>JAAAKM020000498.1:20133972-20186534 GCA_010016025.2 Alatinidae sp. Z8VKAUB7J3
TTAGAATGTTTCCTGACATGTACGAAAACACATTTTTGTGTGGGAACTCCTGATAATGAAAGGCAAAGAAGTTCACTGTTTAGATTTTTGGTCACCGTTTAATCTTAAGAAGAATTGCCTAGATCTGTTATTACCTGTTTGAAAATGACGTAGAAGGAATATTTTTGGTCCTCCTGTATCCTTGTCATGACTTTGAGTTTTGCTGGGGAACATGTTAAGGATTCAGACAGTGCTAGCTTAAGAACTTTTGGCTTTTGCTCACTAGAAGTATAGACATCATGCAATCTAGGAGTATATGCAGGGGTGTCTAAGATAATTAAGAGATAACATTAAGGTGATAAAGTCATTATAGTGGGTGGGTAAAGTAAAACCTGGAAAGCAAGCATACCAAGATAAATATCGAAACTGTACATTAACTATGTCAGTGTTTCAGTAGACAATGACTTAGACAGGTGGTTCTGAAGGACAAGGGCCTGGGCAGTCAACATTGCAACATGACAGGTTCAACAGCCATAAAAGAGAGTGAAAAGAAAAGGGAACCCTCATAAATTTGATTTTAAACTTCATAACAATATTAATATTAATATAGGTGTGTGACTGATGGTGCTTAAATACTTGGCACAGAAGTTGAGAAGTGGACAAATTTTATCATTTGCCATACCCAGGCTCTGTATTTCCATCATATTTTGGAAAAGGAGAGTTTTTATAGGCTTAGTATTATAGTTCTTTACTATTTAGCAAAGGTAATGAAGTCCTCTATAAATTTTGCTTCACAGTTTTGTTGAATTTGTGTACCATTTTGCCAAATCTAGGCTTTGTGTCTCTGCCCATTCCAAAAAACACGTATTATATAGGCTTGGGATGGGACATTTGATTTACAATTTGGCCTGAAGTTGAGCACTAGTGTACTGCCATATGACAGCCAGTTCTTAATGTTATATTTGACACCCTTGTATCCCAATTGACACTGAACCCATGGCTATTGCAAAAGTATATACATAAACCAATTTCAACATCATCACTACAGTCTCACTTGTAGTAAATCTTATCATATTTCCTAGGAGACATCAACCCAGAAGAAAAAGAGGACTCATTACGAGAGAAAATGTTAAGAGACCCAGAAAAGGACCACCCATCAAATATGTTGGTGCCATTTGGGGTGAGTAAAGCTGAAAATTTATTTGTGCAATAAATTGTCCAGGCCTTGGGTGGAATCTTGCATATATCATATATGATATATGTGTACTGCTGGAGGTCTGTGTTACAGGAGAATTTGAGTGATCACTTATTTTTATGTTGATGGATCTAATGCCTGACACTAGCCTGCCAAAGACTATGGTGATGTGTTTATGGGCTTTTTATAGTACTTAAAACACTCCAAAATCTTATGCAAATTCAGTGATCATACATCATCACTCAGGCAATTAAAGTTTGCCCCATTTGATTCAGAAGTCAACTACCCATTGCATAGTTATTTGTACATACTGCCGGAAATTGAGAATGTGACACGATGAGCTATCCAATTTACCTTAAGAATTTCTTTACATAACCCGCCACTTAATTTCTTTGTTTTGGATATATATTATAAATACAACAGGAGGAATTAGTTTACATAATTACAACGTAATGCCACATAACATTGCACAGATTATATGCAAACTTTGTATTAGGTTAGTATCTATGTTGTTATTTTATGTAGATACTTCACTATATACTCATTTTGTACTGCCTTTTCCATTGCATTTGTTATGTTGAAATATCTCTGGTTGGTTGTGAAATTTCTAGAGGAACTTGTTACACCCTGTAAGCAAGCACGATCGTACGGCCACACACACCCCATAGGCAAGCACAATGGTACAGCCACACATTGTTTTAATTGTGAATGTTCTGAAATGATATAGAATTGCTTGGAAACGTTGCTTTGCTTTGCAGATGCTTTACTGGTTCATTTAAGAACTTTATATTTGTAAAAGGGCTTCTTTCCTTTGATTTTGATAGTGGGGTTCAAAGTTATTCCTTTGTATAAAAATTGAATTTGGGTAGTAGAGTCCCTTGATAGGGCAGTTGGCCGTAAGCTAAATAGACATGTTTACCAAATAACATTGACCACCAAATACGAATTAATTTTTTCCTCAGTGGTTATTATAGTTACCTCCCTTACTTATGTTGTTTGTGGGAATGACTTTTCTCCACCTAAGCAATGCAGCCAGTTTATCTTCTGGACTCTGGTTAAGGATAAACAGATGCAGTAACTAATCCATTTGTGGATCCAAGGGTGAGAGACAACTCTGACCAAACCCGTCTAGCAAGGAGTTTTGCTATTTGAGGACATGATCTTGTACCTACACATACCCCTGCCACTACATTTTGTGGACTCTGACAACAGGATAAAAAGATTGTAAAAATTGTGGCAAATCCAAGAGGGCATTCCTCCCACCCATCCTCCCTAGCATGTATTTCTTTTAAATTTTATTTTTTGTTATTCTGAGTAAAGGCAGGGTGATAAAGAAGTTTCTTTGGATTCAGAATATTCATGTAAAGACAATTTCAAAACACAATTCAGCAGGCAACTCATTTTGATCAAAAAGCTTTTTGCCGATTCTCGTCAGTCAATCTACGTCGGTAATGAATGCATACTTGAGAAACGATAGTTACAACAAATGTGGACATAGACAAAATTGCACAGCCTAAATTGGTAGCGCGCTAAAACATTGATAATGTGAAAACAAATTGTTTCTGTCTACACAAACTAGGCTTAAGACGCAAAATAAAAATAGATTCTAAAACAGCTAAATAAAACTTAGATCTTCCCGTACCTAAAGAGAAAAATGTTTGTTACTGTAGTTTTTTGCACAGTCAGTGTTTCCTAATAGATGGTCCTCATTCGCCGATCTGGTTTTTGTTTCCACTCGTTCTTTTACGTTAGCTGTTCTTCCTGATTGTCTCTTAGGAACGACTGCTCGACCTTCACGCATTCAATGGGGTACGTGTTGCGGGGTATATGATAGCCTGTGCGCAGACAGAAACTACTGACATAGCAATACCCACTTCAGCTGGGATACTCTGCACCCAGGCTAGGTATGTGATTGGTGCTGCCGACCCGAAAGTCATATTTACAAGCCGCTCACTCTGCCCAGCAGCTCTAAACGATGTACTTCCCACTCTTGCCAGAAGTAACGTGATATATAAGTACCAGTGCCCCTGTGGGGAAACGTATGTGGGTCGCGCATCTCAAAGGCTGCTTGACAGGGTCAAGCAACGCATACGTCGAAAAACTTTTCGATCAAACGTTGCCTGCTGAATTATGTTTTCAAGTTCTGCAATACCAATTATATGTTCAAGTAAAGACAATTACAATCTGACCATGGTTGATTGAGAGAGTATGGCAGAGGAAGTCCATACGATCCAAACCTTCCAATCCTCACTCGTTTTGCGTGTTTTGCACGCTTTTTTCCATGATCACGCATCATGTTCGTATGAAAGTTTGTAGCTTATTTACATCCATTTCAGAAAAAGCAAGGAAATATTTTTATCTCAATTTAAACTTAAAAAACTGACAGCGTAAAAACAGTACAATCACAAAATTTCTTTGTGATCGTTGTTTTCACTAAAAAGTCCTCATTGGAAACTGGGTTGAGTTCTCCTTTTATTCTAGTTTTTAGGGGGCTTATTGTATTTTGCGAAAAATAGCGAAAAATAACGAAAAATTACGAAAAATAGCGAAAAATTTCTTGTAATGAGCTAAGTAGAAGAAATATATTTAAAATAGTACCTTTACGAAGGTCAGATTTGTATACTCATTAAAGATACCTTTTCGACTGTAAGGGACAGTCTTCACTAAATGCCGTTTGTTAACAGGTCCTGCATTTGTTCCCGGCTAAGGTCGGCCAGGCCGAGGTTTTCCAACGTTCTGCCTTCGCTGTACAGATCGCGTTCCGATACCGCGCTGGCGATACTTAACAGACCCGCGGCTACCGGTGTCGGAACACCGGCCCAACGCCCAACCGAGACAATCAGTGATAACCCCAAACGCGTATCCTCAAGCATATAGCGGTGGCTTTTGAGGTCGATATCTTCCCGCCAGTCGCCACTGTCAGTCAGCTTCTCATGGGCAGCGCGCCCGTACATCCACTCTTCGCCTTCACCGGCCCTGTTGTAGTGATCCGCCAGGGGGAAGTGGGGCGCGCCATAGCCAAGTGCCTCGCGAACCGCGATTCTTTCATTGTCCAGGGTATCGGTAACCCTACGGATGGAGGGCTGGGTACCTTCATTGTGAATATCCCAGGCATCAAAGTGTTCCAGCGGGCCGGCATTCATCATGATCAACGGTGGATGGATAATCGGGCCGGCGTTCATCAGTGCGCCGC
Source organism: Alatinidae sp. Z8VKAUB7J3 (assembly GCA_010016025.2). Lineage (NCBI taxonomy): Eukaryota > Metazoa > Cnidaria > Cubozoa > Carybdeida > Alatinidae > Alatinidae sp. Z8VKAUB7J3. The sequence continues at coordinate 20,138,340 of JAAAKM020000498.1, forward strand.
TCAATGCATCTTCGCTTTTCTCTACCGGATAGGCTTTGAGCAGTTTTGCCAGCGCATACTCGGTATTTTTCGCGGGTAGTACGCCCGTTGGCAAACGCGTGGCATAGCCGCTGATGACGACACTGGTTGGGCTATGTTTTCTCGCCAGGTAGGGCAATGTTCCGGTTTCAGCAAAGCTGACATCGGCTTTGTTACCGGCTTCACGCATGGCCCTGGCGAAGATATAGCTGCCGAAGGTACCGGGTGGCAGGTATACCACTTGACCGCTGCTCAGGTGCGGTGCCAGTTCCTGCGACAATGCATCGTGGGACAGGGCGGGTAACGGAATGACAATGAGTTCTGCGTCTGCCACTGCATCCGGGAGGGATGTAGTCGGCCGGGCGATGGGGACGTCCCGTTGTCCGTTATGATCAACGACGGTGATTGTTCCACCGTCGATGACTGGTTGCAGGCCTGTCGTGTCGCGGCGCCAAAAGCGCACGTTGTGCCCCTTTTCTGATAATTCGGCGGCGGCTGCGTAGCAACCGTGGCCCCCGCCCAATACGGCTATTTCCATGGTGTTTTCCTCGTGAACGATAAAATATTAAGTGACAGCTTGGTCAGAGCGGTTTATAGGCCACCGCTTCGATTTCGATCAAAGCCCCGGGTACCATTAGCGCTGAGCATACGGTCGCTCGGGCCGGTGGTGCCTCGGGAAAGTACTCGGCGTAGGCGCTGTTGAAGGCGGGGAAGTCTTCGGTGTTCACTAACCACACCATGTTTTTCACCACATCGTCAAGATCCGCACCGACGCCGGCCAGGGCCTGCTCGATGTTTTTCATGCACTGTCCGAGTTGTACGCGAACATCTCCGTCTAGGATTTTTCCCGGCTCGACAAAGGCCATTTGTCCCGATACAAAAATAAAATCGCCAGCGCGTTTGGCGGCGGTGAAATGGGGAACGACAGCATTCATATGAGGGTTTCCTGATTGGTTATTTTGCAATTTCGGCAGCGAACAGGCAGCCATCTTGATAGCGGGTCACGACCATTTCAATTCGACTATCCAGCGACACGGGCGTGTCTGAATCGAGCAGTCGTGTAACCAGACGGATGCCTTCGTCAAGGTCCACTATAGCGACGCGTAGCGGCAGCGACGACTCAAACACAGGCGCTGCCGCATGTATGGATGTATAGCTATACAACAGTCCGTTCCCGCTTAAATGCTGCCAGCTAATGTCGCTGGAATGACAGCCGGGGCACAGGGCTTTTGGCGGAAAGGTCAGGCGCTTGCAGTTATTGCATTGGGTGGTTTGTAAAACACCCTGTTCCAGAGCATCCCAAAAGGGTTCGGTTACCTTGCTAAGCTGGACAGGCAGCGGACGGTTTCCAGGTTGGGGTAGGATCTTGAGCGCGGTTGTTTTTGAATTCACCGGCCGGCCTCCAGAATGTGTGTTAGCGCGGCGTTGTAGTTGCCCAACTCGCAGGTATGGATACCCAGACGGGCATTTTTTACCTGCCTGTCACCCGCCAGACCCAATAACTGTTCACGAATTTCCAACAAACCGTACAACCCTGTGATTTGAGGAGGATGTCCCCGGGACAGGCAGCCACCTGAGCTGTTGAGGGGTATCTTGCCGTCCAGTGCCGTTTCACCTTCATGCAACCCGCGTATACCATCCCCTCTTTCGAAAAAGCCCATTGCTTCGGATACCAGTATTTCGGTAATGGTGCAGGGGGCGTACAGTTCTGCGACATCCATATCCTCAAGGGTAATAGCGGCGTCTTTTAACGCATCATCGCATGCCCGCTTGGCGGCAGGGAATGCCGTTATATCTGTCGGCCTGTCCCCCACCTGATGAAAACCTTCGTGGAAGAAACCGCGCCCTTTGAGCGTAACGTAGGGCCTGTTCAGGGCCTTTGCGTTTTCTTCATTACAGACTACCAGGCAGATTGCACCGTCTGCGCGGGCCGGGACTTCATAGCGTCCCAGCGGTTCGACTATTTGCGGCTGTTCCAGTATCTGTTTTAACGATAAAGGGTCACGGAATTGCGCCAGGGGGTTTAGACCTGCATTGGCGCGGCTTTTTACCGCTACCTGAGCGATTTGTTCCCGGGTGGCGCCGGTTTCATGCATGTAACGCACAGCATCCAGCGCATACCAGCCGATCGGGGGAATGCCGAAGGGTGACTGAAAGTTCACATCACCAACGGCGCGCAGGCCGTTTTCCATCGCCGCTTTGAGGCTGCCGCCGCTTTGCGCTACAACTCCCAGTGCCAGGGCGAACTCTGCTCTCCCGAGCTGTATTTCTGCCGCCGCTTGGTCGAAAGCCACGCCACCGGTTATACCCAGCTGACTGACTTCAGTTACCAGACCGCTACACTGCAGGCCAAGCTGCGCCGTCATATAGGTGGCAAAGCCCAGCTGACGGGTGGTCGGTGGGTTTTGAGTAAAGATAGCGCTATCGATATGCCCCGGCTGTAGCCCTGCCTGTTGTACTGCTTCGGCGACTACCGTGCTTAGAATATCCTGTTCCAGCTTGCCGGGTATCTCTTCACCCTTGGGTGTCAGCCGGCCGACCGGTGTGGCGGCCGCCGCAACGATCGCTATGGAGGCGGAAGATGGCATATCAACGCAATTCCCCGCTGGTGAAAGCGTCGCGCAGGATGCGTTTTTTGATTTTACCGCTGTCTTCGCGCGGCAGACAGCGGGTAAACAGCACTTCCCGCGGTACTTTGTAGCCGGCGATATGGGATTTTAGATATTGGGTGACGGCTTCCGGCTCAATTTCCCGGCTGCTCTCGATCACCGATACCAGGCGCTCGCCGTAATCGTCATCGGGTACGCCAAAAACCGCGCAGTCTTTTATGCCCGGCATGCCGACCAGCACTTTTTCAATCTCCGCGGGGTAGATGTTAACGCCGCCGGATATCACCATGTCCGAGATTCTGTCGCTGATGAACAGGAAGTTGTCGCTATCGAGATAACCGACATCGCCGGTGGCTACAAAATTCCCCCGGCGCATTTCCTCGGTCTTTTTCGAGGCGCGGTGGTAAGCAACATAGGGCGTTGTTTCCGAACTCACACAGATTTCGCCCGGTGTTCCGGGGGGGCAGGGGTTGCCCGATTCATCCACAATCTCGATTTCGATACCCTCGACCGGATTGCCTACCGTACCGGCGTGACCCAGCCATTGCTGGCTGTCACAGACGGCTATGATGCCGGTTTCCGTCATGGCATAGTATTCGTGGATTACCTTTCCCCACCAATCTATCATTGCTGTTTTGATGTCGGTAGGGCAGGGTGCCGCGCCATGCGCAACATGTTTCAGGCTGCTGACGTCATAGCCCGCTTTTACCTTGTCATCCAGTTTGAGCAAACGGATAAACATGGTCGGCACCATGTGCAGATGAGTAATTTCGTATAGCTCGATCAGCCGCAACAGGTCTTCAGCGTCAAATCTCGGTTGCAACACCAGCAGGCCGCCGTCGCGTACGATCTTCATGCCATAGGCATTGGGTGCCGAATGATAAAGCGGGCCGGTCATAATCGACTTGACCGGTTCCTGGAGTAGCCCAAAGGCCAGTCCGGTGCGGCGTATCGCCTTGGCCGCAACTTCGGGGGCAACCGGTTTTCGTTTTACGCCCTTAGGCATGCCGGTGGTGCCGGAGGTGTAAAACATAGGCTGGGAAATCGCCATGGGTTCTTCGTCCCATTCTGCGAACGAGCTGATCCAGGAATACCACTCCGGTATGGCGCCCGGGATGCGGTATTTGTCGGCGGGAATAGCGTAGGCGTCGACAATTTCCGGGGGCGTTTGCACGGCGATCAATTCGCGACCGGAGCAAACGGCTAATACGGCTTCCGTGAGCAGGTCGGAATGGGCAATAACAACCTTGGCGTCGCAATCATCGAGCACGTAGGCGATTTCCTCGGGCGTCATGTGCCAGTTCATCGGTACGGTGGTGGCACCAAGCAACGAGGCGCCCAGGGTTGCTTCGAAATAGGCAAAATCATTACGTAACAGCAGTGCCACAACATCGCCCTGCCAGATTCCCACCGAATGCATTGCCGATGCAGCCTTGTTTGCATTAGCGCCCAATATCGGCTGGCTGAGATAGCGGTTCCCGCTAATGATGCCGTTTAACGGTTCGGCCTCTTTTATTGCTTCTTTACGCTGGGTGGTTGCCATGCCGGTGCTCCTGAGACTTAGCCTAGGCGTTTACGTCGATGACCAGTCGGCCGCGTATGTCGCCCGCTATAATTTGTGCCGCCAATTCCGGCAATTTGCTCATGGGCGCAATGCTGTAAATGGCATTCAGCCGGTCCCGGTCGATCAGCTCGGCCAAAGCATCCCATGCGCGTTGCCGGCGTTCCTGCGAAGCCATAACTGAATCGATACCGCGCAGGGTGACCCCGCGCAGGATAAATGGCGCTACGCTGGTGGCTAATCCCATGCCACCCGCTAACCCGCAGGCCGTCACAATACCTTCGTATTTTGTTTGTGCCAGGGCTGTCGCCAGGACTTTATTGCCGACAGTATCAACGACGGCGCTCCAGGTTTCTTTCTCCATAGGCTTGCTGTCCCGGGCCAGTTCTTCGCGTGCTATCAGTTCTGCGGCGCCCAGCGAACGCAGGAAATCGCCGGTTTCCTCAACTCGACCCGTAGCGGCTGTGACCTGGTAGCCCAGCTTGGAGAGTAGGGCGATAGCAACGGAGCCCACGCCGCCAGCCGCTCCGGTAACCAGTATCGGGCCGTCTTCAGGTTTGACGCCATGATCCTGTATAGCTTGTACGCAAAGCATAGAGGTATATCCGGCGGTACCGATCGCCATCGTTTGCTCAGCGCTAAACCCGGAGGGTATTCGCACTAGCCACTCGGGCCTGAGGCGTTGCTTCTGGGTATACCCGCCGTTGTATTTTTCCGACAGGCCAAAACCGTTTACCAGTACCTGGTCGCCTGGTTGGAACCGGCCGTCGCGGGACTCAATAACGGTGCCGGCGAGGTCTATTCCGCAGATCAGCGGCAGGCTGCGGCAGATTCTTCCTTTGCCGGAAACTGCCAGCCCGTCCTTGTAGTTCAGGGTCGAATAGGCGATCTGCACAAGCACGTCCTCGTCCGGTAAATCGTTTTCGGTTATCTGCTTCAGGGATGCCCTGGTCTGTCCATCCACTTCTTCAGCGACTATGGCATTGAATGTTTCTGTCATGATCATTATTTTCCGGGTGCTTTGTTTTGTACGGTCTCACATGGTTGTTAGGTTAAGGAGTCTGCAGGGCCACCGCTTATTTGAAAAAAAGAAATGGCTTTGCGATTCGCCGGTTATTTTTTAAAGGCATCCCGGGCTACCGAGGGGGTGATGCCAAAGCGACGTTTAAAGGCCGTCGTAAAATTGCTGGAGTATTCGTAGCCGACGTCAAATGCGATTTCGGTGATGCTGCGTTCGGTTTTTTCCAGCAGCTCCTTGGCCTTGTCCATGCGCAGATTTTGGGTATAGTCGAAAATGGTTTGGCCGAACAGCTGCTTGAAGGCATGCATTAGCTTGGCTTCGTTGACCCCGATGGTCCGGGCAAGTCCACCGATAGTGGGCGGTGTTACATAGTCCGCCTCCAGTATTTCCCGCGCTCTGTGCATTCTATCGATATCGCGCTGGGTCAGGCCTCTTTCCGGGTTGTCAATGTTAGCCTCGGCTTCGATAATGGACTGCATGCTCAGGACCAGTAACTCGATGGCCTTGGCATAGATATAACCTTTGCGTAAAACACCTTCGAGTTCTGTATTGAGAACCGCATTGGCGGCAGTCACCATGTCCGTGCGCATCGGGAAATGTTGATTGTAGGCAGCGGTCAGGCCCTCATTAATATAGTTGGCTATTGCCTCGGGCAATTCATCGCTAAGTGGACTATAGCGTTGCTTCAGAAATTGAGGCTCGCAGATGAGGGTAACTGACCTTTCGTGCTCACCGGCCAGGTAGTGCTCCTGTTTTGCGATGCCTTCGGGATGCAGCAAAATACCCATGGTGTGATGTGAAATCTGCCCTTCTTCCTCTTTATGCGTCATTTCCAGCCCACTGTTGCCTTCCAGGCGAAAGTGCATTTTCAAGGTGGGGTCGGACTGCATGGAGACATAGGCTTCCCGGTGACAGGTGATATCGCCCAGCACCACCTGGAAGCCTTCGGTCAGGTTAATGATTTCCCGGTAACCTTCGGCATCGCCAAAGGTTGGGTGGATGCGGAACCCCTCCTCGGCGGAGAAGGGCTGGATACCGCTCAGGGCGTAATAGCGCCCCAGGGCATCCGGATCGATATGCCAGTCGTGTTCTTCCGAGGGCTGTAGACTTTTGTCGGTCATCGGTCCAAAAATCCGGCAAATAACCTAGTACTCCAACCAGATTCTATTGGCGGTTCAGCGGGTCGGGAAGCCGTTGGCCGCAAGGCACGTCTTGCAGGTAATGGTTGCTCCCTTGCCAAGAGACGTAACACCGCGGACGATGGCTTCCCGGCCCGCCCAAAGGGAGCTCTCCAGATGATCCCCTGCTTTATATATGGACAGGGCGTTACAGTCCTGGTAAAGGGACAACCATTCACTGCGAACTCTGTCTTGTCTTGAATCATCTGGAAAGCTCTGAACTCGTCAATAGAATCTGGTTGGAGTACTAGAAACTCATTAAAAACCAAATCAATCGACCGATCCACTGCTGTCGGCCATTAAATTGTTATCAGATAATTAAGATTTCAGATTGAATAAGCCGGTTATTGAGCAGACATCTACATTGTCACCCTGTAAAACGGGTAACCGGACTTTCGGTAAGTGTCAGATGGGCGGGAAATAACCTTGGCAGAAAACAAAAAGTGGGACTTTATCATTATTGGCGGCGGGTCTGCGGGCTGCGTACTCGCTAACCGGCTGTCGGCGGATAGTACCAAGCGCGTTCTGTTGCTGGATGCCGGGCGCAATGACCGGCATCCTTATACGCGAATTCCTGCCGGGCAGATGGGCGCTTTTCCACGGCCGGATATGAACTGGTTATATACCGCTGAACCCGATCAATCGCGTAACAATCGTGTCGATATCTGGCCTGCGGGCAAGATCATCGGCGGTGGCAGTGCCATTAACGGCATGATGTTTGTTCGGGGGCATCGCTGTGACTATGACCATTGGGCTGCGCTGGGAAATAATGGTTGGAGCTACCATGACCTCTTGCCCTATTTCAAGAGTATAGAAAACAGCGAGCTGGGGGAGAGTGGCAGCAGAGGCAAACAGGGTCCGCAGTCTGTAAGCGGCGTACGAATAAGCAGCCCACTTAACCAGGCTTTTATAGAGGCGGCCGTGGAGACTGGAATACCCTTTAACGCCGATCTCAATGGCGATAGCCAGGAAGGGGTCGGGTTTTGCCAGGCTTCCCAGAAGCGGGGCTGGCGTCGGAGCGCAGCCAGGAGCTTTCTCAAGCCGGCGATCGGGCGTCCTAACCTTCAGGTTGAATTGGGCGCGCATGTCGGCCGTATCCTGATTACGGAAGGACGGGCAAGCGGTGTCGAATATGAACAGGCCGGCCGATCAAAAGCGGCTACCGCACGGCAAGGGGTGGTACTCAGTGCCGGCGCGATAGCTTCGCCGAAATTGCTGATGCTGTCGGGAATTGGTCCGGCGGAGCAGTTGATGGCGAATGGGATACAGCAGGTCCATGACTTGCCGGGTGTCGGGCAAAATCTTCAGGAGCACCCGGTGGTGCGCATGAGTTTTCATGTAAAGAATGCACGCACCCTGACCAGCGACCTGAAAAACCCCTTTTATTCAATCATGCATGGCCTGAAATATTTGCTGAACGGTAGTGGAGCGTTGGCTACCTGCATTGGCCATGCCCAAGCGCTGGTGCGCACCCGTGGAGGATTGGGTGCACCCAATGCCCAGATTATCTTTGCGCCGCTTTCCTATGATTTAACGGACCAGGGTCCCAAGCCTTATACCAAACCGGCAGTCGGTGTCGGCATTGGCCTTTGCAGAATACAAAGCACCGGCGAAATTCGCCTGCGCTCGGCGGACCCTAAGGATAACCCTGTCATTGATTACAACCTGCTGGACAATCCGGACGATGTTGTTCAATTACGGGAGGCGATTCGTTTGACACGGAGGATCTTTGCGGCGGACGCCTTTAGTCACTATTTCCAGGATGAACGTTTGCCGGGCATTGCGCTGGATGCTGATGAGCAGCTCGACCGATACATCCGTGAGACATCAGGGCTTATGTTTCATCCCTGCGGGACCTGCAAAATGGGGCAGGATGAAATGGCCGTTGTTGATGAGCGTCTCAGGGTGCGGGGGCTGGACGGGCTTTGGGTTGCCGATGCCTCCATCTTTCCGACTGTGCCGGCGGGTAACATCAATGCCACCTGCATTATGGTCGGTGAAAAGGCAGCGGCATTGATTGTAAAGTCGTAGCGCTCCTTCAACCTTGTGTTGATGGGTCGCCGCACTAGCAGGTTCGGGTGACTTTTTTGAGACCGTCGGCAGCAGGGATGCTGCCGTCGAGCTTACAGGGATGTATTCACAGCGTGTCTTGGAAAAGTTACCTGGACCTTTATCCATCGTAGCTAAATTTACGGACCACTAGCTTCTGAAGTACCGAAAAATATGAGTAATTAACATGTCACAGGCAAAACAACCCGATTGGACAGCACTTGCTGAAGCGTTGGATATTCCAGGTCAACCCTATATCAATGGGGCTGTCGCCCGGTCTTTGTCCGAAGCAGAGCGGCAGGTTATAAACCCGGCCAATGGACAGGCCCAATACAGCTTTGCGGATTGTCGCGGGGATGATGTGGATGCGGCGGTTAACGCTGCGCGTAAAGCGTTTGGCGGTGCTTGGGGTAATACGAGCCCTGCCGGGCGCAAAAAATTATTGGGTGATTTTGCGAACCTGGTCGACGCTAATGCACAATCGCTGGCACTTTGCGATTCTCTGGATATGGGTAAGCCTATCTCGGCGGCGAACGGCGAGGCGCATATTGCCGCCGGGTTTATCCGTTATTATGCCGAGATGATCGACAAGGTGTACAGTGGCCACACAGTGCCTACGGGAAAGGGCGCGATGGAGATACAGGCCATGCGGCCGCGAGGCGTGGTCGGCGCGATCACCCCGTGGAATTTTCCGGTCATTAACGTTGCTCTGAAGGCGGGGCCGGCGTTGGCGGCCGGCAATACGCTGGTCGTCAAACCGTCCGAACTCTCGCCGCGTTCCGCGCTGTTGATGGCAAAAATAGCCGACGATGCCGGGTTACCGGCGGGCACCTTTAATGTGGTGCCGGGTGCATCTGTTACCGGCAATCTGCTGGTTAAACATTCCGGCGTGGATATGCTCACTTTCACCGGCTCAACCGCTACCGGCAAGACACTGTTATCCGCAATAGGTGACTCTACGATCAAGCCGGTATTGCTTGAATGCGGGGGCAAGTCGCCGGAAATCATCTTCCCGGATGTTGCGGAGGGAAATCTGGATGCCATTGCGCAGCAGGTGATCAAAGGAGCGTTTTGGAACCAGGGGCAGGTTTGTGTCGCACGCTCCCGGTTGATTATTCATCGCAGTATCTACCGGCCGCTGTTGGACAAGCTCGTTGCTGTTGCCAAAACCATGCAGGCAGGCGATCCGCTGGATCCCGATTGTCTATTTGGTCCTCTCGCCAGTGCGCGTCAGCAGAGCATCGTGGAAGGGTTTATTCAGTCAGGCCTTGATGAGGGCGCCAACTTGTTGCTGGATGGGCGTAACCCCTCCGGTGGTGGACAGGGCTGCTATGTCGGGCCGACTGTGTTTGCCGATGTCCCGGTTTCGTCACGTATTGCAAGGGAGGAAATATTTGGCCCGGTACTGACCGTTTTTGCCTTTGAAACTGAAGCAGAGGCGTTGGCGCTCGCTAATGATACTGACTACGGTTTGGCGGCAACGGTATGGACGCGCGATCTGGTCCGTGCAAATCGTTTCGCGACGCAAATCAACGCAGGTAAGGTGAAAGTCGTGGCATCACCTGTCCAGGTTGAAGGTGCCATGTTCAGTCATTCGGCGGAGCCCTGCGGCCAGTCCGGCTATGGTGTTGAAGGCGGTAGCGATGGCATGTTCAGTTATATGCGCAAACAGTCGATAGAACTGGCTATGGGTGAGTAGGCCATTGCTACCGGCTATTAGCTAAACATAGTCGTGAAACACGCCGTCCGGATCATATTGTTTGCGTAACCTTCTCAGCCTTTCCCAACTTTCCGGGCTGTAGCAACGCTCGATTGCGCCGGGGTCGTTAAACCCATCCACTTCGTTGATATACTGGCCTTGTGCGTGGGGCAGTAAAGCTTCTCCCAACTGTTTTACCCAGCTAAAATTAGCCTTGTCCTTGGCTTCGTCGCTCCACACGGCGTAGGTACCGATGAAAGCGCCGCCGATGATCGAAAAAGCGGCGTCTTTGCGTAACCGGGGGTTGATTTTGTAGGAAACCACCACATGGTTGGTATCATCGGGAGCACGCGCAAACAGGTCCTTTATCGCCGCTAGCGATTCGCTGGGTTTGTTACTCCAGAACGTGTCTACCGCATAGCGGCCAAAGCCCAGTCCGGCGTTTGCATCGATACTGGCTTCAGCCATTGCGGTAAAGCTGCTGGGCACCATTTCCTGTTGCATAACAGCCGCCTTTTTCACGGGATGCTCCCTGACACCCTTCAGCAACATTTTCGCTTCATCTTCCGAGTCGGCAAAGGTGACAATGCGGGCGACGCAGACTTTGCGCGCCGATGCCGGCGCATCCGGTGGTGCTGCCGGGTTGTGCGCAAGTAACATCATTAGCTCAGTTTTTCTCACCCCGCTGTTTGCAATATCAGACAGAAACCGGCTGGCCTGTTCAACAGCCTCCAACGGAAAAAAATACAGGGATTCATAAATATGGGTCGGCATCGGGTAGAGTTGTATTTTGTAGCGGGTCACAACCCCGAAAAAGCCGGTGCCGGCACCCCGAACGGCCCAGAATAACGCCGGATATTGTTTCTCTGAGATAGTTATGGATTCGCCCTGAGCGGTTACTACATCAGCGGCGATAATTGCGTGGCAGGCGACAGAACCCCATTCGTCTCCGTTTACACCAACGCCTCCGCCAAGCAGATAGCCTCCCATTGGCACGGTGGCGCAGTGCGCAACAGGAAAGGCAAGCCCATGCGGTTCGGTTCGTTCGATGAGCAGCTGGCTCCAGAGAGCCGGTTCTACCCACGCGGTTTGCGATTGCGGGTCGACTTCGACCGCTTGTAGCTCGCCGAGATCCAGCAACATCCCATCGTTGCGTAAGAACGATTCACTGACATTGTGTCCGCCGGATTTGATAGCGATTTTTAGTCCGTTGTCACGGGCAAAATTAACCGCATCTATCACTGCATCACGATTATTTGGACGCACAATGACGGCGGGTTTGCGGTCGGCCGTCCACATTTGCCAGGGCATACCGGTCCGCCAATGTTCGTAGTTGTTGTCGGCCAGGGTGACCACTCGGCCATCAAACTGTTTGCGCCAGTTACCTATAGCAGAACTAAAAGATGGCGTGGGTGGGCTTTGGCCGCCGCAGGCCGCCAGGGTAAGACCGAGCGCGCCGATAACTTCCCTTCGTGACCAGAGCCTGCGTGCGATTCCGGAACCGTTATCAATTGCTTTAAATAGGTTTTTCATCAACTCATCCGGTATTTTATATGCGGTTATACTAGCAGAACATCCCTCCGGTACTTATTAGGAATTCAGAAAGGATTATGCGACTTTGCCGGATTGTTGACGGTCTTTTGGTGGGCGTGGGTGGCAGGCAGATAGTATTGCATAATACTCATTCCGGGTTGCATAGGCGCTTATCGGCTGAGCTGATTAATCTTCAAGCTTTTGGTAAGGGGGGTATATGTCAAATATAGGACGATATCTGGTCGGACTTCTAGCGGCATTGCTTTGGGGATGCCAAACGGTACAGCCGCCTGATAAGGCATGGGATGACGCTTTTTTCCGGCAGCTGGTTGCTGAGCGCTACGTGACACCCTTTAGAGCCGGCAATGTCGACAAATGGCTGACGGCTTTTGACGAAAACGCCGTTGCCCTGCATAACCGCCGTCCTGCGGATAAGGGTAAGCAAGCGATTGCTGCATTCGGCAGGGCAGTACACGAGCATTTCAGGTTGCGGCAGTACGATGTTCAGGTAACTGATATCAGGCGTTCCGGCAACTGGGTTTACACGGTAGGCGAATATACCACCCTGTTTGTCAACAAATCCGATGGCAAAGCGCCCTGGGGCCAGGATAAGGGCAAGTTTGTGCTGTTGTGGGAGCTCCAGGCGGATAACCGGTGGCGGGTTATCCTGGATATGGGTAACAGTAACAAGCCGTAGCCGGACACGCTTTGCGAAGCCATGTGTGCAGGCGGTAAGAACACGCATATCGAATAAAACTTAGCCCTAATCGAATAATTAAAGCGCTGTGAACTGTAATAAATTCAATCTCAAGCGTTTGTTCTATCGAATAAGTCAGGGGGGAACCATGCGAATTAGACACCTAACCAACGCCATAATCTCAATAACACTGGGGTTGTCGGTTAACCAGCTTCAGGCTGCTGAGCTGGAAGAAATAATTGTGACCGCTCAAAAACGCGAGCAGTCCATGCAGGATATACCTTTTTCCGTTTCTGCGGTTTCCGGGCAGATGCTCAAGGATACCGGGGTATTTGATATCATCGATCTGCAAAGCACCACCCCCTCCCTGATGACTCCGTCTACCGGTTCTCCCGGTCAGGGGGCGTCATTTCGCCTGCGTGGTTTCGGTTCACCGCCATTCCAACTGGGTATTGAGCCTGCGGTAGCCACTTTTGTGGACGGCGTTTATCGCAGTCGATCCGGGGTTGCGGTTAACGATCTTGTCGATATTGCCCGTATTGAAGTGCTGAAAGGACCTCAGGGCACGCTGTTCGGCAAAAATACCACGGCCGGCGTCGTACACATCATTACCAACCGCCCCGATACCGAAGCGTTTGAGGGGTATACTGAGCTCAGCTATGAGAAATATGACCGCATCAGGGCCAAGGGCATGGTCAATATTCCTTTGATTGAAGGAAAGTCTGCGCTACGCGTTTCCGCCATGTGGGGAGAGGGTGATGGCTGGCTGGAAAATGTCGGCCCGATTGACGATCTCCATGACCTGGATCGTTACAATATTCGGGGTCAGTTATTGTTTACCCCGAACGACGATTTCGACTTGAATATCAGTGTGCGGTTCGGGGAAATCGATGAAGCGTGCTGTACTTCAATGCGACTGGCGGACGGCCCCTTTACCGGCCCGCTAACGTTTTTTGCTTCCTCCGAAGGGGCTACGGTCATCTCGCCCCCGAACCTGGATGCGCTTAGGACCTCAATAAACGAACAACAATCCAACGAAGCGGAGGATACCCTGATTTCCGCCGAATTAAATTGGCAGTGGTCGGATTCGGTCAAACTAACGTCCATCACCTCGTACCAGAATTTTGAACTGGCAACCCTGGTCGATGGCGATTTTACCGGAGCGGACATCCTGATCATTGACAGCGAAGTTGAGTTGGATGCTCTCACCCAGGAATTCAGGTTGTCGGGTTCAACCGAGACGATGGATTGGACTGTGGGGCTTTATTACTCCGATGAGGAAATTGACCGGTTACGCAGTTTTATCTGGCAATCTCAGGTAGGGTTCTATTTCCCCCCTTTCCTTAACCCTATGCCGGGTTTGGGGGTCGTTGATACCTTAGGGCAAAGCGGAGAGAGTCTTTCTGCCTTTGCCCATTCGACCTTTAAACTCTCGGACGCACTTTCCCTGACCGCCGGTATTCGCTTTATCAGCGAAGAAAAAGACGGTTTCGGCCGTTTCGACCAGCCCAACAATATTGTACTGACTTTTGTGAACCCTGAGTTCAACGATGCCATTGATGAAGATGAGACGACCGGCACATTAAGCCTGCAATATCGATGGTCGGATGACGTCATGGCCTATGCAACCTATAGTCGTGGCTATAAAGCCGGCGGAATTAACCTGGCACGAGAGGCTTCGGGTTTGAACGGGCAGCCCGGTGAAGCCACCTTTGAGGCCGAAAACGTGGATAGCCTGGAAGTGGGCGCGAAGCTGGATCTTATGGATAATCGTTTGCGGCTGAACATCGCCCTGTTTCATTCCGAGTACGACGACCTGCAAAACCAGATATTCCTGCCCCCGCTGTTTATTGTCCGTAACGGCGAAGGCGCGGAAATTGACGGGCTTGAGTTGGAGAGCTCCTTTGCAGCGACTGATAATCTAACGTTACATGTCGGTGTTACTGCGCTGGATACGTCTTTTGATGCGGGCACAAACCTGGGCGCGGGTGAGATCGGCGGGCGGGATTTACCCTGGGCACCGGAGTTGTCTGCGTCGATCGGCTGGAGCTACGGGGCACCGATAAATGACAGTGGAATGGAGTTTTTCTGGACCGGTAACGCGCTGTACCGGGACAGCTACTATGCTAACTCCGGTTCGGCACTCGGTACAACTCAGGGCAGTAGTGAAGGAATCAACACGCAAATTGGTGTTCGTACGGAGGTTTGGAGCCTCTCGCTGTGGTGTAGAAACTGCTCCGATGAGCGTGTTTCCGAGGTGATTTTCGATAGCCCCGTTGACTTTTTCCCGGGTATGGGCGCTGCTGTAGAAACCTATGTCAACCGGCCCATTGAAGTGGGCGCTACACTAAGATATAACTTTTAACACTACAGAATAAATGGGGTCGGAGTCCAATGGCACTTACTTAAGGAAATTTTGCGCTAAAGCCCCTTCTCCCTGGGGAGAAGGCTGGGATGAGGGGTGGTGCTGAACGTCAGTACAGAGCCATTTCTACCCTCACCCCAACCCTCTCCCGCCAGCGGGAGAGGGAGTCAGAGCCTTAAGTAAGTGCCATTCGGGTCGGAGTCGATTTAATTCCGACCCCTGTAACCCTTCATTCATTGTCACATTAGCAGATGAGCGTCTATGCAGCGAGCTCCCCTTAGCAAATTTTCACTTGTAGCCTATTCGTTGCCGTCGGCCCCGACGTCCATGCTCATGATGATGTTAGTAGTCTACCTGGCGCCGTTTTATGCTTCGGAAATGGGGCTGGAGTTGGCGGCAGTGGGCGGTATATTTTTCTTTGCGCGGCTTTGGGACGCGGTTATAGACCCTGTGGTGGGTAACCTGTCTGACCTTACGCGCTCCAGATACGGACGGCGTAAACCCTGGATCGCCCTCGGTACCCCCTTACTGATGATTGCGGTTTACTATTTTTTTCAGCCACCCCAGGGAATCAGCATTACCTATCTTTCCGTAACCGCGGTGCTTTTTTATATCATGATCACAGTGGTGCAGATTCCCTATCTTTCCTGGGGCGCTGAATTGTCGCGGGACTATGCGCAGCGAATTCGTGTCAACGGATATCGGGAAACCGGGACTATGATAGGTATTCTGCTGGTGGCAGCAATTCCGTTGTTTCTCCTGCGCGGCACTGATCCCACAGTGCATGATATCGTGCGGGTATTTACAGTCGTTGTTTTGGTACTGTTGCCCCTGACTATCATTCCTGCGTTGTTTTTTGCACCGCAGGGGATTTCTCTGCCGACCCAGCGTTTGAGCCTGTTTAAGGCGCTCTATACACTGCGGGTCAATAGGCCGTTTTTGCGCCTGATGCTGGCGAGTTTGTTTATCTGGACGGGCGGGCATATTTACAACTCATCGTCGCTTTTTTTGATCAAGGACGCTTTGGGATTTTCACCCTCGGTTTTTCTTTGGCTGCTGGTCGTTCAGTTTGGGGTGGGTCTGTTGATGATGCCGCTGGTCATGAAAATCGGCAGTAAAATAGGTAAGCATCGCGCGCTGCTTTTCGTCGGTATGAGTTTCTTTCTCATACTCTGGTTGTTCCTGTTTGTTGAGCCCCAGAATACCGTCCAGGTAGTGGTGGTTTATGCGTTAAAGGGCGCAGTGACAGCGGCTATCTGGGTAATGCCGCCTGCATTGGTGGCGGATTCGATAGAGCATGGAATTCTGGAAGGAGCAGGGGATGACACCGCCCTGTATATGTCCCTTTATTTCTTTATTCAGAAACTTGCGGCTGCGGTCGGGGTTGGTATAGCACTGCCAATCGCCGCATTTCTGGGGTTTAATCCCCAGGCAATTGACGCGAATACCGGTTTTGAGGGCATAAAGTTTGTGGCGGTAATCCTGCCTTCAATCATCGCTGTTCCCGCCGTATTCCTGTTGTTTAACTATCCCATTGATGAGAAGCGTCACGCGGAAATAAGGGAGGAGCTTCGAGTTAAGGGAATAGAAACCGCCTAATCAAACCAGTGAATCAATAGGGTGACTTCAAAGCCGGTGCAGCTATGTATAACGATGAAACTAATATAGCCTGGCAAGCGGACGGATATGGCGCTGCGCGGGAAAACTTCCTGAAGGCCTGCGCTTCGGCGCAGGTAGCTGTGGATAGTTATACCCACCCGCTTGCCGGCCCTTACGGTGAGGAGCTGGCAACGGATGTCGCCTGGTTTGGGCCCGAAAACGCCACCCGGCTATTGGTCATGGTGTCGGGTGTTCATGGTGTTGAAGGTTTTTCCGGTTCGGCCACGCAGGTGGGGTGGATAGAGCAACAACGTTACCTGTCGCTGCCCGAAGACACCGCAGTGTTGATGATTCACTTGATAAATCCCTGGGGTGCGGCTTACCTGCGCCGTTATACCGAAGACAATGTGGACCTGTGCCGTAATTTCCTGGATTTTTCTCAGCCGCTACCTTCCAATCGGTCCTATGCAAGTATTCATGACGAACTCGTTCTGGGTGAGCTGATGGGTGATCATGGCCAGGATGCCGGTGCCTACCTTGCAGGGAAAGTGAGCGATCATGGGTTGGAAGCGGTTATTGACCTGTTTATGGAGGGACAGTATGAGTTTCGCGATGGCTTCGGCTTTGGCGGCCGGCAACCGGTGTGGTCAAATATAACGTTGCGGGGTATTCTCAGCAAATATGACCGGGGTCCGGACCAGGTCTGCGTTATAGAGTTCCATACGGGACTGGGCCCGTGGGCCTATGGAACGCTGATAACCATGCATGCCGGCGATGAGTTGGATCGGGTTCGGCAATGGTTTGGGCCCTGGGCTTTTAACCCGTCCTGCGACAAGCAGCCTGGGGAAGAGGGCTACCGGGTTGTCCCGGGCCATACTATTGAAGCCTATAAGTCCGGTTTCCCTCAGTCCCGGGTGACGGCAGTAACCCTGGAGTTCGGCTCGTACCCTTCGGATGTCACCCTGGCACTGCTGGTACAGGAACATCTGCTTGTGCAGCGTGAAAACCCGGTGGATAATGCGATACTGAAGCGGGTAAAGCAGCAGTTACTTGAGTATCATCATCCGCAGGATTGGGAATGGCGCTGTGCCTTCTGGTCCCGTTCATTGCAGGTGATTCGGCAGGCGTTAAGGGGAATGAATCAGGTATGACAAAAACCGACGTATTTCCGGAGTTAAGTCTGGAAAATATTGCGGCGACTCGGAAAAGGCTGGGGGATCGGATCGTAACAACGCCTGCACTCAACTGGCAGGGGACGGAATTAGCCAGAGCGGTCGGCGGCGATATCGATGTCTTTGTAAAGCTCGAGCTTTTTCAGCGAACCGGCACCTTTAAACCAAGGGGTGCGATGAACGTAATGTTGCACCTTACCGAAGAACAGATGGAACAGGGAATTACTGCAGTCAGCGCCGGTAATCATGCAATAGCTGCTGCCTATTGTGCGCGGGAGCTGGGCATTACCGCTAAAATTTTTATGCCGCAATTCGGTAATCCCCTGCGTATAGAAAGGGCTCAGGAATATGGCGCCGAAATCATATTATGTGAGACCCAGCCGGAAATGTTCGTATGTGCTGAACGTGTGCAAAAGGAGGAAGGACGCACTTTTGTTCATCCCTTTGAAGGGCCCTATACCCTTCAGGGAACGGCAACCGCGGGCCTTGAATTTACCCAGCAGGTGCCATCGCTGGATGCGATGATTTTACCCGTCGGCGGTGGGGGATTGTGTGGAGGTTTTGCTGCAGCCCTGAAACAGAGCTGGCCGGAGATAAAGATATTTGCGGTCGAGCCGGAAGGGGCAAACACCATGTCGCTGAGTTTTGCCGCTGGTGCTCCGGTCAAAAAGGAAGACGTTAAGACGATTGCCGACAGTCTGGCGCCACCGCTTGCTGAACCCTACACCTATTCGGCATGCCGCCACTTCGTCGATGAAATCCTGACGGTGTCCGATGACCAGTTGCGGCAAGCGATGAAGACGATATTTTACGATCTTAAGCTGGCCGTTGAGCCAGCCGGAGCCGCTTCAACGGCAGCATTGTGCGGTCCATTGCAAAGTCGATTGCAGGGGATGCGGGTAGGTGTGATTACCTGTGGTGCGAATATCGATATTTCGGATTTTTGCCGATTGGCAACGGGTGTATAACTCGAATAACAAAAACTCCATAACCAAATGGAGGTCTATCTCAAGGCGGCTATAGCCGGTTTTCTCTCGAAAGTCGAGGTGCTCAAAGACACTATGCTCGATCAGGTAGGCTACTCCCCTGCAGGTGACTCCCGGCGCCGGTATCAGCGTCACAACTCTTCCCGGATCGTCCGGTACGCCTCTGTGGTCATGGGACCCTTGCCAAAAACGGCGGCTCCAATTTTCGATTGCTGCATTCCTTCTTTCAAGGTAGGGGAAATCCACCTTAAAAATCAGCGAGCCATAGGCAAAAACCCAGACCGGTTTATCCGCTGTTGAATATGCTGTACTCATCGATAGTGTATTCCACGTTTACTGCGGGCGGGAGCCGTTCATTGCATCGCGCATGATACCGGTTTTCGGCGTCCGATAGCGCCCAGGGCGACGACCAGGCCGATTGTTGTTACCAACCCACCCAGAGACTCGATAAAGGTGGGCGTTTCCCCGGTAATCGGAATTCCGATTACCAGGGCAGTGGCGGGTACCAGTGCTGAAAACAAGGACGCGCGTGCGGCCCCCAATACCTGGATTGATATGCCAATAGCGACCACAGCCAATACGCCGGCCATCAAGCCCTGCACCACTACTTGCGTAACGATGGCTCCGGGGTCTGCCGCTGCGAAGCGGCTGAAATCGCTCAGTATTGGGAAGGCCGGAACAACGACCAAACCGGAGACTAATGATACGGCAGCGGTCGCTTGAAACCCGCCGAGTTTCCAATGCCTTACCAGTACAGTAAAAGCAGCCCAGAGTAGGCCGGCCAGGGTAAAGAGCAGGTGGCCCACCCATGCTTGGCCACCTGCCACACCGGCCGACTGGCTTGCGATCAACAACAGTCCTCCGATTACAACCGCCGTACCGAGGAGTTTCTCAAACGTTAGTTGTTCACCGAGCCAAAGTGCAGCCGCAAACAGCGATGCCAGTGTAATGGTGGAGGGCTGGATAACCGCGCCGTGCGACAGCGGGGCGTAAACAAACCCGCCCACGGTGAAAATGAAAAATAGGGGGCCGGCGAGTAGCGAAAGAATAACTGCCCGTCCCCATCCGACTCCACCCAGCGTTTTGGGGCTGTTGGTAAGTAACCAGGGTAGCATTAACAGCGCTGCTGTCCCGAATCTCAGTAGGACGAAGTCCTCGGGGGCTAACCCGGAATTCACGCCGGCACGGGCATAGGCTTGGCAAGAAGCCCAGATAAAGGCTGCGGCAATGCCGCAGAGTACACCTCGAAAACGTACAATCAGGTCGCTTGTTGGGTTAAGGGGTGGGTGTGGCGGTATGGTCATATTATCACTCCGGGCATCGATGTCAGCCAGCCTGATACAGTGTCACAACACAAGCGCCACCCAGTCCCAGGTTATGCTGTAGACCAAAGTGGGCGCCGGTCACTTGTCTTGCTTCAGCGGTGCCACGAAGCTGGTGGGTAAGCTCGTAGCACTGTGCGAGACCGGTAGCGCCAAGCGGGTGCCCCTTCGAGAGCAGACCGCCGGAGGGGTTGGTAACCACCTTGCCGCCGTAAGTATTATCGCCATCCGCGATGAATTGCTGGGCGCCGCCTTCCGGGCAAAGCGCCAGCGCTTCATAGGAAATAAGCTCGTTGTGCGCGAAACAATCATGCATTTCGACCACGTCAATATCCTTCGGGCCGATTCCTGCAGTTTCATAAACCTGGCGGGCTGCGGCTTGTGCCATGTCGTAGCCGACCAGCTGCATCATGTCCCGCGATTCAAAGGTGGAAGGTGAATCTGTTGTCATGGCTTGCGCTACGATGGCGACGCTGGTTGGCAGGCCCTTGCGCTTTGCAAATTGTTCCGATACCAGAATAGCCGCCGCCGCGCCGCAGGTGGGTGGACATGCCATGAGCCGAGTCATGGTGCCGGGCCAAAGTATTGTGGATTCTAGAACATCCGCTGCAGTGAGTTCATCCCTGAACACCGCGAGCGGGTTCCTGCTGGCGTGGCGACTGGCTTTTGCGCGGATTTCGGCGAGATCCTGGAGCGTTGATCCGAATTTCTCCATGTGGCTTTTGCCCGCGCCGCCGAAATATTTTAACGCGAGCGGCAATTGGATATCGCCGCACAGTGCCTCGCAGAGGGTGTCGAAATCGTCGAACGGACCGGGGCGGTCATCGAAAATGGTCGCAAGCGCTCCGGGCGTCATTTGTTCAAAACCGACCACCAGAATACAATCCGCCGCCCCGTGTTCGATTGCCTGTCGAGCAAGGAACAGGGCAGTTGATCCGGTTGAGCAGTTGTTATTGACATTGACGATGGGGATGCCGGTCATACCTACCCGGTAGATCACTTTCTGGCCGGCGGTTGAATCCCCGTAGACGTATCCGGCATAAGCCTGCTGGACATCCGAATACTCCAGGCCGGAATCTTCGAGGGCCAGCTGAATAGCTGCGCTTCCCATTTGGTCGTAGGTCGTTGAAGCGCCCGGCTTCGAGAATGGAATCATTCCGACGCCGGCGATTCGAACTGGTGATTTCATTAGAATGCTCCTTTCGGCAGGTTTGGATCAGTTTCGGTCTGGCGAGTCGACTAGTCGTTAAAACCGATAATCGAACAAATATTGCGATAAACCTCTTCGCTCGAGGCGGTTAGGTCCTCGACCCAGCGGTACACTTGGCTCGGCATGGAGAAGATGGCGATTGATATCACCGCCGGATCGCCCTTGGGTAGAATTCCGGCGGCTATGCCTCGTTCTGCCGCCTGCCTTAGGTAACCCAGGTATTCCTTGTGTCTCCTGGCCACCCTGTCGACGGTTTCGCCCTTAATGTCGGGGCGTTCGGCGAGAAAGTTCTCCACCACCTGACCTCGCTTGGCGAAGGTCTCCACATGCCGCCTGAGGATCATTTTAATAACGTCCTTGGGGTTCTCTATTTCGCAAATTGCCCTGATGGCCGGTAACGATTCGTCCAGGCTCTGATCCATCAGCGCATATAAAATGTGCGCCTTTGACGGGAAGTAGTAATAGATATTGGCCTTGAGAATACCGGTGGAATCGGCGACGTCCTGAATGGAGGTCTGATGGTAACCTCTTTTTGCGAACTCCTGCTCGAAGGACAGCAAAATCTGCTGCTTTCGCAACTGAAATTTTTCAGAAGGTTCGGTGTGTCTCGGGCGTCCCCGGCCGCGGCGAACTGGTTCTGCGGGGGTTACATCGCCGGGTTTTTCGGTGCTTTCCATTTTAGAGTTAACTCGGTTGCGATCAATTTTTGGTGGTAAGAGGTCATTTTCAGGCCTTTGCCGGGTGATTGCTTATAAAGCTTTGTTGCTGTTTATCATCGTAATGGAACCGAAAGTTATAATCAAATAAATTTGAACGGAAGAAAAATAAATTAATTTTTTGTCGCTTGATCAAGCGTATAACCGTATTTATTTTACCTGTGGTTAAATAAAATATGTAAATATTTTCTGCTTTATATATGTTTTGGTATCATATTGTATTTAAACATATTTTTTAGGTTTTTCGGTTGGTTTTCAAGGCCGTTTATCAGGGCTCATTAGTGGGTGCTGAAGACCGCAGGGGTTGACAGGTCAAAATGCTGATAATAAAATTTACCGAAGTTAAAAATAAATAACCGATCAAGTTTTAGTGGTTATTTCAATGCTAACTAGCCAGGATAAAACTCGGAGGAATAAGAAATGGCCACAATCAAGGGCTTTAACAAAGCTGGTTTGGGGATCTCTCTTTGTTTTGGAACAGCCGTATTGGCGCAGAGCGCCGCTGGTAAAGAGATTGGAATAGAAGAAATAATTGTTACCGCGCAAAAACGTGAGTCGAATGTTCAGGAAACACCCATTTCGGTAACCGCGCTTTCCGGTGCGACTATGGAGGCAGAAGGCGTCAGTACGCTGGAAGATATCGCGGCCTTTACTCCCGGTTTGGTAGTCGGGGGTAACGCTACCTTCGAATTCCCGATTGCCTTGCGGGGTGTCAGTGGCGCTGCCGCAGGCATAGGTGCCGATGCGCCCACTGCGATATATGTCGATGGAGTCTATCTGGGGCGCCCCTCCGCGGCGGTCTTTGATCTGGTGGATCTGGAACGAATAGAGGTTCTTCGCGGTCCGCAGGGCACGCTTTATGGTCGAAATACCGTGGGAGGCGCGATCAGTATTTACAGCAAGGCGCCGTCTGACCAGTTCGAAGCGCATGCAGGTGCAACACTATCGGATCTTTCGGAGTGGAGGGTGAAGGGCTCGCTTAGTGGGCCGATATCCGATACCGCCGGATACCGGTTGAGCGCCAGTTTCAAGGAAAGCGACGATTGGATTTCCAACCAGGTCGGCAATAGTGGCGGAGGGGCTGCCTCAAAAACCTTTCGCGGCGCGCTCAGTTTTGACCCGAGCGAGTCTGTCTCGCTTGTTTTTAGGGGCGACTATACGGATATAGAGGACCCGTTGATCGCTAAAACGATAGCGACGACAATGATCGATCCGGTGTCTTCCCTGGCCGTTACAACACCCACCGATATTGCCGGCGATTTCGACTTGTCCGCCCACAGCGAACTGGTTTTCCAGGACCGGGATATGTGGGGGCTATCTGCGCAATTGGATATCGATATCGGCGAACTCGCGTTGACCTCCATCTCAGCTTATCGGGAAGGTACGTCCGCCACCCAGTTCGACGCCGATGGGCTGCCCGCACGTATCCTGAGGTCCGGACAGGGTGGGCCCGGTGAGCGGCAGGATCAGTTTACCCAGGAAATACGATTGGCTTCGCCGGGAGGAGAAAGGGTTGATTGGATAGTGGGCGCTTACTACTTTACGGAGTCCTCTTCCTATGAGTTGGATGTGGAATTGCTGGCAGTGGGTACCAATCTCGGCCGGCACTCAACCAACGATACGGAAAATTTCGCGGTGTTCGGACAACTTGATTTCAACCTGACGGACTCGGTAACCTTAACGGCAGGTCTTCGTTTCAGCGATGAGACAAAGGTATTCAGTATGCTCGGGCCGGTTCCGACCGCCGGCGCATTTGACCCTGCTGACCCGGGTGATTATCTCAGTTATTTCGCACCCACGGTTCCCCTGATGAAATTACCGGAGGCGAGCTGGCAATCCTGGACGCCGAAGTTCGGAATTAATTGGCGGGCCACCGAAAACGTCATGCTCTATACGTCTTTTTCCAAAGGCTTTAAAAGTGGCGGACATAACGTTCTGGGTGGAGAGTCGGCATTTGAACCGGAAAAAGTTTCGTCATGGGAAGTTGGCTTGAAGTCCGACCTGTACGGCGACCGGGTGCGCTTGAATGCTTCAGCCTTTTACTACGATTACAAAAACCTCCAGGTTCGAATTCCGGGCCCGCCGGGCACCACCTTTATCCAGAACGCCGCTGAAGCGGAGATATTCGGTGGCGAGATTGAACTCCAGGCGGTGCCTATCGATAATCTGCGAATCACTGCAGCGCTATCGTTATTGCATACTGAGTACGAGGATTACGTACAGGGGCTGGATAACCCGGTAGCGGCCACCGGTTGTGTCGGCGGACGTTATGATGCCGCGACACAAACCTGTGAGCTAACCGGAAATCGCCTGAATCGTGCGCCGGAGATCAGCTACAACGTTAATGTTGAATACGATATCCAGCTTGCTAACGGTGCTTTGCTGACGCCGCGACTTTCTTACCAGCATGAAGGCGAGCTGTTCTACACAGAGCAGAACCTGGCCTCCCAGGGGCACGATGGCTGGGAAAGTCTGAATGCGCGCCTTACCTATGAAACGAATGGCGGTAAAACTCAGCTCTCGCTGTTTGCGAGGAACCTGACCAACGATCGCCGCTACACCCATGTTCTCCCGATCGGCGCCAACTCAATCGCGACGGGCGTGAGCCTGCCCCGTACTTTTGGTGCCGAATTTTCGGTTCGTTACTAATTTACGGTGCTGAGCACTGCGGACAGACTGAAGGGATTGGCTATGGAACAAACGAACCTGAATATAAACGGGATATGCGACGATGCTTTCAGCCCTGTTCGTAGTGCATTTGTCCGCAATTTCGCGGATCGCGATGAAATAGGGGCGGCGGTTTGTGTCTACCGGGAGGGTAAAAAAGTTGTCGACCTCTGGGGAGGCTACCACGACAGGGAAAAAACCAGGCCCTGGGAACGGGATACGATCGTTTGCATGATGTCGGTGGCAAAGAGCATTGCGGCATTGAGCGTACACATGTTGATCGATCGCGGAAAAATCAATATCGATGCACCGGTGTCCCTTTATTGGCCGGGTTTTGGTCAAGCGGGTAAGTCGGAAATAACTGTGAAGCTTGTGCTGGCAGGCAGAGCCGGGCTGCTCTATGCCGATGAAGCGCCCGATGGCGCGATATTTGATTTCGATACCATGGTGACGGCGCTGGCCAAGCAGCCTGCGGAACTACCCGAAAAGGGCCGCGGAGCCTATCACTCGATGACAATCGGTTTTCTGTTGGGGGAATTAGTCCGGCGAGTGGATGGCCGCCCGATAGACCGGTTTGTCGCCGAAGAGATTTGCGGGCCCTTGGGGGCGGATTATGGTTACGGTGTCGCCGATGAGGATATGCCGCGGGTCAGCCGTGTCACCTCAAATCCCGACAGCTCCACCTTGAACGCCTTCGCCGAACCGGGTAACAAGCTGCACCGGGCCTGGCGTGTTATGCCCGCGGGGGAAGAGCCCTTTTTTAATCGGCCGGAATTTATGAAGGGTATGATTCCATCCGGCAATGGCTTCGGAAACGCTGCTAGTGTGGCACGAATATACGCGGTTTTGGCCGAGGGCGGAGAGCTCGATGGCGTGCGCCTGGTGTCCCCGGGGGTTATTGAAACAATGCGAAAGCTGCAGTGGGACGGTACCTGTGAAATGACCGCTCGTCACTACCGATACGGGCTTGGGTTTTTCCTGAACCAGGCGCCGCTGACGCCGATGGGACCCAACCCTAAGGCGTTTGGACACATCGGTGTTGGCGGAGCGATCGGCTTCGCCGATCCTGAGGCTCGCGTGTCCTTTAGTTACAGTCCAAACTATCTCTGTGCCGGAGACGGGGTTGGCGATCGTTGCGCTGCCTTAATTGAAGCGTTATCCAAGTCCTATGCATAGCGACGGTGTTATTCTGACCAATCCGGGGAAGCGGGTTTTCTACCGGGGGTGGTGGGTCGCGATCACCGCTTTTCTGGGGATCGGCCTTGGTTATGCGACCGTGGGGGTGCTGCTTTTCGGTATGCTGATCGGCTCGCTCAGTGCCGAATTCGGTTGGCAGCGGGCGGAAATCTCCCTCGGCCTGACCCTTTATACCCTTATTTTTGTGATTCTTTCGGTGCCGGTAGGCCGGTTGATGGATCGTGTCGGCGTTCGCCGGGTATTGCTGCCCTCGATCGCGCTGTTTGGAATCGGCATGGGTTGTATGTACTTCATGTCGAATTCGCTGCTGCATTTCTATGGGATGTATTTGCTGTTGGGCGTGTTCAGCGTGGGCACTATTCCAAGTGGTTATACGCGGGTGATTCTTAATTGGTTCGATGCCAGACGGGGCATTGCGCTGGCCATCGCATTGGCCGGTGTTGGTGCCGGATATGCAGTGCTTCCCCCCATCGTCGGCTGGATTTTGGCAAACTTTGGTTGGCGGGGTGTGTACCTGGGCATTAGCTCGGTTCTCCTGTTTGTCTGCCTGCCGGTTGTGGCGTTGTTCCTTAAGGAACATCCGGCTGCCGCTGAGCGGGCATTGGAGCCTGGATACAGCGCGGGCACGAGCCGGGCTGATACCGGACACCAATATGGCTTTTCAATTGTAGAGGCGCTGCGCACTAAACCGTTTCTGCTGATGGTTCCGGCTTTCCTGCTGCTCGGTGTCGGCACGATCGGAATGATGACGCACTTTTTCTCCCTTTTGGTCGATCGGCAGATTACACCGGAAAAGGCTGCACTTGCGTTGTCCGCCGCAGGCGCTGCAACCGTCGCGGGCCGGCTTGTTTGCGGATACCTGTTGGACCGGTATTTTGCGCCCAATGTCGCGATGCTGTTCCTGGCCTGCCCGGTGCTCGGTATTCTGCTTGTTATCGGCTCCGACAGCTACCCGGTGATGGTGTTGGGGATCGTGCTGGTGGGCATCGGCGGTGGCGCCGAGTTTGATCTCATGTCTTACCTGATCAGCCGGTATCTCGGCCTGAAAAACTACGGGCAAATTTATGGCGTCATGTTCGCCGGTTTCTATGCGGGTGGAGGCAGCGGAGCCTGGATGGTCGGCGGACTATTTGACCGGTTCGGAGATTATCAAATCGGATTGTGGCTGCTGACCGCTGCCTTTGCGACCGCGATTTTTCTTGTCGGCCGGTTGGGGCCTTACCCTAGTTGGAAAGCTTAAAGCGCACTGCCGGTATTTCCGCAAACAATATAACAACAGGAGCCTTAACAATGGACCTCAAACAGGTTATCAATGAGCGAATTTCCCGTTTTGACAGACTTAAGGTAATAGATGCCCAGAAGAACCACGATGTTCCGCTGGATGTATGCGATCTGATTTACTCACGTAAGTTGTTGCCGGTGATCTCTCCGGACGAGGATGTCGAGACGCCCTTTGGCAGCAGGGCACCGATCAAAGGCGCGAAGGGAATGACTATTACCTATGCGCAATGCCCCCCGGGAACGGGGCCTTCGCTCCATGACCATCGCCAGACCTACGAAACCTTTACGGTGATGAAGGGCCGGTTTCGTTTTACCTTGGGCGCTAACGCAGAGGAATCGGTTGAGTTGGGACTTTACGATACCTTCAGCGTACCGCCGGCCGTGCATCGCGCATTTACCAACGTCAGTGATGAAGAGGGCATTTTGCAGGTGATCATCACCGGTGGCGTCCACGATATGGATGATATTACCTTTCCCAAAAGTACTGCCGACGCCATTGCCGAAAAGGGTGAAGAGTACCTGCAGTACTTCAAAAACGCCAAAATGAATTTTTCAGAAACGGAATAAGACGAAAACCATAATGGATACCACAGTCTATAGACCGAGCTATTCGGAATCTCGAGCAGCCTTCCTGGCGTCTGTTGCGCAATCCGGGAGCGAGGTAACCAGTCACGAGAACCCCAGCGGGCCCGGGCCGCAGGGGGAGCCTCTTTACTGCGATGTTGCAGTGTTTGGAAACGCTTCGGCGAAGCGGGTGTTGCTGACTACCTCGGGAACCCACGGGATAGAGGGTGGGGTCGGAAGCGCGATTTTTGTAACCGCATTGCGCAAGGGCGTATTCGATGAGTACCTGACCGATACCAAGATAGTGTTAGTACACTCCATAAACCCCTGGGGGCACGCCCACTTTAGTCGTGGTACCGAAAACAACGTCGACCTCAACAGGAACTTCGTTCCTCACGACCACGACGGCCGTTATCCAAACAAGCCGAGCTACCTGCAAATGCACGAGGTGTGCACGCCCGAAGTATGGAGTGAAGAGGCCTTCGCCCGCTTTATGGATGCCTACCATTCGATGGCTGCGGCGGAGGGTGAGTCGGCGGTTATCGATACCGTATTCGGAGGACAGTATGAGCGCGCCGACGGCCTTAATTTCGGTGGACGGCAGGCTGAATGGTCAAACCGGGTCATGCGCGCAATCGTACGGGAACACGGAAGCGGTACCGAGAAAGCGGTGTTTATCGATTGGCATACCGGCCTGGGTGAATACGGCAAGCGCCTGTTCTTTTGCCTGGATGATCCGGTCAGTGCCCCCTATCGGCGAATGCATCAATGGTACGGCGATGAATTCCTGGCGTTCTCAAAGGCCTTTGCCGGGGGCGAAATTCCCAATTATAGCGGTGTCATGATGAACGCGGTGGCTGATGAATTCGAAGGTGCCGAAATTTGCAAACTGCTGGTCGAATTCGGCACCAAGTCGAATACAGAAATTTTCAGGGCGTTTCTGATTGACCGATGGATTCGTTTTGAAGGCGGCAACGATCCGGATAGAGTCGCTGCCCTGAGGGCCGACATTATGGATTGCTACTGCCCTGACGATCAGGCGTGGCGCGCCGGGGTGCTAGCGCAATCCATGGAGATTCTGCAACTGTCCCTGTCGGGACTTAGAAGCTGGTGAAATAGTTTATCGCTGAGGAGCTACGATGATTCGATCAACTGTAGGTGAATTATATGACCGTTGCGTGGACTGCTACGCTAATGAAACGGCAATAACGCAGGGCCTTCGCACTGTTAGTTATGCGGAACTGGGAAGGAGCGCGAATAACCTCGCTTTCGGGCTACAGGAGCTTGGCGTACGGAAAAACGAGCGAGTCGCATTTCTCGTTACCAACACACCGGAATTCATCTTCTGCGAATATGCGCTGGCGAAGATAGGTGGAGTCAGGGTACCCCTGGCGACGCTGCTTAGCCCCGTGGATCATGTATACATGATGAATGCTGCGGAATGCACCACACTGATTTACCATCACAGCATGACCGGGCGCGTGTTAGCTATGATCCCGGAGCTCGAGACCGTAAAACATTTTATCTGCATTGGGGATTCAACGGATTTGCCGTCCGGACATTTATTGCTTGCGGACCTGATTGGTGAAGGTTCCAAAGAGCCGGCCGCAGTTGATATCGAACTTGAAGATCTTGCGGCGATCAGTTTCACCGGCGGCACCACGGGGCGTCCCAAGGGTGTCATGCTCTCACATCGATCCTTCGTTGAAACCTATGCAATGCAGATGCTGGAATTCAGCATTGGCTGGGAAGGGAGATTTCTTTTCGCCACGCCCTTAACCCACGCCTCCGGATTTCTGGTATTGCCCGTATTATTACGCAAGGGCTGCTGCATCCTGCTCGATCGTTTTGAACCTGAACTGTATTTGCAGGCGGTTGAACGCGAAAAAATCACCATGACTTTTCTCGTGCCGACCATGATATGTACTTTATTGGATCACCCGTCAATTGACCGATACGATCTCAGTAGTTTAGGAAGCATCATTTACGGAGCGTCATCGATTGCACCGGAACGGCTCAAGCAGGCGATCAACAAATTTGGCCCGGTGATGATGCAGCTGTTCGCCCAAATGGAGGCGCCGATGGTCCTTAGTGTGTTATCGCGGGAAGAACACCTGGTTGCTGACCCTGAAAGGGAAAAGAAAGTTTTCTCCTCAGCCGGCCGGCCGGCCCTTCATGTCAAACTAAGGCTGGTAGATGAAGAGGGTAAGGAGGTGCCGCAGGGCGAAGCGGGCGAAATCACGGTGCGTTGCGCCAACATGATGAGCGGTTATCTGAATAATCCGGAGGCGACCGCCGCAGCCGTGAAAGACGGTTGGCTGCATACCGGGGACGTTGCTTACCGGGATGAGGAAGGGCTCATCCACATTGTAGATCGCAAAAAGGACATGATTATCAGCGGTGGTTTCAACATTTACCCCCGCGAAATAGAAGACGTTTTGCACGAACATCCCGCGGTAAAGGGCACCGCCGTCGTTGGTGTTCCGCACCCCAAATGGGGTGAAGAGGTTCGCGCGGTGGTTTGTACCCACGATGGCACTGAAACCAATGAGTCAGAGCTTATCTCGTTTGTGAAGGAGAGAAAGGGCAGCCTGGTGGTTCCCAAACGTGTTGAGTTTTGGGAGGAAATTCCGCTGACCAATGTAGGTAAGATCGACAAGAAGGAAATTCGGCGATTAATGGAAGCCCACTGACGGGTGTTAAAAATAGGGATATAGTAGCCCTCTATTGACCTATATCTCTCATTTCGAAGATATGGGTGGAGGTTTGGTCAATATATTGCTATCTTTGGCGATATAGAGCTAATGAGTGGGGCTATATGCCGGAAACAAACAATTCAGGGCGTAGCGGGTATTTTCGTAAATTGCCTGCCGGCTATACTGCCTTTTTTCCCACAGATCTGCCACCCAACCCCTCTATCAAGCTGGAGGGCGCCTTGCAAAAGCTCCTATCGGACGCCGACCGGGCCTTGGGAGCATTAAATATGGTCATCAGTGTATTGCCCAACCCCGACTTGATGGTTGGTATGTTTATTCAGAAAGAGGCATTGCTCAGTTCGCAGATAGAAGGTACTCAATCTTCGCTGGTGGATGTTTTAGGCGTTGAAGCCAATAATCCTCCAACGGCGGATGTGGGGGAAGTGCTCAACTATGTTGCTGCTATGAGGCACGGCATGCAGCGGCTGCAAAATAAAGAACTCCCCTTGTGTATACGGTTGCTAAGGGAATTACACCTGAAACTGATGGCCGATGTGAGGGGTGGTTCTCCGGGACTGACACCGGGCGAATTTCGAACCATGCAGAATTGGGTAGGGGGTAGTAACCCCGGCAACGCACGATTTGTACCGCCGCCTGCCGAGGAGTTGGGATCGCTGCTTGGCGAATTGGAAAAGTATTTTCATATTGAAGATGATACGCCCCCCCTGGTCCAGTGCGCTCTGATACATTACCAGTTTGAAACCCTGCACCCGTTTAACGATGGCAATGGTCGCCTGGGCCGGTTGCTGATCAGTTTGTTTCTACTTAGTCGAGGTGTGCTGGATCAACCCATGCTGTACCTCAGTGCTTATCTGAAAATCCATCAGCAGGAATACTACGATCGTCTGCAACAGGTGCGTACCGAAGGGACCTACGAAAAGTGGCTGGCCTTTTTTTTTGAGGGCATTGTAGTGGTCAGCAAAATGGTGGTGGATACAACTCGGCGTATCCAAAAACTTGAGCGGGATGATGTAGATGCTATGGTTGCAGCAGGTGCTGGTAGTCAGGGGATTGCTTTTGTTCGTACTCTGCTGATGCAACCGGTGGTCCAGGTGAAAGATATTGAACGGCATTTGGGTATCTCTTACACCAAGGCTAACCAGATGATAGCCCAGGCACAGGCGCTGGAGATGATTGAGCAGACCAATAAAGGACGCCGTAACCGTAAATACGCTTACCGGAAATATATTGCGATCCTTTCGGAGGGTGCAGAAATATCGGATGGCCGCCCTGAGACTGGCGAACCCTGAGGTTGATAAAACCTTAATCCGATTTTCTCTTTAATCCATTTGAAAAAGGGGTGGAGCCCAAGATTGTGGCTTTCGAGGGAAGATAAAGTGGTGGAGGCGGCGGGAATCGAACCCGCGTCCGTCAGTCCGCTGCTCTTACGTCTACATGCTTAGGTCCGTTAATTAATTTAGCCGGTATCAGCCCAACGGGCAGGACGATAACAGCGAGCCTGATAAGTGTTTAGCAGTTCCGCTTCAGGCGCGCTTCGCTGCGATCCAGTTCTATATGACGGTTTTAGACGCGGTACTGGCACCTTACCTAAGACCGCTAGCAGGGTTTAAGCCGCTAGAGCGTAGTTGTCGTCGTTGGCAACTAATAGTTTACAGCTTTGGATTTACGAGATTGGCTGCCATCTCGGCATGCAATAAGAGGTTTGTAACCCACGTCGAAGCCAGGTCGCCCCCATTGCCCTTTAGCCTGGAAACCGTAGTGCGTCGAGAACTTGTACATACTTCGTGATCCAACTGCGATTTTCAGGCATAAGCAAGTGCCCATTATAGACACAATTGTCCTGGTTGGACAAAGCTTGTTGTGCTTTGTTGCAATCGGTTGCTCGTTTTAGGAGAAGATATCAGGCGTTGTGGCGCATGACCCGCTGTTTTTCCCTGTTCCAGTCTTTTTCCTTTTCAGAGGCGCGCTTGTCGTGGTCCTGTTTGCCCTTTGCCAGTGCGATTTCACACTTGATTTTGTTACCTTTCCAATACAGCGCCAGGGCCACGCAGGTATGCCCTTCGGCCTTGGTGGCGGCAAAGAGTTTGGCGAGCTCCCTTTTGTTTAGCAGCAGCTTGCGGGTTCTGGTAGGGTCGGCAACGACGTGGGTCGAGGCCGTTTTCAAGGGCGTAATGTGCGCACCTATCAGCCAGGCTTCGCCATCCTTGAACAGGACATAACTTTCCGTCAGTTGGCCTTTACCTTCGCGCAGGCTTTTGACTTCCCAGCCGGTCAACACCAGACCGGCCTCGAACCTGTCGCCGATATTGTAGTCATGGCGCGCCTTCTTATTTTGCGCGATGGAGCCGGGCGATGTTTTTTTCTTCTTACTCATGGCGGCGCATTTTAACTGAATAGATTGAGGCCAAAAAACTTGAGGGCAACAGTGTTCAGGAAAATGAGCAATAGTACAACCGGAATGAAGGTGCCGAGCGATAGATTGACGTATTTTTCCAGTAGTCCGCCGTTATAGTGTGCTTCACCCTGTTCCAGCTCTGCGTTGAGGCGTGCACGCTTCCATTTATAGGAAACCAGCAAACAGATTAGGAAGCCGTTGAGCGGCAGGATAGTGTCGTAGAAAACGTCAATGACCAGGTCAAAAAAGGATTTAGTCTGGCCGGCGTAGGTGGCAAACTCAGTAAAAAAACCGACCATGCCAAAGGATACGGTGCAAAAGATAGCGAGTATGCCGGCGCAAAGTCCCAGCGTTATCAAGCTGCGGTTGCGGCTATACCCCAGCTCATCTTCCAGCGTGGCCATGGACACCTGCAGGATTGAAACCAGTGAAGTCAGCGCGGCGAATAGCACTAACAGGAAAAATATTGATGCCACCAGGCTTGCAAAAAAATAGCCGATGGAACCCTGTAAGGCGAGGAATATTTTCGGTAAAAAGGTAAACATCAGGGACACGGAGGAGGTGGATAGCTCCTCGGCGTTGGTTTCCGGGTTAAAAGAAAAAATAGCCGGAATCACCAGCAGACCGGCGAAGAAGGCAACGCCGGTGTCTGCCATTGCTACCATTTTTCCGGCTGAGGGAATGCTTTCAGACCGGTTCATGTAGGAACCGTAGGTAATGAGTATGCCCATACCCAGGGATAAAGAAAAAAAGGCTTGTCCGAGCGCACCGTTAACGACAGCCGGCGTTATCTTGTCCAGGTCGGGTATCAGGTAATACCTAACGCCCGCCAGCGCATTGTCGAGCGTCAGCACGAAAATAACCAGGCCAAGCAGCATCACGAAGAGCGCGGGCATCATTAATTTTGCTGATCTTTCAATGCCTTCAGCGACACCACGGTGGAGGA
The DNA here is from genome assembly GCA_010016025.2 of Alatinidae sp. Z8VKAUB7J3. Taxonomy (NCBI): domain Eukaryota; kingdom Metazoa; phylum Cnidaria; class Cubozoa; order Carybdeida; family Alatinidae; species Alatinidae sp. Z8VKAUB7J3. Next base: position 20,171,842 of record JAAAKM020000498.1, read on the forward strand.
TAAAAGCAACCGTTGCGCAGGTTAACGCCAGATAAATGAATACCTGACCGTTGTTAATAAACTCACCGAAGTAACCCGGCTGTGCCAGTTGCTCCAGGTTGCCGGAAACTGTCCCCACCAGATAACCCACGATCCAGATCGTAATGACCGTGTAAAAGACAGCGATCATAAAGGGCGTGATGACCGAGAGCCAACCGCCGGCCTGCCAGAGTTTGCTGGCGGGGGCCAAGGCCCGGTATGCGCCGATCGGGTTGCGTTGGGTATGCCGTCCAACGCTAAGTTCCGCCAGCATTACGGGTAAGCATATGAAGGCAACAAACAATGCGTATAACAGCAAAAAAGCCGCACCGCCGTTCTTGGTTGCGTTGACCGGAAACCCGACAAGATTCCCTATGCCGACGGCTGAGCCCGCGGCTGCAAGAATAAAGCCTAATCGGGAGCCAAATTGTTCTCGACCAACAGACATACGTTATCTCCAGGGATATTGTCGTTATCGCAGGGTTTCAAAACCCAATTTCGGGCGGATATTATCAGCTTTATGAAAGGTTGTCTTTTGCAGTGGTTGGATTGTAGCGAATGAGCGAATACAATCTGTCCCTGTGAAATTCAGGAGCCCGAATCGGGGTTGGTCAATTGACGGAAATTGTGCGCAGCGCTTTGGTGATGCATTCAGCTAAAACCATGTACCGCCTGGTTAACGATGTTGAAGCCTATCCAAAGTTTTTACCCTGGTGTGCCGGCGCGCGGTTGATTGATGAGTCGCCGGAGGAGATGACGGCATCGTTGGAAATCTCCAAAGGCAAAATCAGGCAGAAATTTACAACCTGTAATCGGTTGGTCGAAGATCAGCGCATTGAGATGCAGTTGGTTGATGGGCCCTTTAAGGCATTTCGGGGCGTATGGCAGTTTACGCCGTTAACGGAGCATGCCTGCCGGGTGTCATTGCAGCTGAATTTTGAATTTGCCGGACGATTGGGCACAATGGCATTCGGTCCCATGTTTAACCAGGCGGCCAATGGTATGGTGGATTCCTTTTGTAAACGAGCTGACGAAGTCTATGGTTGAAGAGAACAAAATTGCTGTTGAAGTAGCGTTTGCCCAGGCCGACAGGCAAGTGATTATACCGCTGAAGGTTGCGCCGGGAACGACCGTTTATCAAGCCGCTGAGCAATCGGGTATTGCCGCACAGTTTGCGGAAATCAGCCTTGAATCCGATAAAATGGGTATTTTTGGAAAGGCGGTAAAGAACCCGCAAACCGAGGTGCTGAAAGCGGGTGACCGGGTCGAGATATACCGGCCGCTGCTTGTTGATCCCAAAGCTTCGCGCGCTAAGCGGGCGGAAAAGGCAAAATTGGCGAAGGCCGGTGGTGAATCCGTGTAGGTAAGGCTTTAGCCTTACAGGTACGACTAAAGCTTCCGCTCCTCCTCGCGCCCCTTACCTGCATCCATGCAGGCAAAGTCGTGCCCACAAACTGAAATTGTACCCGTAACAGAGGGTAACGCCTTATTCTGTTGCTGCCTCGCTGGGCAGGTAGTCTCCCTCAAAACGGGCCAATTTGTCGCCCTCGAAATAGAGGGTTACACTTTCCTGTCGGCGTTCGCCATGGCCGGGTTTCAGGCTATAGACATAGTCCCAGCGGTTCTGCTGGAATGTATCCCTGACCAGGGGCGTGCCCATAACGAATTGCACCTGCTTTTTTGTCATGCCGGGCTTGAGCTGGTCGATCATTTCCTGGGTAATGACGTTGCCCTGCTGAATATCAATTTTATAGACGCCGGGGAAGGCGCTGATCCTTGGAATTTTCATTTTAGGCACGTAGGAGCACCCCGTCGCGCTGACCAGCGAGAAAAGTATCAGTGGTAAAATAAGTGGGGTGGTCGCAGTTCTTAAGGTATAGTTCACGTTTTTATTTTCCAAAGCGGTTGCAAAAAAGCGCATAATAACCGCAGTAACAGATCAACTGGATGGGTAGTTTGAAAGTATGGCGTCAGAAAATCAAGAGTTACGTGCCGCTGGCTTAAAGGTCACGATCCCTCGCGTTAAGATATTACAGATACTGGAAGAAGCCAGCGACAGTCATCTTGCGGCGGAAGATATCTATAAGATGCTTCTGGATGCTGATGAGGATGTCGGTTTGGCGACCGTATACCGCGTATTAACCCAGTTTGAGACGGCCGGCCTGGTGGTGCGTCATAATTTCGACGGCGGACATTCGGTTTTTGAGCTGGATCGCGGCACTCACCACGACCATATGGTGTGCGTGGAAACCGGTAAGGTCATCGAATTTCACAACGACGAAATTGAGCGGCTGCAGGAAATGGTGGCGGCGGAGCATGGTTATGAATTGAGCAGTCATAGCCTGGTGCTCTACGTAAAGCCGAAGGAGTAGGTCTATTGTTGGCTGCTGCTTGTCAGCATGGCCTGGGCGTGGTCAAGTGATTGCTCCGTGAGTTCGATGCCACCCAGCATGCGGGCAACTTCAGAAATTCTAGCATCCCAATCCAGGCGTTTTATGCTGGAATTGGTGGATTTTCCGTCGCTGTTCTTGCTAACGCTTAGATGGTGGTGAGCCTGCGCAGCGACCTGCGGCTGGTGGGTAACGCAAATCACCTGGCCGGCGTCGCCGAGGGCGCGTAGCAATCTGCCGACCGTTTCCGCGGTCGCACCGCCGATGCCCACATCCACTTCGTCAAATACCAGTGTGGGAATCGTGGTGGTTTGGGCGGAGATCACCTGAATTGCGAGGCTAATACGGGACAGCTCGCCGCCTGAAGCGATTTTATTGAGTGGCCGGGGTGCCTGTCCGGCGTTGGTGCTGACCAGGAACTCTATATCTTCGGCGCCCTGCGCAGAAAACGCATTATCCTTGACCGGGCTCAGTTCCACCTTGAATTGGGTACCGCCCATCCCCAGGGACTGCAATTGCTGACTGACTTCCGTATCGAAAGCTTCGCTGGCAGCATGCCTTTGTTTACTCAGCTGGTTGGCGGTCTTGAGGTAGTGCTGTTCATGCTCGCTGAGCCTTTGCTTAGCCGCTGCAATTTCATCCTCCCGGTTTTCAAACTGGTGCAACCTCTGCTCGAGGTCACGAAGAACATCGGCCAATTGCGACGGTTCGGTATTGTGCTTGCGGGCCAGTTGGTAGATGTCACCCATGCGCTGCTCTACCCAGTGCTGCCGCTCCGGATCGATTTTCACCTGGTCGAGATACTGTTGCAGGCTGCTTCGAGCTTCCTCCAGTTGAATGCGCGCGCCTTGCAATAATTCGACAGTTTCCACGACACCTGGATGAGTGTCGCCGATTTCATCGCATAGTTTCAATGCCTGGCCGATCAGCTCGAGACTGCCGCTACCCTCCATGTCCTGCGAGGAGCAGAGTGATTTGATCGCTTCGCCACGGGTAAGTATCTGTTCTGCTCCGCTAAGCCGGGTCAGTTCGGCCTCCAGCTCCGCAAATTCGTTTTCCTGTAATTTCAGCTCGGTCAGTTCCTCCAGCTGATAGCGAAGCAATTGCTGCTGGTCCGATTGGGCATTGCTGGCTTCGACCAGCTCGTTAAGCTTCCGGTGTGTATCGCGCCATGCGGAATAGGTTTGTTCGACTTCGGTGGCGAGCCCGCCGGTGCCGGCAAACGCATCCAGCAGGCGGCGGTGGGTTGCTTTCTTAAGCAGGGATTGATGCTCGTGCTGACTGTGGATGTCGAGCAGGGATTCTCCCAGGTCTCTCAGCTGTTGCATGGTAACGGCCGAGCCGTTGATATACCCCCTGGAGCGGCCGTCTGCACCGATCACTCTGCGCAGAATGCATTGGTCGCCCTCCAGCGCCTGTTCGGCTAGCCAGTCAGCGGCGGAGGAGTCGGGTTCAACGATGAAGCTGGCGCATATTTCGGCGCGCTCGGTGCCGTCCCGGACGATTCCACTGTCGGCGCGGTCGCCGAGCGCCAGGCCCAGCGCATCGACCATTATTGACTTACCTGCGCCGGTTTCCCCGGTGATCGTTGTCAGCCCGCCGGCGATTTCTATTTCCAGTGCGGACCCTTTAATCACATTCTTTACCATTTGCAACTCGATGAGGAATTTACGCCTTTTTCAATAACACGAGTGGCAAAAAACGTGACGCTCTCGTGACCGTTATTTTCTAGGATCTTCTCTATTCCTATGAATTCATCGTATGAGCTTTCTCATTTCACTCCATACGACTGTTGTGATCAGTGTATGGCGGAAACGTTTGGCAAAATGAATCCATTACTCAACACAATATTCAGAGAGTGTAATGGAGCGCGTTTTGAACATGGAATCCCTATTAAGATTATACAAAAACAAAACGCATGTACATATCATTTACAATGCACTTTTATTATTCCATGACAGGACATAGCTTAAAAGAAATAAATAAAACATATATATATTCACAACTAGTACAGGAGTACAGTGTCAAATTTCAGGGCTGACTGATCAGTCATGCACGGGGAAGCTAGCACGAGCCAAAGTGACCCAATTCTTTGTTCTATTCATTCTAAATAAAAAAAGAATGAAAATAAAAGAAGAACAGGGGGGTTCTTTGGGCGTGGGGCCGGACACCCCTTACCTATCGGTCCTGCATTACAATATAGCTCCACATTAGTAACGTTTACAATATAATCGAAGTTGAAGTATTGTAACGATATTTTGTAAAGTTAAAAGAACTTAAAACGCATATTAACAATTACCTTTAAATTGTCTTCACATTAATAAAGTCCTAACAAACTCCTTATGCGTAATTAAACCTGCAATAACGCTAATTACGCATAAAATATAAATTAAAGCTAGAGAAATTATGTAAATAAATACTTGTGATACGATTATTAAAATTATAAACACTGCTTAACTTCCTTCCCATCGAATACTTAAAACATGTTGGAAATACGTCAACGTAGATAAAGAAAGCAGTGCTCAAGATCAGAAAATAGGCCAAAATGTACAGAAATCTACTAATATCAATAAAATACTTTTATTGAGATACGTCTTTTATTGACACCAGTGACAGAAATCCGGCACGAAATGTTCCCTGTCTATTCGGGCCTCATCTCATTAAGATAGCAAATATACCACGACAAAGTCTGTCACAACATGTAAGTTCATGTGGCCCAACTTTGATTCATCCTGGGACCTTGGCATAAGTGATAGGGTCCCAGACACCGGTCGGAGGCCCAACAATCAGGTCCGAGGCCCGAAGATCAATTCTGGGGCTTAGTGCAATAAGTAACGTACCCATAGGTAGCATTGATTCGTTTCTTACTAAAACTTACAGTACGTAGATTTTTATTGACAAAATTTGACTTTGCTTGGTTGTATATTCTTTAGCTCATCGATTGCTGCTTAAAATGCAGTTCATACATCTGCACAAATGATCATACATAGCTATTTTGCTATACAGTAGGTTAACGCAACTTTTCTTTCAATGCGCAACTAAACCCGAAGGTAGGCTAGCCTCGGTTTTATTGCTGCATTGACTTACTAGGTTAAGTGCTTTCTAAAAACTTTGATAACTGGGACATTTCGAGTCATTCTCTACAAATGGATCCCTTTGCTCCCATTAACCGATTAGTTGATTTCATCTAATGCTTTCAGTGTGTTTTGGAAATACTATATTCAGCATATAGCTGTCATTACGTAGCGGGGGCCGCTCTGGGTCAACAAGAACGTAGTGTTGTTTGCATACGAAAGCTTCTTCGATCTAATATAGCCATCTTGGATAGAAATGAGGCCTTTAAGTTATTGCACTGCCTTAGTAATGTATATAAGCTCTTCAAAAAATAGAACAGAAGCATACAAGAGTCACTGTAACATAAGATGGTTTACCAGAATGAAAATGCTAGTTGATAATTATTAAATAAGAGGAAACGACTCAAGCTCCAATAAAGAGACAAACACTTTCCTTAAATCCTGTTCCTTAATAGTTACGTATCAAGAAGTTTCAAGTTGACTTGAAATGCAAGCACAGGCTCATTTGCGTGAGAGACGCATTACTAACCGCAGAGGTGCCTTGCGAAAGTAAAATGAAACTACGTTTTTGGCACTTTGTTTCAACAAAGAGAAATAGGCCTCCTACTAAAAAACCCTGTTTCATGCGACCAACTAAAACTAGCACTTTTTCTTACATAGTAAGAAAAACACCCTTTTGAAGTTAAGCGGACTTACCAATCCATTTCAATATGAAGATCTGACGGCATGTCGCATTACTGCTATTTGCCAACTACACCTAAGGAGTTAATTGGACTTTGCTATACCAGACACTGAGGCATATTTCTTCATATTACATCTTTGGGCTGTCTGGGGACGTTTTTACGGACCCCTTTCCCTCCCAAACACGCTCTGAATAAATTATACGTATAAGAGTCACTTAATGCACAGCAATGGTGTTATCATAGGCTGCAACATTACAGTCCTACTCCTTTACAAAAATATTCCTATTTTCTGTTATGGAATTATCCTCTGTTAAAAGATATGCAAATCAGTTACAGAGAGAACGTTCGAGAGTTCGAATTGTCATTCTATATACTACACATAGTGTGACGTCCTTCTACCTTGAGAATACAGTTAAGAAAACGGCACATTTTCGATTCTGTCTTCCCTTGACTGTTAGGGTCCGATCTTGAAGTGGCCAACAAATTTCCAGAAATCGGAAGTACGTTGAGGAATAAATTTACTTTTATCAGGTCTGTATTCAATTTATCCTTGCAAATATTCATCACTTATTCTAGACCATTATTGCTGATATCCACGTTTGGTCTGAATATAATCATAGACAAGGGTACATATTTATGACCTCGACATGATGACACATGTTGAGCAAGTGGTCATGTATTCCTAACATCCGGCGTTGTTCTTCTCGAAGAAAATGAAAGGAGAATCTAAACATTGCAGACATCATAAATGCCTTGTTGCTTATTGAAGCATGTTCAGTCGGTCAGACAGGTCCCTGACTCCTGTCCTGAGCCCAAGTAAAGTTCCTTCTTAAGGTTTTGTAATTCTTAGGTTTTGTAACTGGTAGACAACTTCCTGCCGAAGAGGCTGTCGACGGACTATGGAGATGTATAACATTGAAGTAAGGCAGTAAGAGGTAGGGGTGAAGTGGTGGAAGTACTTTAAACTTTCGTATCCACACTACTTTGCGATGAATGGATAAACTTATGTCCTGTATCTGTGCTGCTCTTTTCTTTCAGCTGACAATCACTTTTTGTCCCACTGATTTTCCCCTTATTGGCTAAAGTGGTACTGGCAGTAAAAGTTGTTGTTTGTAGCCTCCGAAGTGTTGCTCTGACATTCAGCATTGATTTCACATCAGCACGGAATTTCTTGTCTACAGTGCTGTAGATGAGTGGGTTGGCAGCAACGTGAATCGGATAAGGGATTTGGCCAGTATATAACAAAGCGTAGTAACTCGACTGTGACATTTTGCTGGTATCTACAAAATCAAGAACGATCCACATGATGCGTATGGGGAGACAACAAACGAAGAAAACAACAACCACAACGATGAGTGTCCTTACAACCTTGAGGTCTTCTTTCTGTCGCTTGATGACGAATTCTGCGTTAGATTCGCTCTTAAAGCCGCGTTTGTGGAGCGGCTTACGGAGCATGTTGATTATGCTAGCGTACGCAAAGCCGATTACACACATGGGAAAGATGAACCAAAAAATTAGTAGAAAGAAATCGTAAGCTGTTCTCCCATTCTTAGTCAAGCCATCTTTTGTCCAATTTTCCTCGCAATCATTCTTCTTGACGTCGAATTTCAGGGCGATAGCTACAGGCACCGCTGAAGCTAATGCAAATATCCAAACCATAAGCATCGATAACACCACACGCAAGCCTCCTCTACTGAACTTCATCGAGTGCATTATTCCAAGGTATCGCTCCACTGCGATAACAAAAATCGTCCCGGCTGCCACCAGTCCACCAACTAGTAAGAAAAAACGCATAATCTTGCAAGCCATCTCACCGTACGGCCAGTCCTTGGCATGAACCGAAGGTACAGCACTTGGGATTTGAATCACAGAAAAAAACAAATCTGAAATGGCCAGATGCAGAATCAACATTTTACATATGTTTAAGTCCTTGAATCGTCTTGCGTAGATTGTGATAACGAGGCTGTTTCCAAGGATACCGAGGATTGATGTTATCAGTAAGACAATAGCATAGGCTTTGATCAGAGTTACCTCCCCTTCGAATGGATTCGCACCACTCACGATGGTTTCGTTAATAAATGTGACGTTCACAACTGTCTCTGTATTATTAACATCTGTTGGCGGTTGGGGGCCGGTAGAATTGAAAATAAAGTTAAGAAAGGTCTGCCTTAAGCCCTCCGGTAAAAGCTCAGCTGCCTTATGGAACTTTCCTTGTCCAAAAAGAATCTGGAACTCGGTTCGGTTGACTGATGGCGGAAAAGGTGGAAGACTCATTGTGACCCTAAACTCTAATTAAACTTCAATATTTACTTTGGACTTGTTTTAACGGAATACCAGGCACGAAGTTATCTGTGAACGAAAAGAAAACATGATAAGAATAAAGATTCGTAAATTATCACAGCTACATGACCGAAATACTGTGCACATTAAGAGCGGATACCAAAAAAAACTTAGTATGGCCTAAATATAACTGCAATAAAACAAATCATCAGGCATGGACAGCTCCCAGTGCTTAAAGTGAATAAGGTACTTTATTATGCGCCCCTGGAATCATGCCCCCCTTAAATTTAAGAATATGAAAAATATTCCATTGAAAATCATATGATTACTGTTTATCGGGTTTTGCAGAAGAGTATTGGGCTCTAGGCGGAAATTTTCGAAAATTTCTTTCCAAATACACCTCGTAAGGCCCAGTTCTGACATCTAAAAAGTAGTGAACGACGCTTTGTGAAAAAACATTGCATAGGTCTCGGGGACTAGCACCGCACTTCAATCCGACTAGCCACGGGCCTGTCTACACTACACTCTTTTAGTGAAAATCAAACGATAGCTTGTGTTCACGTAGCCTGCGTTGCAGCCCAGGACAAACTTTTTTATTAGGGTCTGCGAATGAGAAGCGAAAAGTCGTCCTGGCCTTTAAAGGCACTATGCTTGCGCGTGATTTTATTGACTGTGAAGAACTGGAACATAAAAGGATGATCCTCTTGAGTCACGTGCTTGAAGGCGACCACGTATTGATCTATTGACTCTGGTACGGTCAAAAGTGGTTTCGTTTGTTTAGTAGCTCTAGATGGCTATAGCTGGCTTGCGCACATTACAAGTTTCTTGTGAAGCACGTTGTTTTTTTTTATAAGCAACTCCATTTTCAGGGTCAGGCCTAGAGTTGCTTAGCAATTTGCCAAAATCAGACCTGGAGTTGCTTAAGTAGTTGCTTAGGTATCACTACAGGTTAACGTCGAATTTTGTTGTATTGTAAATGATGAAATACCAAATTATGGTTAGATCCATGATCTATTTGCTTGATACATTATAAACAGTGTGATATTTGTTATATATCAACAGTTTGTAATCAATTCTTAACGAAAAACGTTTCTTGATTTGTTTTTCAGGCGTTTTAAAAATTGTCCCTCCTAAATTTGAGGCCTCGAGTTGCTTAGCTTGTTGCTTAGATTTTGGACCAAATCGATGCCTCGCACCTAAGCAACAAAGTTGCTTATAAAAAAACAACGTGTAGTTCGCTGTCTGATTCACAGACCCAAAGAGGGAGATCTATTTTGGCCCTTAACGCAGGCCAGTGCTGACTGTCCTATTAATACAATAACATCGTACGCAAATATCATTAGGCCTATTCAATACCGATTGTAAATATTGTAAAGACCGAGAATGGGCTTTTGTTTACCATTTGTAAGTTCGTGATTGCGTTATGGGCATGGCAACTTTCACCTTAATGAAAAGATTGCACAAGAGTGGGAAGATAAACAAACGAGCTTGTAACATGGCAGGGAAATATGAAGAACGAAAGCGAGAAATGGCAGTTGATTACTAGCTGTCCTTAAATAAGAAAAAAGTAATTAATTTACAAAGATCTAGCAGTCACGAGGGTAAACGGGGCAGTGCCTTCTTGGGGCATTAGCTTCTTAATTCTTAGAAAAAAGTTCGAAAACAGTCAAGAATCAGATGTATCTATATATTGAGCATAAGAGGGAAGATGAACAAACGAGCCAAATATGCAACAGAAGAAATATAGAGCACGGAAGAGGGAAGAGGCAATTGAAGTCTGGCTGTCTTTACGGAGGAAAAAGCAACCAATTTGCAAAGATGTAGCATCCAAAATGGTAAAAGGGGTATCGCCTTCTCACTTCTTTGTAGGAAAAAGTTAGAGGTATCCATACGCTGAACAAGAGCCGGAAGATGAACAAACGAGCCAAATATGCAGCAGAAGAAATATAAAGCACAAAAGATAGAGGATACAATTGAAGTCTGGCTGTCTTTACAGAGGATAGAGCAACCAATTTATTGGGATGTAGCATTCACAGGAGTAAACGGGATATTGCTTTCCCACTTTCCCCGAGAAACAACTTTGAAAACATCAATAACCAAAAGTATCTGCAGGTTACACAAGACTCGGAAGATGAAGAAAAAAGCCGAATATTTGGTAGAAAAAATGAAGCCAGAAAGAGAGAAAAGGCAGTTGAAGTCTGGCTGTCTTTACATAAAAAGTTCGAAGTCAATAGCCAGAAGTATCTATAGGTTGCAGAAGAATGGGAAGATGAAGAAACAAGCTGAATATGTGATAGAAAAAATGAAGCACGAAACAGTGAAAAGGCAAAGTCTAGCTGTCCTAACATAAGAAGTTTGAAAAAGTTAATAACTAGAAGCACACATTTTTTTAATACAAGCAACCCCAGTTGCTAAGGCTTCAGCCCTCAAATTAGCCCCAAAATTACGCAACTTGCTTAGCAACCCTCAGCCCTGACAGTAAGCAACTTTGTTCACAGAACAGAATTCTTTTTTGATTTGAAACAAATACATAACGAACTGTTTACATGTATAACTCACTGTAAGTAGACAGAAGAAAAACCAGGTGTTGTAGATATTTATATGATTCGGTATCACAGAGAAAAAATAACCTAAGCAACCTGTATGAAAGTGTATTACACCCTTAGCAACCTTAGCCCTGACCCTGAAAATCGAGTCCGTTATATAAAAAAGGTGTATTTGTAGGCTGCACAAGACTGACGGAAGATGAAGAAACAAACCGAATAGGTGGTAGAATAAATACAACATGGAAGAGATACAAGGCAGTTGAAGTCTAGCTCTCCTTACTTAAAAGTTAATAAGTTAGAAAAGTAAAAAGTTAATAACCAGAGGTATCTTTACATCTTTAAACAGCATATTAACCAAACTCTGAATTCAGAAATCATCTGACATTTCAAATCTTGATATCAACATATAATTTTCATATATTGTTCTACGTTTAACTCTTTCATCTACTTTTTAATTTTACATCATCAACAGTCAACTTTAAAATTAAGAAAAAAATCTTGAGAGAGTTTTAAGAAAATAGTGCTTTAAGACATTTGCTTCGGAAAAATTGGAAAGTGTTAATAGGTTATATCCCTATACTTGTTTAGGACCTAGAAAGACAAAGGTTAACATAGGTTGCTTTGCGTTCTTCCCTTTTCTTCAAAATTTGTTCCAACGACTCTCATGCAGGGGTTTCCGTTTTTCCTGATCAGTGTTTTCCAATGGTTTTCGCTTGCCGCCCTCTTTTTGGTCACATGGCTCCAATTTCGCCCCTCTACACTCACTTTTATGTAAACAAACAATATGATTTTGCTGCCTCTGACAAGTTATGGCCCCTTTTAAAAGTGCTTTTACCCCAAGAGGTGATATCGCCCCCATCCCTCCTTGTCACTACCCGCCTTTCGGAAAAGAATGGATGTAGTGTCTAGTCTCATCATCACATCAGTGATCGAAGCCTTTCCTACTCGATCGATCGTCGTTTAGTAGGTGTTGGGTGATCATTTAACCTTCATAACTCCCCGAGAAACTAATATTTTCCCCATAACATTTCATAAACTGCTAGTACTACTCATAGGCTATCTGTTGATATATCAATTATGAATGTATGTGTAAAATGTACGAAATTGTGTAGGCCTATATCATTAATAAATGGACCTTTATTCAAAATCCGCCTTGTAACGAGTGTCGCTTCCATATCAACCAAAAAATCAATAAGAATCTACAAGAAGTAACAAACATGGGAGGACCAATTTGTAAGTAGCTGAAAACACAGTGGTATTGTCATTGTATCTAACAGTATAGAAAACAAGTTAATTAATCGATCAGTTGATGGATTGCCTATCGATAAGCACACATTAGAAACAAACAAATAAACTTGTAAAGATTAAAGATCGGCCAGTTTACCTTTTAATAGCTTATCCCAAATGAGAAGTATCATACAATTGTTGATGGTAAGAATACTCTTTCAGATTGCTCAGAAGGGCCATTCGTCTAGTGGCCAAGATTGTTAAAAATGTCACCAACAGGTCACCCAAAACGGATTATAAATGACTTCTGTTAAAAGTTAAATGGCTTTTCGTAAATGTACTGCAAAGCGTCAACAAGAGATTTCCGGTTGATTTATCGCCCTATCTAACAAGAGTGCTTATTTAGAGAACAACTTGAGAAACCGGAAGAAAACGAAAACAGGCAGAGGCAGTTCCTGTCTACGCATCAACAATGTGAGCCCTGCTAGTTCGTCCAATCAGTAACATTGTTGGTGGTTTGTAAAGCCAAAGGGTCATGTGCTTATATCCCTTTACGCAACCGCAAGCAGTTACGATTCACGTCAGCTGTAACAATGACAAGTGACTTTCTCTTCCGCAACTTGTACTGATATTCGACTGATTAACCCGGCTGAGAAGATATGTAAAACCATGGACTTCTTAATAAAGGAATAATGGCAACTATGTACGATGCTATTATTATAAAGTTAGGTAGTGGTACAAAATTTGAATATTGCGTTGAGTAACGGACTCATTTTCGCCACACACTGATCACAGCAGTTGTATTGAATGAAGTGGGAAAGTATTAGCGATAAATGCTTTCTAACTTTACTCCATAAAATTACTGTCATCAGTGCACGGAGAAAACCTTTTGCGAAACGAATCCCTTACGCAAAGCAATCGACAGTATTCTCAGCGGAATCTAGCTTTCACACCAACCATGACGCTCAAATTTAAAAATGATCGCGGCTCCGTCTCAACATGCACGGGTAATTATTTTGTCTAAATTTGATGATTATCATTTTGTTATTAGTGATTAATGGGCAATAGTGTTCTCTTCCTTGGTCATCTATAGACACCAGGATATGTGGTATTTAGCCCCATAGTTCCCAAACTTTACACCCATAAAAGGTTATCTAGAAATATAATAAGAAGATATTATTCAGTCCCCCCCCCCCCCCCAAGCTTAAGCTTGCAGGGGTTTTGTCTGTTGCATACGTTTATTTTGCTCCAAGTACTGCGGGAAAGACGCCTCTTAAATCCGTTGATTTTACAAATTATTTCCGGCTACATACAGCGTATTTAGAGAGGTGCTTGATGAAAATAAAAAACCCTCCATATTCAGTTATGGACAGCAACGCAAAGCAAAAAATATGCGTATGAATCATACTGAAGCTTTTTTGAACATATAACGCGATATATCAAGTAACCAAGCTTTCCATATTCGTGTTCCTAACGGCTGATGCCGATGACCCCAAGACGAAAAAAGATTTAGTATGTTACCTTTTCCAACCACTTCACACGAATAGACAGCACTAGGAGCTTACAGATCTAAAGTCCTAGACATTTGTTCAGATTTCTGAGATCAGTATATACTCATGGCTGCTTTTACAAAGTTCCCATACAAACCAACCCTTAAAAGCGGATAAACAAAAAGCTTTCTTCGAAAACTGGAAAGCTCGCACGTTGAGGCATACTTGCGTTACACAACCTTGATGCTGGTACACAACTTGCTACACATAGTCTAAAATATAGTACTTAAACACGAAACCACTGGCATACGAAGGTGAAATACATGTTTTACCAAACATACCTGTTATGAACTTCAGAATCTACACTCTTCCTCCATCATGAAACAACAATATCATGTCTATAGGGATGACGAAGAGCTGCTAAGTGCCTTTACGTTGAGCTCATTTCCACAGAATTATTCACCCGTAGATAATAACCCTTTGTGCGTGCAAAGATGAAGCAAGAAAGACTTAAGTGTTCTTTTCTGTTCCTTTAATAGAAATAACGCTTTACGTAAGCAGGCAATGCACGACAAACTTCAATAGCTTTTGATGTTTAAAAACAAAAAATTGTGTTGAAATATCATATTCTCAGCGAGGGCGGCCAACCATCAAAATGCTGTTTATTTTCTTCTATATTACGTCAAGCTGCTACCTGCAGACAATATGCATTCCTCGGCAAACGGGAAACTGGCACAATTTTTTGTAACGTAGACCTATACATCAGTCAGTACGAGTGGAAGTAAAAAAGGGTTGGGTTGGATATCAATAAGGAAATACACTACGAGCGATACAGGACGAGCTGCTTCTGATTGGACAATGAGTTGGATGAATGGACCAAAGTTAGTTTCGTTTCCCAGTATAGCTGTAAAAACACGTACATGAATGTATATCTACACCCACGAGAAAATACACGCATACTTATTCTGAAGCTATCTAGTAGCCT
>JAAAKM020000498.1:20192310-20220468 GCA_010016025.2 Alatinidae sp. Z8VKAUB7J3
CGTCCCTGTTTTGTTGCAACTCACATTCCATTGCCTTCCTTACATATTGAGAGTCTCACGTATGTACTCATTTATCATTACCGATGTAGATCTAATGGCAAGAATTGGTGAAAAGCTTGTCGATCAAGATGAATTGGCTGCGGAATTGTGTTTTCAAGTGCTTCGTCAATTTTGCGTTACGTAATATCTTCTTTAAGAATTATTATTTGTAGTTTGAGTCTATTCCAATCTTTCCCAGGTCTGTCATCCACTGCCTGACTATAATTTGGATGTTAGGAGTAAAAAAGGGGTTTATGAAGCACCTTGAACTCACATGACGACTTGGTTTGTGTCAAAAATCTTAAAAAGTGTTACTTTCATCGGAACACTTTTTTAATAAGGCTTTCTGCCAGACACTAGTTATAGTAGAGTGTCTAGGGTGGATGAAAAACATTCTGTAAGAAGAGTTTATTGTGCGAGAGAAATGGTGACGAAAAGATTAAGACTGGAAGTGTTTCAGTGATACTTCTGCTGTCATGTGCGTTAAAACTCCGTCCACACGTATACGGACATTTGTTGGTCCGTAACCTATTCTTATCGGACTCCACTTACGCCCACGCGTATCGAGCAAATTTGCGCTCAAACACGGGCATTTTATAATCTACTACACCCCCTTTTTTAATAAGGAACACAAATTCTCATTTGAGGCTCGATGTTGCTTAATTTTTTAGGTTTTTTAAGCTGATTTGTTGCTTAATCGTTTCTTAATTGTTCCTTAATAATCATGAAGAGAAGTCTTAAAAAGAGCTAATAAATCTGTTGATATCTGTTAATAACTTTTTAATAGTCTACTCCAGAAATTAAAAGTTGATTTTATTTTCAAATTAAAACTGATTACTCCTAAAACTGTTAGTCCATATTCTTATCCTGTTGATTTTACAAAAACGCTTTGTTTTACAAACAATGGAGTAGCTAAACATTTTATTTATAGTATTTTTGTATTCTTCCGTTGTTCTTGTTTTAATGCAGACTTATAAAATATACCGTATGTAACTCTTACTATTTAAAAAAAGGAAAAACATGGTTTAAAAAGAACATATTCATTAAAAAATGTCCAGTTTGAAATTTTTGTCGCTTGACAATCTGAGGCTGGCTTGTTGCTTATTTGTTGCTTAATTTTACATGAAATCTTAGGACCGTGTTGCTTGTAAAAGGCGTTTATTCAAAGTGGAAATCACATAACACGGCGGTGCCACGGTGGTCCTGAGGGTTATGTCCCCCCACTCGTCTCAAGGTCAAACTTTAAATCAGTTCAAATTTGATAAGAAAGCAGGCCTTTTGAAATCACGTGATTTGCTCCATCGCTCTTGTGACACGTTAGTGACGTCATTAGGTTAAGATTGTTGGCGAAACACAAAAAGACCTCCAAGAGACTACGTGATGTTGGCAAAGGCCTGTCGTCCGCTGGAGTGCAGGTCAGACCTTTTTGTTAAAGAAATGCTACCCTGGAGCGTCAATCTGAAAGAAATGAGGTACGTCGCTGTCAGTCTGCTGGCAATTGTAAACACACACTGTTTAATTTTGGCCAATTCTTGGATTGGCTTTAGAAAAGACTTCATATTGCTCGCACGGCTTGACACATTTTATCCAGTGTACACTGCATGATTCCTGTTTTGAAGAGTTTTGCCCAATCAATAGTGATCGATTTGTAGTGTACCAGGCTTTTCATCCTAGCTCTCTATCTTTACTGGATGCTTTTATGTATACCAATCTCAGTACAAGGCTACTCGTGCATTTCTCAATTTCATTAATAGCAATGCCTAGTTAAGCAGCAAACATAGGCGCAACGGACGAAAAATATTGGGAGGGGAGGGGGGTGCTGTGTATTATTTTTTTCATGAAAAAATACTCCTTTGCCAGAAAATTATTGCGACATAAATCGACGGTTCTGCAGAAGGTTGAATCGAAGGGGGAAAGGGTAAACTATCGCCACTTTGAATAGGAAAAAATTTCCTTAATGCTCCGGCAATGAAACTTTTTTGCCTTTTGCCAAAAAACATGTAACATTTTAACAAACTGGGGGCTGCAGCCCCCTCAGCCCCTTTGGCCGTGCGCCCATGCCAGCAAATGACCCTTTAGCCCAGCCAAAAATGCAGGCCACAAAATATACAGTAAAAATGCAATCATCAAAAGATGACAATCAGTACTTTCCTTTACGTTTATGTAGATGAAGGACACTGATCTTCATTTACTCAACAGTCCTTAGAAGCTTTTCCTACTCTGTGTTACTGAACGTATAAAAACATTTTGGGGCTGCCTATCAAAATGCGCCTTCATGGCTTGCTTCTCTACCCAGTAGCCTAATTTGAGGGGCGCTGCCATTGGATGCTCCAGCTGCCCTTTATTTATTAGTTAGCCTGTTTGGTGGTTTTTCTGTTTATTTAGGGTAGTTTCCATGTCGGTCCCACTGCTCATCAGGGGTCTTTGATTGAGAGACTGCCTTAGAGCCAGCAGAATCTTCAGGGTTTAACAAGAAACATTGACCCAGAACTTCAATATTCGCCCACGTTAACTTCCCACTGGCCTCAGGATCTGTGGTATCAAAAACGATCTTCTATAAAACCCTCTAAAGGGCGCAGTATGCGTATGGTGCTCTAGGATAGCTGATACACGTTTTTTTACTTTACAAATCTCCTACTCCTTTATTTCTTCTATATCAGAAAGCAAGACGTAGAAACCCAGTTACCACCACTATTTTTCTCACCCCACTCCCAAAATTTTTTTACACAAATCACAAGCAATAAACGCTCGTGAAAAACACCGTAATTGCAACTCAAAATACGAGCCCCAACGGCGTGCATGTGAAAGGCTAATCCAGATCTGTGAGATTCCATCACACTTCAAGAGAACTTAAGCAACACGAAAAGAAGAAATCCAATATCCCTTTTCAAAGAGAGAAATTTCTCAAACAAAATAATCTGGGATATACAATGATAGTCAAATCATAGTTCTGTAATCGTCAACGATATCATCCAACAAGCTCTTCGGTACCATACACACCAAAGTTTGTAACACCTTTCTTGAGATGTTTTATCATTTGAAGTAGTGTAATAAAACTCGTGTCTCCTTTAATACCTTGAGTATTCTGACCCTAGCGAAGGTTAACCTATAACTTCAACGTTTCTACGAATAGAGTTTCTTAGTTTAGGATAGATTCAACTTGTTTTCGTTGGAACGGTTTAAGTGTCGCTATCTTTCGAACTTGATGGCATCACAATGAAAGTCACAAGAGTGGAATACGTTCAAATCATATAGCCAAGCGGTTATCGTAAGATTAACAAGCCAACTTATTCATTTCTCACAAAGATTCTACTTGCTCCCTTTACTTGCTCGACAGTAAGTGACATCACTTGTACAATATCATGAATTTTTCGTGTTGACCAATTAGAATCATTATAAAAGGGGCAGTCTACCGTAATATGTCGCGAATGTCAAATAAAAAGATTGCTCAATAAATAAGGTAAAGAGATAATATATGTTCAACAGCATAGCAGAGAGCAGCGCCTTTTAGTAAAGGATTTGTTAAAACTACATTTGTCATATTTATGAATCGTCAACATCACATCAAATATAAATAGATCTGATGATAATATAATGTTTGTGAATCTGGAAAAGATACTTTTGCTTGAAACTTAGATTCTGGTCCGAGTTGGGATAGTAACAATGAATGCGACAACAACTTTTTCCAGGAATACATTTATTTTCTATAACGCCAATGAAACGTTAGAGCCGAGGGCTAAACTACATAGCGCGCAAGAAAGGCGTGCAAAATTTCTATAGGAATTCCTACTTATTTCTGTTCAATAAATAAAATAACCTGCGAAAGTGTACAAGATTTCTTAGAAGAGGTTTACCCCTAGGTTAGAGTAGTACGATGTCATAACAAACGTTTGTTTTACTCTTTTTAGTTAAGATGCAGAAACTTGTTAGTGCTATGGTTAAAATACATAAATTAAACAGTGACGTCGACATTTCAAGAGACAATGACTTCAGTTGTTTGGGCCTTCCGTTAGTAACGGAGACCACAGAAAAATGTTTACAGAGTTTTATTCACTTCACGATCGTTGTTCGCATTCTTTTATGAAATATTTTATTCGGTTACGTACAAAGTTTTCGAGAGCAGGCACTTAAAACGTTTATAATATCTGTTATGCTGATAGGTCAAGCCGCGCCGGAACAGGCTACATAAATGGAGCTGCAGAATTCAACATACAATAATTGCATTTCAGCTACAATACTTTAGTTTTGAGAAATAAATTTCCAAAAGAGAAAATGTGTGTAGGTTTATTAAAAATGAGAATTCCAAAATATGCAGGTTTCCTTAATAGTGTTTGCATATCGCTAGTGAGGTTGTTCAGATCAGCGGGAAAGTTAGGTTTACCAAAAACAATGCATAATTTTTGCCTACATATGCTCCATAAGTAAAGAAAGTATGTTTATGCCTCAGACTTTCACGTTAATTTTACTGCTGAGAACAAAATACCAACAGTTGAATAATTTTCTATGGAAAATAGGTGGCGAAAAATGTCCTAAGTAAATTTCTGATAATGTCAAATTTGTTCCTGATTGAAAATACACATCAATGAAGTGCCCAATATGAGAGTTAGAAAAGCCGTTCATAAACTTTGTCCGCGTTTTGTTAATCCATGTTTATTCCGGGAAACCACAAGCTATTTATTCGCCCTAAAATTTGTGCGTGCCACCAAAGTATTAAAATACCTGCCATATAGAAACCCTTAGTAGTTGACAGACTTAGACGGTGTTGTACGAGCGAATATTTAAGGTGTGCGTTGCAAAGGCTACAGGTTCCCTTCGCTACCTGAATACACTACAAAGCATTAAATATTCTACCTGGTTGTCGTAGCAAAATTGAGCCATTCGTCCTTAAAAGTGAGTCAGAAATCGGGCCAGCATTTGCTTGAATTCCCAACAGATGCCGGTAATTATCGCGAGGATTTGTTTAGGGTTTACTCAAAGCACATAAACTGTTCACTTTGCTTTTCTGAAAGCCTTATTCATCAAAACGAATAAGCCGGTGCTTTGTCAACACGAAGAATTTGTTCACTGCTAACCTATTAATCTTGCACACGGAAACTTGGCAATTTTCACGTATTTCTTCGAAGAATTTATCTCCCAATGTTTTCGCCTGATCGGTTTCGCCTTTGCTTCGTAAGATTACTGTCTAAATACGGTTATTATTTGATGTCTCTTACAGTTGTTTATTGTGCGATCTATTAAACGACCTTGATGTCATATGGGAGACCAAGTCTTTCTCTTCTTCTATTTACGTTGTAAAGAAAGGCCTAATTCGTCCAACTGCCATTCATTCAAATCGGTCTGTCCATTTCGTCGTATTTGCTCGGATGTAGTACTGTCGTGATTTGGCATTTTATGCCGCGCAGTCAACTTAAGTAACCCATTGAAACAATCTAATCACCTTGTTATCGTTGATATTTATTTGCAAACTCATACTTGAATAAATAGACAAAGCTGGCAAATACTTTGCTTACAATCACGAGTGCTACGTCAATGACAACGGCTGTGAAAACTTACCCTACTTAGCTTTCCATTTAATAATGCCTGCATTGAGAAAGGAATGTCCAATTTCTACAAATAATATCGGAAATTCTCTGATACTAATCACTTAAAGGGTCATCTACAGTTCCTACTTTTCTACTTTACACACGTGCTTCCTCTGTTATGCCACGCGCAGACGTAAGAAACAACTATGATAATGCATTATGGTAGGTCATTACAATTATTATGATCGCTTTAGATAAAGTATTAGATATTGGGTGGATCCCAAGTTTAATCATGTGGTTTGCAGAAAGATTAAGCTGCCAAAATTTCTTGCTTCACGCATCTACAGTTGCCTCCTAAAAATATTAAAACAATGTCAATAAATATTGCGTCAACTGAAAGTGCAGCGAATGTCATCAACTTTTAATTCGAGTTTGTAAACGTAAAAGGTTTAGCTCAAATTGAGGAAACTAAAAACTGTGGCTCTTTATTTGCGTGTGATTAACACTAGAATTCTGTTTTACATCATCAAGTGTAGCAATTTCGTCTTTTACAAAACATGCCTAAAACATGCCTAAGACCGAGGTCATATATGCATCACTTTTATGGTAAACATTTGGGATAATATGGGTATGAATGCGAGAAATTAATGTAAAAGTACTTTCAAACTCTTCTTTGGTCTTTAACATCAACAAATAGAATAATACAAATGCGGTTCACTGATAAATGAAAATAAACAAGATGTGAACGAGCAAACATATGGTTACTGTTAGACCAACGTTTTATGAGCCATGTCACTGGACTTGAATATTTTGATGCTGTATCATCATTTAGTAATCCAAATAATTTGATAACATTGATGATAAACTATTTATTTGGATAACTAAGAATATTTAAATGATAAATTTGAAGTCAAAAGCTAAGGTAAAGCCAACAAGAGCACGGCATTAATTTGCATAACTAGAGAAGTTCTTGAAAAATTGTCTGTCGATTGGTGTAAGTCTGAATGGAAACCTTGTCTGATTGAATAGCAATGGTTCAATCAATACGGATGTAGAAAGCTACTGTTGCCTGTTGCCGTGCCGGATTTTCCGAAATCTTTCTAATACTTTTAGGAAAGGAGGGTATTTTGTGCATGTTGACATGCTAAGAAACATGTAGCTGAGCTTGTTGCAAGAGAATGTAAGCAAGAGAGTGTTCCGATGAACCATCGAGCTTATTCTTTCAATGTTTCTTTCAAATTCAATATTTCTCATCTGTCTTCAATTCTTATCAAGCCCAAGTTCGGGAAAATGTTACAAAGTCAGGGAATTTAGTAAAGAACAGCAACACCCAGCAAAGAATGCGCATATCAAACATGTTGAAGATCTAAATTGAACAAATAAAACGATATATTTAATAACCAAGCTTTCAATGTATTATCACATCATCCTCAGGGTATAAAAAACTTGAGCAGTGGGTACGATATTTAAGGACACAGTTGCCTAAATAAACAATATACTTAATAACAAAGGGAAAAATAAAAGAGCCTCATAGGAGAAATTAGGAAAGTGAAAGTGCCAATGAGATTATTGTTCCATTCAAATTCGGCCTAAGTTTGGCAAGGAGATTGGCTTCTTTGATAAGGAGAGAGAACTCAGAAGAGGTAGAAGTTAAGAATGTGAAATCAGATTCAGAAATTTGGTCAACGACGAAAATATTGATTCAGTATTCTGCTGCAAGGCTTGCAATTTGGTCTTAACAACAGTAACTGTACAAAGTTAGAAATGACCAGTAATGAACAACATCAAAATTTGTGGAAGCAAAGAAATTTGTGGGATAAACCTACGTCGTGCTGAAATGAAAACATGTAGCCTCATGTTTACCTTATTTTAAACCATCATCGTATGTTTACTTTATTTATGGTCAGGCAAGGATTCCGCTCGAGAAAGAACCCAACGATTTTTGCTTTGTCCGTCAAACAAGATTTATTATTTACAATTTGTTCTCTGTTGCCATGAGAAACTTTCAGTTGCCTCGTCAACCCCATTCAATTGCCTCATTTGGATCTTATAGCGCTATAGATTTCCTCGTTTTAAGTGACGTACCATAGTGCTTCTTTACAGATAATAATTCTGTCCACATTGCATAGAGTTAACGAAATAGAATTATACTTATCAAGAAAGTTTTGAGTGTAAGCGTGTCGAAGGGGATCTTAGATATATTTTCAGAAAGTGATAGAGATTGGAAAGGACATACTTAAGCAAATCAAAATTGCGGGTGTCATAAATGAAACACAAGAATTATTATAGCACCTTCTTTAAAATCGGGAAGTAAGTAGGTAAGCAACTTCAAGCCAGAAACAAAGTCGGAGCTACTCGTTGTAAACATCTATTTGGTATCCTAAACAATGCAGTTGCAAGTAGCAAGTTTATACCATTGCCACAAAATGCCAATAAACACTACACCGCAGCCTACAACACAGTTACGAAAATGAGACGGCCAAGCACTGAAGTGGGAAGTTTCCTTCACGAATCACAATAGACGAGGGACCTAAAACCCTTAGTTATAACTAAAAGGAATATATTGTAGCCCTTAAGTATCTCTTTTAATAATATTTACTGTGGCTCAGCGTTAAGGTTTTCGGTGAAATAAATTGCTTTGCAAAAGTATCTGTTTCTGCAGTAACTACAGCCGCTCTAGTCTTCCCGATAGAGTACGACCTAAGCCCTTTGGAGACAAATATTACTGGGCAAATTTTATCTTCACTGATTTTAGAGTTAAAAGAACACTCCTAACCATTGATATGAATTATATAATCAGAGTCTACAGACTCAACAAAAGAGATTTCTTAGGGGCGACCATAATGTACACATGACATTTCCTTCTAATGCTTGGATACTATTTTGTTTTCCTGCCTCAACTCAGTAGACAAATCGTCATTTTCATATTGAGATAGTTAGTTAATGCGATTTCTTCCTGAAGTCTTCACACAAGGTAATCGTTGTAACAGACACCCAAATGGAGATCTTATTCTTATTGGAATTCTTATTCTTATGATAAAAATTTTAATCAAGAACGGCATCCGTAATTCTGAGGTATCTCCAATAATTTTTATATTGCTTATTCTAGGTTTGCAATGTCCTCTTGTAGCTACAGAAGCTAAAATTTAAAAGATATTTACGTTACAAAACCTTTGATCGTATAATAAAATTAACGATGGTCGTAACTGCTAAGCCTTTAAACACAAGATGCTAGAAAGAATAATAATCGCACGTCTATTCTTTGTTTTACTTTTAACACTATTGCTCAAATATATGTCATTCTTTGTGGGCATACGCATTATGTTTATGATAAGAGACTTTTAAAGATTCCGTAGAAATGGAATTACCTATAGATGCTAAATCTAGCTGATGCGTAAGCGACTAATCGTTGAATTGTTATATTCGTTTCAGAATAATGAACATGTTAACAGTTTCCTAATGTACTGTCAGAGGTGGTGGTGGTGCCGGAGAGACGTAATTCTCACTTTTCCCATGTTCACTTAGTATGAAATTTGAACTACTTGTGATAGCCCTTATTTTCCTTTTGCTGTTATTATTAATAATTTAAATCTTTGACGGAGACACCCTGTGGATACTTGAAGGCACATTCTTGCATGCGAACGCTACTACTTGGCTGTGAAAGTTAAAATTTGATTGACATATGCCAAAGCAAAAGTCGTCGGAAAGTAACAAAAAATTTTGTTCTTTTCCAACGAGTTTTCTCTGTTGGTTTCCGACCATCACTTGAATTGCTGGCACCTCTTTTGTTCTGACGCGGAAATTCTATCATGACGATGACAGGTGCAAATTTTGATAGCTATTTGATACCAACGGGAAATCAGGTTCCTCAGCAAGCACGGGGTTGTATCCTGGACGTGATAGTTATTTTTTGAAGTCTGTAGACCAAAGTGTCACAATCAACAAGATGGATGTAAACCCCCGTAAACGAAATTCTGACGTGAAATGCTCCGTTTTGGTTATTTGCGCTTGCAATAACTGGATCAGGCATGTGAATCAGTAGAAGAAAAGTAAAACGACCCCCTTGCTTGCTCCTCCTCTCAGACCCAGCGACGGATTTTACTCTTATGTGAACCAGGCTTTAAGGCTCACTGTGTTAAGAGCAAACCTTTGTTTAGCTTGATTCCATCAGATAAGTTAATGAAATACTGAGCCCATCAAATATACTGTGGAAACATAGCATTTTTAAACTGAAGTTCTGTCTAAAACAGTTAAATAACAGATAACTTTCCAGCGTTGTGAAACACTAATTAAATACTGTCTCTAAGTAAAAGTATGGAAACTATGGACAACTCTACCTGAATGAGTTGAGTCCCTCATAGCCAGCGTGTTTTAGGCTTAGCAATTTGGTTAAAGACTTAAAATTCTGCCAACGAAAAGACCATTACAGCCGTGCCTTGTCTAGTTACAACAAGGCCAGTGCAGCTTGGGTCACAGTATGGATCTGTCCGACAGCATGTGACTCAAAATAGGCCATATACGTTGCTGAATTGTAAAACCGCAGTACATGCGTAAAACAAACTATGGGCCTATCTAAATTACCACTGCTTATCCGATGGAGAGAGGTTTCTTGAAAGTTTAATTTTAAAACCGTGACTCCACCACATAGCTTGGTATGAAGTGTTTCTTTGGCAGCGACTTGATCATCCAAACCAACTTTCGCAACTTTACACACTCTTGTCTCTTCATATGCAAATACTATTTATTTTCGTAGTTCTGTCTGATCAAAAAGAAAAATCTGGGACTCACTCACTTGGGATACCAACAAGAATAAGGCAAACAACACATTTATCGAAAGTGTTTTCATTCACGTAACCTCTAGAATCTCCAGCCAACACTTCATTTCATTTGACTTCTTTTGACAAAAGTTAAGCGACAAATTTTGTGGCTCGACTTTGGCTCTAGCAAATTTTCATTTACATTGACACTTACAACATAATTCTTAGTAGTTTTTATTTATCTGAGGATCAGCATAGGTACACAAAGGGATCAAATGCTATTTAAGCTGAAGTTTGTTACACATTCAAAGAATGCGACTAATTATTTTAATTTTGCAACACATGTTTTGAATATACTTCATTCATCTTCTGCTGAAATAACTTCACAGATTGAGCAGCAAAATTGTCTCGGTTACCAACTATCGACACTGTTTACCTTACTCTATTTACAGAAATTTTGTCCCATGCGACGTAGTTCGTAACGTAGATAAATTGTGTAGCCCATTCTCCGAAGTTATTTCAACTGAGCATGGACAAACTATATCCGAAAGATGTTCTGCAAAATTAAATCTTTAGTGGTATCTAAAGTATTTTGTAAGTGAAGTAAATATCAGCTTGTACTACCAAAAATGTCCCAAATTATTAGAAAATTTTGTTTTACACTCAAAATGGTTTTTGTTGCGATCAGTACCGAAAGAGCAGAACTGCAGAAGCTAATGTAATGTTAAAAATGCATTAATACATTTCAGTGATGTCATTTCTCAGAAATATTTACTTAATAATGAAATCAAAGGAAGAGTCTGGAGGAAGAGGTTAGTTAATTCTTCAACAAAACGCAATAATCGCGAGAGTTTAAAGAAACAAACAGCGCTAAATACAAAGTGAAAAAAACTTCCAAGACTTCTCCCACACTCTCGTCTGTTACTGATTTTCGAGGAATCGCAATTATAACTACATCACAGTAATAACCCTGCCACCAAAGTCCCCTCCCCCCTATACAAATTATCGCGTTCAAATCGGGTATCAAATGTGAGAAATGACTGTTTGAATTTGCAAAGGTCCTTAAGGAAACACATTTAGATTTGACCACTTCATAAGATTATGAACTGGGATCATTTAGTAAGCTTTTGATAGGCATTATTTTAATTTGCAAAGGACGTATCCCAACGATTGCCTAAGATATCTTTTTCACATTTCGACAGGTTATCTATTTCAACAAGAAAAATGCAATTAGTCCAAAATATTATCAAATTTCTGATATTCATTAAATCGTGTCCGTTAAAATAAGGTGTATTTATTACAGCCTCACCTTGCTATTGTTTGTCCTTTTGTTTGTGCTAGCACTGGATTTGACCATGGACTTCTAAACAATACCATTAATTTAGAAGTCCATGGTCTAGCATTGCTTTAGCTGCATCTAAAAATGGCTATTTGCCTAACAGAGTACGCCCCCAATCCTCCATCCTTTTGAAAATTCAAGGCTATGTTGTATCGCGCCTTTCACCAATCCTTTCTCAGCTTTGATTGGTTTAAGTGATCATACGAGCACAACTTCATAAGTAGACAACAAAGGACCATCAATGCTGAACGAAGCAATATGGTCGGTTCAAATCCACACAAAGCAAATATAGTGCATGAGTTTCACCAATGAGCAGACGTCAAATCAAATGGCATTTTTGCACGTAACCTTTGCAACAACAGTGAAGTGCAATTTGTGTACAAGGGAAGTGGCTCCGGGGCCACTCCTTAAGCCCTATGCAAACACCCACTGAACTTCGTTCGACTTTCGCCTGGTTAAAAGGCAAGCCCAAATGGACATCTTGAAATCTATTATTGTCGGGCCTTGGAAAGCAAAGTCGAGTAGTCTTTGAACATGTCTAAATTTGTCGATCAGGTCCAGTTTACAAATCTATTCCTCAAAGTCTGGACCTTACAAAGGTCATTTAGACACTCGCTCATCCACAGACATCTTAATAAACCTTAATTATTCTATTAACGCCCCCATGCCCTTGACAAAGTAGAGCACATGCATACCAACTAATTCTATTCACGAGACATATTTTGGGCGAACAAGAATAAGTTGCTAGTAAGGAGTTTGTAATCGGGTGTAAAGTTGGGTGAAATATCGAGTACATTTGTTGACAGACATATAAGGCTTCCTATATCGGCTCGCCCTAGCTCGACGATGATGTAAAAGGTCGAATGAAGTCTAGTGGAAAGTCGATCCTGTTTGTACAGTGCATTATTTATGGCAGTGGCGATATACGTGTTAGAATTGCTGATACATTCAACTTTAAGTAAGAATTTGAATATTCTATGGCTACGAATAATTCGATTATTACACCAATTTATGACGCTATTTGAAGCTAGGGCTTCCTAAAGGGGTGTCCGACTGCTAATCATGGGACTGCAAAGGAGGGAGAGCAATTTTCTTACAATTGTTTGGTTTCAGTACTGTATTACTTATCACAAGAAAGTTTTTATACGATTTCTTGCAATACATGCCCTTATCATAAACCTAACTTGTTACATATGAAAAGTATTGACTGGGAGATACGGGCAGGGCGTGCAACATGGGACATTAAACCGTGTTAGATATTGAAGTGTCGTGTTGGTTCCTTGTGTTGAGAGTTGGAAAACCACTTTTAGTAGGCGTACTTACAGTTTCATCGTGAGATCTGTGCCCTTCAAAGTGCAAATTGCTTGTACTTATTTCACCTTCAATAATATCCAATAACATTCAGCACATTACTACATACAGTGAAGAGCCGTAACCACGATTGTGGGTCGGATGGCGCGATTGTTATTCATGCTCTGAACGAGACTGTTAGTGGCAGTACTCCTAATATACTACATGCTCTGAAAGCAATACCATGCGATAGGTGTACAGTTATGAATAATTATAACTTAATAACATATAACAGCCAATATTCAGATTGGTCAACTTTGCACGTGAAATGATAACTCAGGGTAGGATAAGTTTAGGCCAAAACCCCGTATAAATTTTAAACTCTTTGTTGTCGCGTCACAGCTTATTTATTTGCCACAGATATTCAGATAAACAAGACGCATCACCGTGAATTTACTCAAAAATTGTTATTTGTTTTGTTTCATTCTTTTCTAAGCGATTCTAATGCTTATTTAAGGTATCTAAACACTGTTATTAAACATTTTTGCTTTGTTGATAATGACTAATGAATCGTTTCAATAAAGATACAATGATTAAAAATTCCTCCTTGGAGTTCTCCTCCACTACTCTCCAATGGTAATCTTTCCGAACAGTCTTTTCATATATAGTTCTATGCTCTGCCGCGCTTTCATTGGATGCTTTGAGAAGTCGAGCCTCTCTTGTGATTCTCAACACGCGAGTAATGTACAGCCGAATAACAAATTTACATGAGGTGTACAAGTTGTTGAAACCCCGCATCAGAGGTACTATGTCATGATTGACTAAGTTATGTCCGTGGTTCATCTAAACTAATAAAAAGTGATACGTTTGGAGATGACAGTATTTGTGTTTTGTACATAACAACAGTATGAACCTGCTGCTTGAATTTCCATTCTCCCTTAATGATTAACATAACTCTTTATAGATTGTTTGCAAAGTTATTGGGAGGCCTAAATCCCCCTTCTCTGCGACCTCTGTAATTACATTATCATGTTAAAAACTAAAACAAACCAAATATTTTTAATATTAAGTTTGACTATTTTATCATTTAGAGATAGATTTGCAGCTCAGAACAAATCAAGTCAGCTGAACGTGATCTTCTCATTGCACAATAAATCAGGTATCTGCAAAGAGTAATGGCGAGGGTGAGTTACGAGGCTCATTTGCTGCTTTTGTGGAGTAACAATAACTATTAGAACAGAACTTTGACAAGGATATGTTAACCTTCACTTAGATAAAGATTCCCAAATATTTAAACATCATAATGCATCAGCAGCGTGCTAATATGCCTGCCAAAGCGCCTCTCTTAAAATTGTTGATCGAACCACTTGCAGATTTATCCTTAACAGAAAGGAAATTCTATGGCTAAACCCTGCACATAATTAGGAAGTACATTAAGTAAATGTTTACATATTGCTATAGTTATATAACGCTAAGTAATATTCTCTTGTTTGAAATTAGTTTAAAATAGTTACTACTCTTCATGTATTACACTGAAGATGGGAGTTGACTCTACCGAAACATGTATTTAATATAAGACAAGATAGGGAACTGTAACGTCTCTTTGTTACGGCCATGTACCTATTCAATCCCCCCCATCTATACAATAGCATAAAAGTCATTTCTAGATTTATTTGGAGTTGGTAAACTTGGTAAGAAGCATTAGGTATTGCCCTGAAAGAGAACTTATCTTTCTCACAGTCTCACTTCAGTTTAAGGTATGGACCAAAGAACACTTTTTAGCGGTAGTGGGGGCTTTGAACTACTGATCAAAGACCAAATGTTATGCACATAATTTGTTAAAAGGAGGACTCACCGAAACATGATTGTGTTAGCCGGGATTCTTAGAATAAGAACGAGTTATAAAGTAATTCTTTTGCCTTCAGTCACAAATCGCCCTGCAGCATCAAAGCGTATGAATTGATACAGTCAGGAAACAAATCAATGCTGTGTAGAGTGGCAAAGTTAGGATCATCTACGGCAGTTTACTATATTTAGAACATTTCAACTATTTTTTACCAAGAATCTGAAGTTGCTCTCTCATTGTAATGCCATAGTCATGCTTGTTAGGGTCTTCAGGAAATATATCTAGTTTTCAGTTTTTAATCAAGAGTGCCAAGACTTGGACACATGCGGTGATATTCCCTCACTTTTTGGAGGGAAGTGAAACTTAAGCTACCATAGTTGCTCTAATCTTTGCTCTCCGACTATTTTTGGTGGGTTTTGTTTCGATTATAGGTCATATAACGTAAGTGCTGCCGATGACTCAGACCTGTACTCGACTGAAACTTCCAATATCGCTTGTCGTTTACGGATTGTCATGCACTGGTTCATTGGTGTGTTCATTGTGATTCTGTTCTAAGCATCATTTTTGCTTCCTCTTTACTCCCACATATAAGCTTGCAAACCGTCAAAGTCCAAATTGGGATCCTTTGAGATATTGAGTCGGAATAAATCTTCTTATTTGAAAACCAATGTCATCACCATTGGGCTTTTAAACAGAAAAGTCTCGAGTTAGTTACAGACAAAATGAGTCGTGAGTAGAAAGTAAAAGAATACACAAGAATCAAAAGCTGCGTTTACACCGAAGCTAAACGGCTTTGACAACCGTTGTCGGTGTGAACACGGTTAAAGTCATGTTCTTATGCAAAAAGCCATTACTAAGAAATCAATTCTTTGCTGCAAAAGAGAGGCTACAGCCCTCCCCTCTCAAATATTTTAGCAGCAATCTCTCAGTGCAGCCCCCTGATAAGCAGTGGGTCCTCAAGTCTTTTAGCCCCTCCAATCCAAGATATGAGCCGCGACCCCTGTATTATTTCTTTTTGAATTTGAGGTTAATACTAAGATATGGACCCTTGAAGTTTAGAAACTACTATGTAGAACTCAAGTCTTATGACTACAATTTGCACTTCTAGAGCCGAAGGAAATCAATAGAGTCCGTGTGAACTCACGACACTTTGAACTGAAATGCGTCTGGAACGCGATTTTGTGATTACAGATTTGTCCTATTTTTGGCATGGATGACTACCAACATTTTATAGACTGAAAATAGCTCACTCGTGGAATTGATCTTTTTGCGTCAGCACTTGAGTGTTTTAGTCACGCACTATTACAATCCTGGTCATTTAATTACATTTAAGAGCAGAGATGCGTTTTAATACTCATATTGTAAAGATCCAATACAACAGAAAGGAGATATAGAATTGCCTTGGGACATATCCTCGAATTAGTATCAAAAGAAATCGGAGATTTTGCCAGAGTTTATTCTTGACTCTAAAACGCATAACAAAATTGGGACGATTAATAAGAAAAACAATTGATTGTACTTTGATCAAAATGAAATAGTTTGAAATTATACTGGTAACGTAATTGACTCCAAAAATCATTAGTGGTCATATAAATTTGTAGCAGATATGGATTCTTACCAGATAGAGCTGTAAATTTAAATGGAATATCACTTTAATTTTCTGTTAGTACGAATTGCTATGAACTTGTGGGGAATTTGTAGGCCTACGGGATTTATAAGGGCAGTTTAAATTTAAACTAAGTTACGTGATAAATAGTGAATTGGTGTGTTTCTCCTATTAAGCGTTGTTTTTAGTCAAATAGAACATAGAGGTGGCTCCATATACGGCTGATTTCCTTCTAATAACTACTATATATGTCTCTCCCGATGACTTCTAAAACAGTTTTAATTCATACGTACTGTTAATAACATGCTCTATTTCCAGGAATCAAAATATCGACCTGTGCTATGTGAAAACTGGAGGAAATTATTAAAAGGTCCGGTGAGAAAAATTTGAGATATTGGAAAAAAGCCCAGATCAATGCACAACACGACAGTAGAAATTAGTGTGGAATAACTGATCCTAAACATTCTGTGCCTAAAATTGAAGTAATCCCCGATAAGATTGGTGTGATTTTCGGTGACTCTCTAGAGGTACGAAACATATAATGTTAACCTCTCATGCCAAAATTATGAAAAGCTTTCGTCCGTTTCTGTGAAAATTGGTTTTGGTGTTAGATGTTTCCATACTACGGTCAGAATGTACCAACGCATATCTAATAAACTTTGATTTAATTTTCTTGCATCGCTGGTCTAAAAGCTGGTATGAAATAGCTATTTTACGGCATCTGGAAATACCAAGCCTAATTAGTGACGATTTAAGCTTAACAAAAGTCACCGATGAATCAAAATTTGCTTACGTCGATGCCTAATCTTTACTACTTTGTAGAGGGCCGTTCTTCCAGTCTGACCTTCGAGAATAGTTTAACACAAGACTAAAGTTGGTACAAAACACACGGTTGGTGCGGCCTACATTAAAGTTTATAATTATAAATTACCTTATTTGTGCGAACTGATGATAAAGTACGTTAGGGTTTGTTCTACCAGGTTGAACATGACATTGTTCAACACAGCAGTAAAGGCTTTTAGCTTAGCGCACAACAATCTGTTGATGTACATGCAAGAGGGTAAAATCACGAATATCCAAAAACGCCACAGATTCAGGACCCGTTTCATAACTGCCACAGGTTCAGGCCATTATTTCCAGCTTAGAAACTAGGTAACAACTACACTCCCAAATATAAGCATCTTCACTAATACATACGCGGTAGGTTCTTGAAGAATGACAGTACCATGAAGTCTACAATAAAGCAGCCAACACTAACGCTCTGTAAGGTTAATGGCATTACCTCCTTGACAGCGCATTTTCCATCGCTAACTATTTCGGTGTTATCTACCGCACAATCGACCAAAAGATTCAAACATCCTACCGAGAATAACTCTTCCCCTCATTTTGGCGTATGAGTTTGACTTCTTTTTTAGTGGAAGCGAGCGCTAGTATGTAATCAAAACAAACTTAGCTTTAAAATGTAGACGTACGTTCATTCGTATAAAATATTTCCAGCCGTTTGTGTCAAAACTTAACTTAAATTATCGGGTTCAGTAACACTTGGGCGAATTTGAGATGCCTTATGTTAAAATTGTGAGTAAAGGAAAGCTCTAATGACGCGTTATACCAGAACTGCCTAAGATAGACAACTTTGCCTGTTCGTCGCGTACACCCTTGAATTTGGTGTTTGTATATAATCATGTACATTGTATGGAAAGTGGAATTTTGATGCTTCGTTGCTTATTTATTGTTGGAATGGCCTGACAAATCAGCAATCAGCTACACTGAGAACCCTACAGTCTTATGATACTTTCCCCACTATTTAAAGGTTATACAAACGCCACCTGATTATCAACCACTTAAATTCCTAAATATATAGTGCTGTAATTTGGATCGAATTTCGTAAACCTGTGCCTGTGTTTCTTGGGATCACTTAATTACCTAGGAACGTCTTCTTTGTTTGATCTAGATTGGCGTCCTGATAGATTTGATGATTCGTTCAAACATCAAGTATCAATACCCTGGCACTTAAAAGCGAATAATATATAATTTGATTTAATCTGAGAGGCCTCTTACCCTAACAATTTGCCTTGGTTGTTATGCTATAATTTGTATGGGTACCAGTATTCTTGCCTACAACTGTTATTACCACGTTTTCACCCAGGATATTATAAGGTAAAGGTATTCAGAGCTTAGGGGATGAAATATGGCAGATTATTCCGATAATCGTGTTTTAAGCAACAGCATTGTGGGGTAGGGTAACCAGTTCATTTTCTCGCCGCCTAATATTCTTCCCCAGCTGATGCCAGGTACCCACTTTATTGCTTGGTTCGCAGTAGAAGTTTTCAGTTTGACTGCAGAGCATGAAGTCGAACCATTAAACCTTTACCTTGCTAGACCGATTAAGCTAGCTTTAAATCTGCTGAAGTGCCATCTTTTTGAAAGCTGCAACTTATTCTTTAGGACTATATGTCATGCTCATCTCATATCAACAAAAATATGGGCCAACCTTATCTATTAAGTGGTAATAACATTGTCACTTCACTGGATTGCAAGCCAACTATTCATATATTTTCGTAACCTAATGTAAATTCTAATAGCGTATATCGAGGCTTCCCCTACGCTACACTGCAAAAGCATATGTTTACATTATCTTAAACGACGTTAAACCCTTAAATTTTCGTTGCATTCTGCTGTAAAGGCACATTTGGAAGCTGCAATGTTTCTTTAAAATTTGTCACTCTTATTTGACACAAAAGTATGGCTAACTGAAATGAAATTTTACGACAGAAGACGCAACGACGGTCGGGTTCATGGTGGAATCTCTTGTCGCCTTGTGTGTTTTCCCCCCTTTAACCTTTTGACGTGCCACTGAATTACTTCAGGGAGACCGCTTGCCTAAATGAGGAAATTTCGTTCTTATCTAATCGGGAAAAGACGTGACTCGTAGTTCTACCTCTATTTCTTACAGTTAATGGAAAGGGAAAGATGCTTTAGCTTTTAGTATAATATATGCACAAGTAGCAATTTATGACTTTTAGTTGTTTGTTTGGCATCACAAGGCACATCATGGAGTATGTTTTAAGTAATATTGCCTACTTAGTACTTCCTTCGATCCTGGTCATGCAGTAGTTAAATTGACCATAATTACATCTACCCGAATAGGAATATCATATAGATTTCTTTTCTAAGTAAAACGATATTGGCTATTGTGAGTGAGGTGATAGCTAGCATTCAACTTATATGTTGTATTCCAGCAGACATCCTCTAAGAGGTAAAGAAGCACTAAATGGAGCATTCATGATCATTCAAGCGGGAATCGAACTTGCGCAAATAACCCATTTCATTAGACCTCGCATCAGGAGTCATTGTCCCACGCATTGTATTGTTATTAAGTTACTCATTAAGAGATGGTAATGAAGCACTTGGTCATAATTTTAAAGTGATTAAGGAAATTGAAAAGTCCAACCAATCTGGAGAAAGGATGATGCAGGACATTATGATCAACAATGTCGTCTTTTGAAATGAAGATAAAAGATCGAAACTACGTAAAATAATAGGATAGGAAGATCCTGTGTCTTCAAAACGAAGGAAAACAAGAATAATACTTAAAATGAATGTGTGTGCTTTGACGTTATAAACAAAAGGGATTTCTGTCTTGTGATTGGTAGGTCGTCGGCAGGATGTATCTGGCAAGAGCATTGAAACATTCCTTTCGATTAGCACGGTTGATCTATTAACCCAATCATATCTAAGAATTCCTTTTTCAGCGTCATGTGATCACATATCTTTTATCAAAATGATCCAATCAGATTACTTTGCTGATGCTTGTCGATAGGGATACTTAAGGTGTTTTAAAATCAAGGCTTGTCAGTTCATCGTTCCTAGCGTTCGAAGAAAGTTTAAATATACGTTACTTGTGAGTTTAGAAACAGGAAGAAGTTACCGCACGTACTTTTCAAGATGAAGATCACTTTGGTTGTATTGCTTGCACTTTGTGCCGTATCATTTGCAGCTCCTCTCAAGGAAGCAGCAGGTAAATATAATATTCATTTTACTTCACTTGACAGCTAAGTACAAGCCCACTTTTATCGGTTGAACGCTTTACTCCTTTGTCAAGTCTTACTGCTCGTTTAGATTGGAAACATGCTACATACAGTTCAGCATTTTAATGACTTTTAATTTGTATACTTCTTTGTATAAGTTGGGAAGCATGCTTTAGTTAAACAGTCCAAAGACTGTTAGTGTGTTTATCATGTCAGCAGGTGCAGCTTCTTCTTTAGGGTATCCCCTTCCCTCCTCTCTTTGCGAAACTTTACGTCCATCGTGCTTTATCCTGGCATTGATACCAGCTTTTAGCTGACATTAGAACGAAATGTGTGATAGCCAAAAAGTAATGTTATTCACTCTCTTATGCTGAAACGACAGTTTGTCTTATAGCTGCTTCGTCTATATTTTTGCTATAATAGGCTGATATATCTATTTCTTGTTAATCGTAGAAGAATCGAAAGAGACTGCCCTTGCCGACCCGAA
Organism: Alatinidae sp. Z8VKAUB7J3; assembly: GCA_010016025.2. NCBI lineage: Eukaryota > Metazoa > Cnidaria > Cubozoa > Carybdeida > Alatinidae > Alatinidae sp. Z8VKAUB7J3. Next base: position 20,213,225 of record JAAAKM020000498.1, read on the forward strand.
ACAAGAGGCTGTCGAAGAGGACACTGCAGAGCCAGAAGAGACTGAAGAGGATGATGACGACACTGACGAAGCAACCCCTGAAGATGATACTGAGTTTCCACAATTTGAAGATGAAGACGAACCTGTAGAAGACGAAGAAGAGCCTGAGGAAGAAGAGGCTCAAGAAGACGAACCTGAAGAAGAGTCTCAAGAAGACGAGCCTGAAGAAGAAGAGGCCCAAGAAGAGGAACCTAAGGAAGAAGAGGCCCAAGAAGAGGAGCCTAAGGAAGAAGAGGCCCAAGAAGAGGAGCCTAAGGAGGAAGAGGCCCAAGAAGAGGAGCCTCAGGAAGAGGAACCAAAGGAGGATGAAACTCAAGAAGAGGAACCCCAGGAGGATGAAACTCAAGAAGAGGAACCCGCAGAGGAGGAACCCGCAGAGGAGGAGCCTGCAGAGGAGGAACCCGTTGAGGATGAGCCCGCAGAGGAGGAACCCGTAGAAGATGAGCCCGAAGAAGACGAGGCTGAAGAGGATGAGTCCGCAGAGGAGGAACCCGTAGAAGATGAGCCCGAAGAAGACGAGCCCGCAGAGGAGGAACCCGTAGAAGATGAGCCCGCAGAAGAGGAACCCGTAGAAGACGAGGCTGAAGAGGATGAGCCCGCAGAAGAGGAACCCGTAGAAGATGAGCCCGAAGAAGACGAGGCTGAAGAGGATGAGCCCGCAGAGGAGGAACCCGTGGAAGACGAGGCTGAGGAGGATGAGCCCGAAGAAGACGAGGCTGAGGAGGATGAGCCCGAAGAAGACGAGGCTGAGGAGGATGAGCCCGAAGAAGAACGATCAATAATGTTATCAATTTACACCTTCATCAGTACTACTGTCAAGATTATTGTGCGTCTGTGGGCCGCTTTAGGATTGGATCAAGCTCAATCTTCCAGAGGGCTTCCTATGCCGATTCAAAGTGCGTTAATCATCTGTGAGATGCCAAGAGAAGCATCCACACCTGAGCATCATGCAACCAATCTTTAAGGTGCGAAATCTTCAACGAAAATAGGTTATCACTGTACTATGAAGCATCGGATTAGGAAATCATTACTTTTGTGCTAAATTTGAATAAATCCTTGATCTATTTAATTTGCCAAATATCTATTTTTTGTGAATTAGCCCCAAGCGCTTATCAATTCAGAAAAGAAACTAGAGAAATGGAAAATATATCCCCACCAGGAACCGAACCCGTGATCCACGTTTCCTCCGCGTGTGCTCTGCCAACGGATCTAAATGATCACTATGTTAACATACATACAATGCCACATTAGCCCCAAATTAAATTTACTACATCATCTGTCCAAACGTGTGTGCTTCCTAAGGTTAAGTAAACACTCTTTACTTTGTTTACTCAATGAAAGTATTCACTGGTTTATACAACAAAGTTTCACAGAAACTATTCAAACTTTGAAAGGGCGTATATTGACGATTGATAGGGATATCGTTTCCAAATCTATATCAACAAGGAAAATGAAACGGGTGCAAAATTTTGTCCAACTTTAAATTTGGATTAAATTGTGACGTCACATCTAGGTATTGTGTATGAAATACATCAATCTTTCGATAAGAGAAGCAACACATCCGGAATTATGTAAGAAATACAAGCAAAATAAATTTCAATGCTTTGTGGCATTTGAAACAACAATTTTGAAGGAAAACGTATTTTGATGTTGAGGAGCCTATATACAAAGAGATTCAATGATTATTTCGTCTGAGTGTGCATTGGTAAAAGTTATAAAAGTAAAAGCATATGTTGAAGTAATAATTATCACTATAAAACAATCATCATAATCATCACCTGTGACAGTGACAGTGTCAATCTGTGCTTTCTCTTTCTTTCCCTTCATCAAGGTTGGAGGAATAATCTATTATAAAAAATATTTTCCATATACAACGAACCTTAACAGAAGACGAATGTTTAAGTATTTATTGATGTGTTTATTGACACTGTACCATTTCCAGAACTTGTGCTATTCAGATATTTCTGAATAACCTGAAATACGATCCGCTTGGTCCTGACCCCTTAAGGTAAAACATACACATTTTCGACTACAGCTTAAGAACAGTAATGTTCTCTGCGTTTACAAAGCGCACTTTTAGTGCAAAGCAGATCTTTATATAAATATACATTCAACAAGACTAGCATAAGTGGTCATGCTCCGTTTTGAAATAGTAGAAGGGGGAGTGAAATTTAAATGCCATTTCTTCGACCTTTTCACACGTTCAGAAATGTTTCTTCGAGTGATTTTATTAAATTTTGGTATGTATGGTAAGTCTGTTGAAAAAAATTGACGAAAACATTTAATGCATCTAGTATATCCTTTAATATAACGTCATATTGGCGAAAATTGGCGAGTATGATGTTATGAGTGGCTAATACAATTTTACCTGCAAATTGCTTGGAGCACACAACGAACGTATACCATTATTAAAGGTCTTGCGGTGCTTACAATAATCAAACTTCTTTTCGAATGTCTAAAAATTTCCAAATCTGTAAAATGTTTAAAATATCTTTGAAGATTGTTAGATGTCAAAATTACCGCAGGAACTTCTCTCAACCCCCATACAGATTAGGGCCAAGTGATCACAAAAACAATGAAGAATTGCAGAACTACAATCATGTAGGAAAAACAAGTACACCCATTATTTTATGAGATAGTCATTTTTACGGAAATAGTACGAAAGTGTCACGTAAGAAAGTGTGCAATGATTTTCATATTTTATGAACATCTTAGTTTTTGAGGTATTCTTTGTATCACAGAATAATTTCGGCGATTCAAATTGCCTGTCATGTTTTACATACTTTGCTCATGTTCCTCCAAGACTTATCAGGATATTTAATGTCTCATGGAAAACATTGCTTTCAAGAGACTACCAGCCATGGTACAACAAAGTGATATGATTTTGTTGTTAACGACCCCTTGTGAACGGTCCTCAACTAATACAAATAAAAAAATACACACGTGATTTTGGAACATCATTTCATAGCAAATGTCTGGTAGAATACTTTTGTAAATTCAATGGTACAACCGTCGTGTTTTTGGTACCCTAAATAAGTGGTTGCAATATCCTTACTACTTTTAAATGCACTCATGAATGCAAGAATAAAAAGTAAGAAACTTAAAATTATTATTATAAATATTTATCACAATTTATCATCCTTCAAGATCTTTCAGAGGTTGGCCTCGTTTTCCATCTGCAGCCATGTATGCAAACAAAAGCTAGAGAAATGTTTGCTTGAGGAGCACAACTGGAAAGATACCAGCACATCACAATAAATAGGATCCATATATTTTACATGTGTGAGCAAAGCATTGCTATAACCATTCGGGAACAAATCCTAAAGGATCTGCTGTCGTGTGAACGAGGACTTAAATCTAGTTTATTTGGTGAAACTGGATTTTGAATTGTGTAATGTACTCCCATAATACTTCATGTACTCAAGGTGAAACCGTTTAATGTTCACTTTGGAGTTAAAACCTGATATGAAAGAACGGTCTTTTGACCATTGAGGTATAGTAGAAGTGGCAGGCTTCATGCGACCAGGTGTTGATATCTTAGTTGCAGATGTTGACATTTTGCAAAGGGCTTCTTGTGACTAATACTGAAAGACAAGCATTGGTTAACTAGTTTTCATCAATGTGAGTTGAACGTCAAAGCTAAAGCCACCGGTATTTGGGGAATGATGTCCTTCAAAATATTCCAAGTGCGGTAATCAAATGTATCTCACGATAGTAAGTCTCTCTATTGTTTGTTGATTTCTTTGGAGCGATCTAGTCAAGGTATTGAAATGGTGATTGCTGTATTTTCAGTAGCTTCCTTTGGTTTTGTCAAAGGTAGTGAGTCGCTTTAAAACAGACATCGCATGGGATTACAATGTGGACTTTGAGACTTAGATGAATCGTAAAAGCAAAAAGGTTCAGTCCTACTTATTTAATCCAAAGATTTTCAGATCACAACATCAAAATGTAGCAATCGTGACAACCGACCTCATTAAAATGAAGGCTTCTTCTCGTGGAAACATGCTGAAACAGACAAGAGAAAAAAGATGTGCTGATGGATACCCTGGAGCATTTTGTAAGACTTAATCTGTTGTCAGGCTCATCATTAATCAAGGTGAGCTGTGGGAATTGAAAATCATTGATCGCTTGAAAGCTGAACAAGTTCACAACCGCCGAAGATGTAGCCGCTTGTTTCAAAATAGAAAGAGATGTTGAAAAGTACCAGAAGCGAATAAAGACTAAAGTGACACATACACAACTCTCAGCCAGATCTTTGCCAAGACAACATCATTGTTCCAAAATAATAGCAGTTGATTACTAATCATATGAGAGGTGTCAGATAACCGGCAGAGAACTTAAAAAACACTTGAAATTGTTGTTGATGAATCATTTCCGCATTCGGAATGGATACATTCCATGATGTATCGGAAAGGTTTCGCTTTGAAAGTTACGGACATAGCGTACATTCCCTTTGTATGAACATTCACAGATGCTTCGTACTCAATATGATGGATTAGAACATGAAATATTCCATTGGTCATACTTTAACAGCGTAAATTGGACGATAAGAGTGTAGCGTAATCCAAGAACGGTTTGGAAGGGAGAGACCAAAATAACAGAAATGCAGCATAACATGTTCTTTAAAATGATCTGCAACACGACCGGATATTGTATTTTTATATCCAAATTTGGCATCAGAACCCAAAACGTTTATTCTAATAGTGTCTGAGCCAGCTCAATGATCTGTAAACTTATCTTTAACAAAAGTTTATAGTTTCTGACATATCTATATCAAATCTGATATCAACTAGCCTGCGGGTGGCATCTAAATCCTCCAAATGTCGAAACTAAATCCCTCCCACGTTTTTTTGCGATCCCTGGTTCAATAATATCGGACAAAAAATTTTACTGGAGGAGATGGAATTGAAATGCTTGGAAAGGTGTCTTCATTATTCATATATTACAATGAAGCGGTTGGGTAATGAGATCAAGAGAGACCTTGGTTTAAGAGCAAGGCCGAGGGCTTTATATCCTTAGTGCTCTTTCAACACATCGTCACAGCAGTATGTTGTATAGATAGCATTGATCTGCAAGCTCGACCAGTACAGTTAGACATTTTGAAAACACGTATGTGGTACTTCTCAATAGTCCAAACTTTGCCACTTAGCAAAGTGCTTTGGAAACTTTATTTCAATTCTGTTTTTGATTTTTCTGTTGGTGAGCCCCCCCCCTCCCACCTGGATGTTTGACTCCCTCAGTCCACTGCACTACGTCGCAGGAGGAAAGACCCCGTAAAACGTTTATTCTTAGATGCAGCTTACTCCTGAGGTCTGGTCAACCTTGCTTGGTAAACTCCCACCTAAGCCTTTCAAGTTGCTCCCTTTTCGACTTTTTACCTTATTTAGCGAATCTCTTACACAAAGACCATCATGAGCGATGAGCCCTATTTTAATACCACGATGAATAAACATTAAAGCGATCAATGAAGCTAACTAATAAATAAGGGAAGTTGCAGAAACGCCCCTCAATTTAGAGAACTGGGAAGAGAAGCAAGTCATGAAACAAGCTCGACCAGCCAGTAGGACCATCTCAGCCAGTTGTTTCTCAATAGCCCGTAAATCTAACAGGGAGAACGTCCAGAAATAATAGCTTTGTGTAAAATGAAAGTCTTCTTTTCATAATAGGCCTAAGGTCAATATATTGCCTGTTTGATTTATTAGAAAACCCTTTCCGACTCTTGACAACCACTTATCCTGTTACAAAGTACTCGAATCTTGTTTAACCAAAAGTAATTTCAATTAATGTACGTATGATTATCAGCCCTGTGGCTCTCTTGTCCCATGTCTTTATAAATTGCTCCATTCCACCTGTTCGTGTTTTGACAGAACCACCTGTCTTGCAATAGAAAGAGTATTTTAAGAAGTACAATACTTTGCTAGTAGTGTAAACAAAGCGCCTAATTTTGTCACCGTCTTTTTCTTTCACGTCGAGCAAAAAAGTGTAAAATGAAATGCTTTTATTGGGATAAAGGATTTTCAATAACTTGACCGCTGTGAAGTCACTAGACACCGACAGAAACCTTAAAAACACAATAACGGTGTTGTAATATGCGATCCCATTTGATGTCAACCTTACAACTGTAAGTGGAGGCCATATGTTGGCTTAGTAAAATCTTGATAGGCTACTATTACGAAACAATCTTTTAGAATCATAAATACAGCGGCAGCCCCACCAAGTCACAACTGGAAATCCCAGCAGATAAACAAAGGTATATCTCTATTGCATTCTGTCTTCAGAGGAAATTTCGCATCTTTTTACCCTTAAGGGATGACATAGGACTCTCGGTAATTAATTAGAGTGACGTTCAGCATGGAAATTATTTGATTTACAAAACCAGTACCAAGAATTCAGACATACAAAAACAGCTCACGATTGCTTTTTTAAGTCACTCTATACATTAAAATAAGCTGCAGTGACCTTAGGACCCTTGATTAAGAAATTTTATGCCGTTATCTTTCTAAAATGGACTCGTTATTGTCTTCCATGAAACATTTAGGCAACGATAACATATTAAAACATAAATTTATTTATAATATTTAAACCCCTGATGCGTTTACAGAGTTATAAAATGTGGTTCGTAAAGCTTTTACTCTAAATCCGTCCACATACAAGTAGACAAATTAAGAGTAAAGGAATAAATTATGATACCAGGTAGATAGTAACAGGAGGTGGTTTCAGGTGACTCAAGATGGAGGGCATTGGTATTCCCTTATCGCCCTTGTGGATTGTTAAGAGTGGAAACAAAAACGACGGTGATAAGGAGGAGGAAGAGAAGGTGAGAATGAAGCAAAGGAGAGAAAGAACAAGACGCCTTGTTGATTGCATGGATCTTACTTTATGAAACGCTATGAAATAGGTAATTTCTTTTGCAAACCCTATCCATGTTTTGCATGTACTGTAAATTGAAGTCGTGAAGTCCATCTCTTTTCACATAACAACTCATAGTAACTCAACGCACTCTTTTCCTTAAGATAATTTTGCTTAGGTACAAGTGGTCTTTTTAAACCATCCTCAAAGATTTGACTGACTACACATTACCATAATTTTATACACAATAGGATGGCAATGCCCCCCTTACCTTTGTATAAGTGTTTGAATATGATAAAGATAAAATCCAAAGGTAAGGCAAACAAGCAAACCAGTTTCTGAGTGAATTTGGTAAA
>JAAAKM020000498.1:20222242-20236426 GCA_010016025.2 Alatinidae sp. Z8VKAUB7J3
TTATTTAGAATGTGAGAACTGCTGAAACCTCATCTTATACTTTCCGTAGGCTATAGCTGACAAATGTTTGATTTATTCCAAAGTTAATGCTAGTCACTGATATCTATATCGAATTAGGGTTTACGTTACTATCAAAGCTGTAGAATATTTTGCTTTTACATATTTGTAATTAGGGAGTAGACTAGTAAAGGTATACTACTAGGTAACAACTGTGAGATCGAAAGAGGTATAGTTAGGTTTGTCAAAGATTGTCGACTATTGCAACGTTTTATCAAAACACAATCTTTAATGAAGAACTGACTTTAAGTTTTTATTGGCACGGACATGCACTGCAACACGAGCGACAGAATTCCATTATGTCCTTCATAAGGATCGCACAGATACTATATATTGTTAGTCTTACAAAAAGCACTTTGAAATGCCCTAACATAGAATATTAGTTACATATTAAAGTATAAGATTGCAGCAATTTGGAACGGCTATTTGTATTTAACCATTTTATGAGATATTTTTAACTTGACTAGATTGGTGATAATGTTGCTGTAGCATTCCGTGATATACCTTGGCTCCCTATTTGCCATAATAATCTACGCGGCGATGGCGTGTATACAAAATAAATGCGTTAGTCAGTGTTCTATTTTACGCCAACATACTCCAATATTTTTACGAAAACCTAGGAAGATCTTCAATCTAAAAATAAAGTCCCTCGCTATGCAATCTTCAACACAAACGTGATTCTAAAAGTTACCTGCTCAAAAGTCTGTTCTTACAACCCTTGATAACGTCTGGTGTCATAAAAATTATGCAATTCAGTATTAAAACCAATTAAGGGTCTGAGGAGAGCACTCCAGTAGTAAATTCTCTGGCAAATTATCTTGAAACATCGATGCTGTTTTTTGCCATTATAATAAACGCGTCAAACCACTCCGCCTTCTTCTCGTGTTCACCACATTGTATAACTTAAGAATCTTGCCTTTTTCCAAACTCTGTTTACTGGAACATTCTACTACTCTATTATCACTCTTTGCACTATTGCCATTGCCCTGAAGAATACTTTGACAAAATGCACGTATAATTTACGTATTTTGCGTCTACCGCGCGTCTGTTTGTTGCAATTTTGCATTCAAATTTCCCTTTCTGATCCATCTCTTCCTTTTCCGTTCCTTTGCTACTATAAGTTCTATTTTCTTAATATCTCTTCCCTTAACTTTTCTTTGTCCTTTTGCTGCTTCTGTTCCTTGTGTCTGGTTTTACTCTCTGAAATCTTTTCATGGCTAACCCTTATCATTCTAGTCACCTTCCACTACGGCTTTGCGTTCTTTTTCTTCTTCGTCTTCTCCTTTCTTCATACTATCTCCTTGGTTTTTACTCCTCCCCGTATAATCTTTTTTCTCTTCTCCTTTTTCTTCTTCTTCTTCTTCCTCTGGCGTATCCTTGACCTGTAACTCACCCCCTTCTACTCCTTCTTCTTCAAAGTCCTTTTCCTCTCTTTCAATTACTACTACGTCCACTTTGCTTTTCTCTTCGCGTTTACCTTCTCCAAAAGTCTCCTGTACGTCTTCCTTCCATTTTTCTCTTTCCTCTCCTTGATAGTCCTCTTTTTCTGTTCCCTCTTCTTCGTCTCCGTCACCTCCTTTATCCTCATTTTCACTTGTGCCTTCTACTTCTTCTTCATCATTTTCCTCCAACTCATATTCCCATGTGATACTTCTCCATGTCTTGTCTTGCGTCTGAAGAAATAAAAGCAAGCAGTAATATTGACTTTAATCAGAGAGACAAAAGTTACACAGTTCAGTGAAATCGTGTTAGCAACTAAATTATTTATTTGCTTGACACTCCTCTTGGCAAAAATCCCAAGAATACAATCAAAATGGAAAGACCTTAATATCAACCCATAATTTATAAAAAGCCAATCAAAATTTGAACTGTCTGGCTATATCTGTGTTATCGGAGAATTAGCGTCCGCCTAAGGTATGTAGATTAATCAAAAAGGCACAATGAAAAGACAATCTATTTTGTCAATATGGCAGTGTTATGTTGCATGACTGTGTTTTACGTGGTTTTACTTAAAAATCCTGTTTGTAGTTTTCTGAGTAGAGAAGTTTGGCGAATAAGGACGGAACATGCTGATTAATCTGCCCCTTGATCTCAAAGTCGTGCAGCAGACATAGCCGCCCAAGCACCGGCAGGCGAATTAACATACTTCAGAGCTGAAATTTGAGAAACGTACAAGATTTGCAGAACTAGCTTGGAGCGACAGCGTATCTACCGTATTTCCGCGAAAATAGGCCGACCTTCGAAAATAAGCAGATTCGAAAATAGGCCGAGATATCTTAGTAGACACCACAAAAATAGGCCGACTTCGAAAATAAACCGAGACGAAGTGATGCCATTGCAACGCACATGTTGCCAAGTAAAAGATGTCGAAATTGACGAAATAACTTGTTTGAAAGAAGGAAGTTCTTTGTATGACAGTAAATCATCACTTCGAGAATTGATGAAGTTAAGCCCAGAAGTAGACTACAAACAATTAAAAAGAAAAGATTGGTCCAAGGGAGCGTCTGCGTTGACATTGAATATGATGTATGGGAGGAAAACCGTAACAAAATTGTAGTTGACGACTTGTTAGATATTTCAGAAGACGACATCGGCATTGTGCTAGAAAACTGACAATTTCTGTTTGTGGAATATTTTACGAACCTTCTAACAACTTATTGTTATTATTCTTATCGTGTTTTATCAAGTCTTTTTTCCGAAAACACCTCGAAAATAAGCCGATTCAAGAATAGGCCGAAAAAGGTCATTTCAGAGAAAAAAATAAGCCGCGGCTTATTTTCGAGGAAATACGGTACTTATTTATGGCCTTATTAATCAGTTTTCCCATCAAACTGAAACGTTCCTAAGGCAAGAAATTATAAAGTATACTGGTTCGAGTGGCAAGTTATAAGTTCAGTTTTTTAGTAACATTAGCGTCTTGGGATAGCAATTGGGAAATAAATGTGTTTGAGGAATCGAGTATTGGTATTTATTTTGAACAGATCAATAGCTCGCGATTTTTGAGACAGAATTCATAAATCATGATATAATCTATAAATCTAGTGTCAGAGGCAATTCCAAAGGGGAATACTTTAAACGTTGATGAAAAGAAGTGCCGTTACCCATAATAGCGAGTGAGAAAAGATCTAGAAATCATTGGAAATCATTGGAAATGTTGTGACTGAGAAATGGAGTCTCTAAATAAAAAACGTGTAGTTATGACACCTTTTTAGACAAAAAAGTAAATACTATCTCTATCTATATATACTATCTATGTTAAGCGAATATTTTATCTCAGATGACGCGGCGAAGCTAAATTGACTTGACTAATCAAGGAAAGGAAGGAGAGGAACATACATTTTTGCTCAATACAAAAACCGAACTGGGGTAATTATTTACGTTCGACTATCCATAAGCCATTGGCAGAGTTATCACTCAAAAATTTGGGAGAAATTATAATTTTTCATAAAAAATTCTAATCCAATGACGTCACTAACTTATTATAAGCGTGATTACAACGAATGGATGAAAGTACACGAGTTGAAAAGTGTTAGATTATTTTAATCACAGAACTACCCCAACTACACAAGTCTGCAATTTCTTTATTAAATTTGGAAGAATTGAATTTAATTTCTAGACGAAGTGGCATAAAAGGCCCCCAGCTCCCGCTACGAGGTGATATTACTATAACAAGGCACAAGCAGGCCTAACATCAGCTAATGTCTGTAGACTTCACTCCAGTAAAAATCCGGTTACAATTTCTGTAAGCTATTACTAAAAAAATCAGATTTAAGGCAAAAAAAAATTATATCAGTAACTAAAAAATCTAATGAATGCTTAGGGTCAGTCACTCCTGAGCCGAACGTAATTGTTTACCGCATGTCCATGTTAACAGCATCTCGTTATTTATTTACTTAGTTACATATATTTGCTTATGCAATAATGTCAATCACAGTTTTAATTATTATTTTATACAAAACTCGTAACACCACTTTCCTCTTTGTAGGTGTTCACGTGCCCTCCATGAAGTCATTGGACCGTAACGGAAATCACTTTCCGCAGGATTTTGGCAGGGCTTTGGAGGGTTATTATAACATGGCTGGTAAGCTTATTATAACGGCATGCGTAAGGCCATATATAGCCCTCTTGAGGTTTGGACTATTACAATTTTGTAGTCCATAATTAGCATTCATCAGATTCATAACAATTTAAGTGCTCTAGATAGGGATTTGTGTATTATACATTCACTACCACTTAAACCTGCTAATCTTGCTACTTTATCATCTTTTATCATTTCAGGTATCATCAGGTTCTTTTGAGACATTATTTGAAGCAACCTTTGATGGTGTGTAGCTTTCTTACAGGCAGGATTATCAATGGAAGAAAACGAATAGAGCAATAGCAATAGCAACATGCCCCAAGAAAACAGGAAATTAGTTCAATTGCAATATGAATGCCAGAGTTAAATTTCTTATGTCAAAAAGATGTCTACGAAGTTACGACGAGTGCACTCGTCGACCAATATCTTTAAGGGAGTCCAAATAGTGGGGAAGGCAAATGATGTTACTTCTCTCGTTTTTTCTGATACTTCGGATTGATACTCATGTTATCATTATCATGATTCTTTGACATCAAAGTTGGATATTCCTGTAAAGTGATAAAAAATTTCGACTGCGTATATGGGGAAGACTGTTAAAATTGTGTTGTGGAGATTTGGAAATTTCTAAGATGTGTTGTAAATTTTTGGGATTGCTTGGAACAAACAGTTGCTAGTAAATATAGTTGTTAATACCGCACCGACCATATATAGGTAAAAACCCGTAACAAATCATAGTTTTCTTATCACCTTAAACATAAAAATGACATAATAATGGAAAAAATGTTCTAAATGATACTTTACAGAAGAAAGGTTCAAATTTAAAGGAAAAAATTTGAAAGCGGAGAGATGAAATACAATGATTATGCTCGAGGTATTAAAAACGGGGCCTGAAAGTTCAATCTATAGCGGATAAATAATCCAAGATGGGATTTCCAGTTGGACAAAACGCCTAAAAGGAAGACGTAATAGCAATGGGAACAGCAGCGACAATAGATTAAAAAAGGAAGAATTTGATTTACTACACCAACCTTTACTTCCAGGACGCAAAACTTTCCTCTGACGTCTCCATAGTTGATAAACAAGTTTCCCGTTGAGCCATAAAAGGTGTCTAACGCCAAAATAGAAGTGCCACTGAAATAAATAGCCACTGGTTCCATGTCTGTTGATGTCCATATTCGGAGAGTATGATCGTCGGATGTTGTAATAAGATAAGCTGAATCAGCTGTTGCTTTAAAGTTAGAAATAGACCGACTATGAGCAGAGACAGTGTTAATTAACTCAAGGGTTTGACTATTTCTTACTTCAATAGTACCACTTTCTGTCCCAAGAAAAATAGATGTGTTATCTGGGATGTAACACGCTGCCGAATAATGCACGTGGTCAATGACGCTAACAACACTTAATTCCATTAATTGCGTTTCCCCAGCAAAAATTTTTTCCTTTACTCTTTCTTCACCTTTGCTGTAATGAAGATAGAGGTATTTTTGCTCATATACTCCTTCAACTGCTCCATCTGCTGGCATTTCCTTAATATCGTGAGCGTTTTCAGCACTGTCTATAAAATTCCAAAGACTCAGCACTGTAGTTCCATTTTCACAACAAGTTCCAACTTGTAATAACTGAGAACCATTGACAAAAATTGCTCTGATACATGAAGCATAGTCTGCACCCTTAAACTTTGTCGGTAATTCAAGGAGACCCTTCTTGCTAGACCTTGCTATGAAGAGTTTTGAATTTCCCTCCACATTGTGTACCAATGCGGCGAAGTGTCTACTCTTATCAACACAAGACTGATAGGGGCATCCACACTTCGGAAGCCGAATCTTTCCAAACGTGTTCATATCTTCTTCAGTCCTTAACATTTCCATAATATGAATCAGTTCAACAAATTCTTCGTCTTTTTCCAAAAATAACAAAGGTCCTCCTCCCACTTCAGTTAGTAAGGAGTATTTTGCAGGGTGCGTTTGATCCCAGACATCTGAAATAAATTCTCCAGTTTCGCGATCCTTTGCAACCAGGTGGCAACTGCATCCAGTTACTGTAAAATCACTATTTGGCATTACGAAACAAAAAACTAGTGGACAAACGTGTTTCTGGTGGAACCTGGCACCTCTTTGAATGAACCGAGAAGCATCCCATAATTTTATCACTCCCGAAGTTGACCCGGAGGCAATTATGTTGGAATAAAAGGTAGCAAGCCGAACCTTCCTCGAATGGCCCAATAGCATACCATGTCGCTCTAATATTAGCCCTGGAGTGTCCAGATAATCCTCTGTTTGAAGTTCCGTTTTGCCTCCTCCGTTTTCTATCACGTCAGCACATTCTTTCACCATGTTACCAAGACGTGTGTCGTAAAACATACAAAGCTCGTAATGATTTAGGTCCAAGATCCAGTCTCTATTATTGTAGAATAGAGACATGTTGTGTTGAAATTTGCAGACGAATATGGCCTCCAGATTATTATTTTGGTTCCTCTTGAGGAGGAATAACGCATAAAAGTCTTAAAATGGAACGAGAAGTTGCGCTTCACTTTCAGACTCTTTGAATATGTCAACAATGGTCGGGAAAGAGTCCCAGACCCCTGATTTCACCTCTGATTTAATTTTTACAATGACCTGAAGATCGTTAACTGAACAAAAGTAGACTGTGATCAATTTCCCTGAATTCTGGGTTGTGATCATCAAATAATCATCAGAAAAGACAAACCGTACCTCCATAACCAGGCTGTTCTTATACTCTGGAATTAGAATTTGGGAAGGCGTAGAAATGACAACAGGGGGAGGATTTGCATCGCCATTTTGATACTGAGTGATATCCCATAGGGTAACCTCACTATGATAATCCTCCACTTTTTCTCGGGCGGCCACAAAGTTAATTCCAGCTGCCAGTAAAATGCCCTCTGTAGCAACAGCAATAGGACCCACACCTATTTCGTCTTGAGATGCTCTCCACTTTAATAGAATTTCGGTTGTAATTTCAGAGGCAAAAAATAGCCGCCATATATGTACAAATCCGTCTGCACAATTCATTGCAATATCAACATTACGATCTCTGAATATCCTATCACTTTCCGTAAAGGGGTGCATAAATTCAAAACCGTAAATCCATTTATCAAGTGCGATAACCTTCACCACTTCCCCAGCGTGCAAATCCCAGACAAATATTGTACCTTGGCACAGCGAAAAGAGGTAATCTTTTCCATAGAACTTTAAAGCAGCAATTTGACCCTGAACACCATTTAAAGTCATGAAATTAAGATCGTCCTCTGATTCAAATAGATTAATACGCTCCACCATACACTTCGCTTCAATAGAAGGATCCCAGGGTATTGCTTCTGTTGGATTATCTAGCAAAAGGCACGCGTCATTAAATACTGTTTCATTACTTACGGTTTCTAAAGCTTGTTGAATAATCATTTCCGGATCAGTTTCTAAAATGTGCATTTCAGAAGTGATAAAAGCCCTATAACTACTCAGGATGTCCGAATCAATTTTTTCTGAGGCCAACTTAAAATCGCGGATGAGATCTCGACCAAACCCTGCCTTTATCTTTACAGCGCAAAACTGGATGTCACATAAGATGTCAATAACGGACTCCGGATGCAACCCTCTCAAAGCAGCCAAAGGCAATTCATTTAGCTTTTGCTTATTAAAGTAGTAATTGTCGTTTTCATCACTCTTCCAGAAGAGAGGTTGACTTAATATACCTCTTTCTGGATAGGTAGCATTAAACTCTCCGGAAAAATATTCTTTCAAAAGCTCTGCATATTTTTCGCAACCTTCTTTGACATATCGGTCATGAGCGGCCTCCCAAAACTGTCGGTGATACCAAGCTAGGGTGAGCTTGCCGTACACCCCTCGTTCAACCATATAGCTTCCAAGGTTATTGCGGAGACGAATAAAAACGACTTGTGGGATTCTTTGAACCGGAGATTTATGATATTGCATTACAGATTCCAGAACGTCTGGACAGCATGATAAAATGTCCAACAGATCCTCCTCTGTCAAACCGTAACGTGATGTGTCTAGCAGAGCCATTACGCTTGAAACAAAAAGGAAACCATGTTCTTGCTCCAAAAAAGCAAAGTATTGGTCTATCAATCTTCGTACGGTTGTAGGAAGCTCTGGAACTTTTTGATAAGACGTCCACTTAACAGCTACGTCAAATAACAGACGTAACCTTAATGCAGTTGGTTTCTCGTCGTTTTCATCACATGCAGTCTTGAAAATGTACTGTCTCTGGTCCGCAGTAAGTTTACGTCCTGCTTTAGCTAACCATCTATCGAATATAGTTACAGTATCATCCGATGTTAAGGATTTGACTTCCAAATAGTTTTCTTTGGGAATAGACATGGTCTTGAGACTTGAAAGGCAACCACCTCGATCTGTTGTTGTAGATACGACAAGAAAGACGTGAGGTGGAAGCAGATCTGGAAGCCACTGTAAATTTGAGCGACCCTGGAAATCGTTGCTTAACTGATCTAAGGAATCAATGAACAGAAGTAGAGGTTTCTGTATATACTCAGACTGTAGAATCATCCGGAAGATAGCTTTCATATCGTCATAGCTCCAGTCCATTTTTTTTACTTGTAACCTAAATGCAGTGGCTATCTGACGAAACAAGTTATTCATCAACAAGTAAGAGTTACAAGATTCCAAAGATGTGCCACAAAAGCGAGTAACTAAAACAGGTGTTTCGGCGTATAGTTCGGTGACAATTTTCACTGCCTCCATTGCTAATTTCGACATCAGAGAAGTCTTTCCAGAGCCACTGAAGCCGTGCACGACCAATATGCTATGTTCTTGATTACTTTTGGTGAAGTATTTCATCCCTGTTTCAAGAAGATTGGTGCGACCATAGAATTCGTCAGCTCTTTCTCGACAGAACAGCAAATGGGAGGCAAGCTCAACCGTTAAGTTGTTAAAGTTAGGAAGGTTATGGAGTGCTTCCTTTATCATAATTTTCATATCTGTTTTAAAGCTTTCTCCAAACATCTTTAAATAATGTCCATGACTAGCCTCAGTAATACCACCATCATTCCAATCTACCTTGTATTTAATGGTTTGGACACCTAACTTTTCAACGTCCTCCCTTAGCCTTATAACTTTGTCTTGTTCTGCGTCATAAAAATCTGCTGCTTCCTGGAAGTCATTCGCATTTTGTTCCTCAGCAGAGAAGGAAATGTCTCTTATAATCATTAAACTGCTTCCAACATTGTCTTTCCTGTTAACAATCCCCTTCCTTACTTCATTTTCAGTCACTGATACTGTCCATTTTACTTTTTGCTCTTCCGTAAGATTTGTCAACTTGACAGACGTCTTTAAAATCCTTTGCAAGTTTGGCTCCATATTCCACCAGGTTGATTTTGCAGTGCTTCTATCTAAAAGGGAAAAAGAATATTTCATTGCAAAATATGTTGAAATGAATAAAGAAACTTTTAAATTTGGCTTTAAGATTTGACAGACACCCAGATCACGAAGCACCTCAAGGAAAATGTAACATGCGGGGTAAAGCTGGTCCGAAATTATTTATCATTATTGATAAAGCGCGTACTCTGTATGAGCTAGAAATTAAAGAGGCGTTTCACATCAACGAGACCAAATCCCTCCTCAATAATAAAGTCCTACAAGCGGAATGCAGGTTTCATGTAATTTAGGCATTCTTGTAGGCAATATGACGCAAGACATTATTTTCTTTGTTTGCACAGCATTTTGTAAACAAAATTCTGTGTGCTCATTTCTTTTTCTTTTCTACACGTACGGGTATACCTACCCATAGAAATATGTCATTGTTGATATCCGGATAAAACGGTAATGCACGATTTGTACAACATCACCACTGACGATGAAGAATGTTTCTTCGAAACATGTCTGGTATCAATAAATTGAAGGTTGTCGTATTTTCTATCGTATTTATCTTAAAAGATAGTGCTACAACGACCTTTCGGAATAAAGAAATTGTTATTAAACGTGAATCCAAATCCTGACCTTAAAAATATAGTTTTGCAGATGCGGCGCAATCTCACATGTATGCTGTTCTTACATATTTGTACCTAGACATAGTCGTGTGACCCGTTACAATTTGACCGCGCCATTGTCTTTTTTTAACGCTTGATGATAAGTCTTACACTAGGCATCTCTGGATCGATCACAAGCATGCTGTAAAGTTTCTCACTATTCATTACTTTAGTCCTGAGAGAAAAATTGGAAAGACAGACAAAAACATGTTCTTAAAAAAATTTACTGATCCCTGATACATAGATCGTTAGGAGAGAATAATTTTATGAAGCAATATTGTAACTTCGCTATATTGTCTTCAGCTTTGTCCACAATGAAGAAAACTATGAATTTTTAAACATTTCCTTTAAAAAGGTGGGGAGGGCCCCGGTACCTATGACTGCTACGAACCTCCAGGGGGCCTAAAAATATGTACCAAATCAGTCTGCTTTTCGATGTCTATATATTGCTCACAGATATTCTAATGTTCCTACTAGAAAAAGAGCTTGATTAAGTAACGATCAAAAGAGCAATTTTGCTTCTGAAGTATGCATTTACAGACATTGAACAAACTCTTAGAAAATATGACGAAAATCAAACGCCTCCGCGTTACTGCATACCTTAATTATGATGTAGTGGATCAACACTTCATTTACTTAATAAACACCAGAAAATTCAATTAAGACAGCAAAAACGTACCAATTGTTTAAGGGATAAATTCTCTATGGAGAAATGAAGAAAAGGAAATAAAAGGGGTAGAAGACTAGTAGAAATTGTTTCTTTCCTTATTTCTCATTATAGTGATTTTGCTGCTTTCCACTGTCTCCTCCATTTATTTTTTTCACTCCTTCAAGGCCCAAGTCTCCTTTTCTCCCTTAACCTCTTTTTTCTCTGGCCAGCACTGTAGATTCCTCTCTTTTCAATCTTCCTATTTCACTTCCTGCGTTACTCAAAATCAATTTTATTTATGACTGGATTTACTTCCTGGTAAAACGTGGAAGATATGACGACTATACCAGTAAAAGAATGGTGAAGGAAATAGCGGTATTCTTTCAATAAAGGCAGTAGATTTTTTAGAGACATATATATATCTTGAATGCCTTGCTTGTCTTCTTTTCTGGTTGACTGCCAAGAGACAAAAACTTCCATCCCTAAACTGTCTTTAACTCATATACGATTCCCCCATGTTGTTGACTACTGCTGTTAGAGGTTAGGCAATGCCATTCAACTTGTTTACGTTAACAGTTGTTGTAATACGGAGGAAAATCAAGAGCAATCATCCCTTTCGAAAATTTTGAGATTTAAATAACATTTTTCTCGATTAAATTATTATGTACTGGATAAGCGATTGGTGTAGGTAACGTATTTCCAAAACATTCAATGTCAGAGTTTTTAGATTTTGCCCAAAGGAAGGGGCGGCATCGATATTATTGACAGCTACCCTGACATTTCCTTTCGACTCCATTGTCCATGTTTATTTAACTCCCTTTACTGTATATCTAAATCTATGTGGTGTTCTTATCCCATTTCATCAAAATACAATGATACCTTTAAGAATTACGTCATTTGGTCAGAAATGCTATAATGTTGACAACATGAATTAAGAATGGCTCCTTGAATTTTTTTGAGGAACTGTAGACTCTTAAGCTAAATAGAGCATGATTCGACAAGTAGTCTATACGGAAAAGATTTGTTAATATGACAAATCGACATTTTAAATAATTTAAAAGGGTCCCACTACCTTTGCCTAAACAAAGGGAAGAACTGAATTGCTACTTTGTTTATGTCCCAAACCTTCGACACTAATTCTGCAAGGAATTTAAAACTCTTAACTCTTTTTGTATTTGGAAAGATAATTCTGGATCAGTTTTCAAGTTTTGTAATTGATGACAGAACTTGTAAGTGCTCATAGTTAAAACTAAGCCATTTATGTCATATCTGTAAAGGTAGGCTGTCACCATGGTGATCCAGAAGTCGAGTCACTTTGCTGAATCCGCTTGAGAATGCGACATGGTTCAAAGCGAGGCTTTCCAAAAGGGCTTACTGTAAACAAATTGCAACAGACCCCGATCGAAATACTGTAATTTAGTTTGATCCAATACGATTCATCAGCGGGTGCAGAGATCTATAAGAGGGGTGGGGGTCAAAAATCTATTATGTGGGGGTATTAATACAATTTTAATTAACAAGTAAGAAATTACAATTGTCGGTCCCCAATGATTATATAAGAGAATATTACTACTGAAAAATTCATTTAGAATGAGCCGACAAATTAAATGCATTGAATGAGAATTTAAATTGAATCAGGAAAGCAATTAGTCAATAAATTAACAAGGTCCTCCTGAATTTTATCAAAGAGGGCATGGTTTCAAAATGCCCGCCGTTTACGTGATTGGGCGGAAAATAGCAAAGGGTTTTTAGATGTGCATATAGAAAAAGCATTATTTATATGTGGTACTTTTACAAGTTAAGGTTGTCATAATAGTTTCATCCGTCCATCCATCTTTTAAGGACCTGTTTAAATTTATTTTAAACCTAAAAATTCTAGATTTCAACTCCATGTACGCCCCCGTAACTTACCTCGGTAGAAGTAAAAATCTACCAAAAAGACCTCCTTTATGTATTAGCTCGTGCCTTCATAAACGTAACTGTTTTTTAAATTATAAACCAAATTGTTTCAAAATACTGTCAAAAATCAGAAATATTGTCAGAAATCCTTGGTTTAAATATAGTGATTTAGATGGCAAGTCACTTGACCTGACCCTTTTTACTTTGCTTTTCAAGGTACTTGTACTGTCCTTCTTATATAGATTGAAAACTAGTAAATTAAATCTAGTGCCAAGACAGTATAATATGCTACTGATATATCGTTGCCTTGTGATCTGACCACCTGACTTCTTACCTTGTATATGAACCTATTTAAGTAGTGGATTTTCTAAGATGTTGTCCCTTAAAATAATATTTGTCAATTTATGGATTGATTTCTTGCCCTTTCTTCTTGCATCTTTTAAAAAATCTAAATGCACAAAAATTTTCTAATATCCAAGATAACAAAATTAAGAAATAGACCAAAGCGTTTACTTGGAAACGACATATTTGTTTTGTATGCTGTGTTTACTTTGCAAGGCAGTCTTTCACAATAATGAGGCTCATGTATTTTACACATTGCCATATTTTGGTATAGCTTTCTAAATTAGTTTTATGTGGATAAGGGCCAAACCCTAGTAAAATTTTTAAAACTAAAACACAGGGGCGGTTTTCCGACATTTTGAGCCCTGGGCACTTTTCGAACTCGGGACCCTATTAAGGAGATGTATATATATGTATATATATATATATATATATATATGTTAGTTGTGATTCCTCATCCTTTCTCAAATTACTGAAAAAGGTTTTTGAAAATGGAGAAACCAAGGTAGAAAATTTTCTGACGTGAAAGCGCCCGCCCTTCTTGGGCGTAGGACCCCTCTTAAGCGCCGGGCCCTGGGCTACCGCCCTGTCCGCCATACCCTAAAACCGCCTCAGCTAATACACCAAACATGTTAAATTAAAAAAATCATTTTTGAAATTTATCTTTTTTTGTTAGAAAGATTATATTATACTGTTGAATTTTGCCAATTTTAAATGCTTTAAAAATAGTTGACTATTCGCCATTCCACTAAAGATTGGAAACTAATCTTAAAAATTCATAAACAAAAACTTGAATATGCCTCTGGTATCGGCATCGGCATCGGCATTGGCATGAATTAGCATTTTTTGGTATAGGTATCGTTATTGGTATCGGTATTAGCATCAGTATCAGAATATCGGTATTGGTGTTAGTTTGGGCATCAGCATCAGCATTTGGACATGAAATTTGCTTTTTTGGTATCAGTATCGGTACTGGTATCGGTATTAGCACTTGGAGTCAGCATCAGTACATCGGTATTGGTATTAGTGTGGGCATCAGCATCAGCATTGGTATAGGAATCTGCATTTTGGTATAGGTATCGTTATAGATATCGGTATTGACATTTGGAATCAGTATGGGTATGTTGGTTTTGATATTTGTGT
>JAAAKM020000498.1:20236526-20261730 GCA_010016025.2 Alatinidae sp. Z8VKAUB7J3
TTTGGTATAGGTATCGTTATAGATATCGGTATTGACATTTGGAATCAGTATGGGTATGTTGGTTTTGATATTTGTGTTGTATCAGCATCAGCATTGGTATAGGAAATTGTATTTTGGTATCGGTATCGGCAAGAAATCCGATTTCCGCCCATCCTTAATTTAAGGTACCTAAAGATTAAACAAATTTATTGTACTTTTACAAATAGAAGTAAACCACGAAAAAAAGTAGTTTAGTTTATAAAAAAATCATTGAATAATATGACAAATTAAGATCATATTTCGGAAATGATAATTTTGCGATGTAAAAACATTTTCACAAATTTTAACATATCGATTTATTCTTTTCTCAGGAATGTACCTCTACATATTGTGCAGGGGGAGGGGAGACGGAGGAACGGTGTCGACATGAAGGGGAAAATAATACGAAAGTATTAGGGGCTTTGACATGGGGATTGGGGTCGACTGCTTATCAGTAAGGAAATCGAGCCAACGATCCAAATCACTATGCCATGTTTCTCTGCATAATGTGTCACAGAAACCATT
Organism: Alatinidae sp. Z8VKAUB7J3; assembly: GCA_010016025.2. Lineage (NCBI taxonomy): Eukaryota > Metazoa > Cnidaria > Cubozoa > Carybdeida > Alatinidae > Alatinidae sp. Z8VKAUB7J3. The sequence goes on from JAAAKM020000498.1 coordinate 20,237,070, forward strand.
CTGATAACATACTTAACCTCGCTTAGTCACACAGTCGTTAGCTCCCAACTCTCCACCGATAGACAACGACATGCAGCTCCATGCTTTTAGGGAGAGCAACGTCTTTGAGTCACGTGACTTTGCCATTAGAGGATCGTCATCAGGTCTTTTAGTCTGTCCGAACCCGATGTCAAACTATGGAAACGATAATGGGAATTTTCACATTTTCAGTTGCAGCCTTTGAAAGTATTTTGTACCAAAGTTATCTATCAAACAACATTCCGTAGCTACCTCTCTTCCCAATTAGCTCCATCTCCAGTCAATAGCAGAAAATACACAAGGGAGCTTAAACTATTCACATTATTGTATCTTTGTTTGTGAAATAAACATTTACAAGTTAAAAAGTTAATTCTCATAAAAAGGGGCATTGGTTTCCTTTTTACTTGAGTGGGAAAGAGAGGAAAGAAAGTCAGTTGTATTGTTTATAGCATTGCGATGTGACGCAACGTACAAAATATTTTCCTAAGTCCTGTCAACCTGATACCTTTTTCTAAAATAAAGGCTTAAAAACTCAGCAATACCTGCAAAATACAAGATTTTTACCTTTTTATACTACAACTATAAATTATCATAACTTCACGTTTAACGCAATTGAAAATCACCATAATTCATTACCAATATGACCTGGTATATTTTGTCTCACTTCTGAATTCATTACCGATGGACGTTCCTACTACAAGTTATTTGGCCCTCTTCAAATTCATTATTGACTTCAATATATTTCATCTAAAGAACATAAGCTTTCCCATTCAAGAAAAGAACATCTGTCATCTGAATATATTTGTGAAGAGAAGTATAAATATCATATGTACATTTGAAAGACTCCTTGATTGTTAAAAATTATTTTCTTAACTAATTGTTCATGTTCCTTACATTGGCATTTTTAGTTTTACATAGGACTAATATCGATTACTGTGTTCATCTTCTTAAGAGAGCTTGTATCTGCTGAAATCTCTTTCCTGTCGAGAACCACGAGTAAAACAATATTGCTCGTGCCTGCTAGAACGCAATACAAAGAGCCGTGTGCACTATTTGATGTATTTTTCAAACACAATTAAATGAAAACCAAAAGGAGAATTTTAATGCTAAAAAACTTATTGTGGGAAATAAAACTATAAAAATAACGCTAAAGAGGGTAGGATTTTAGACTGATGCGTTAAAGGATAAAACGTCTTTGTTTGATATTATCACTCTCATCAGAAGAGGGGAATTGTTTTGAAAAGGCTGCAAATGACAAAGGATGCGGCAAACATGACAAAGGTAAGGGATGATAGCAGATACAAGGTAAATAGAGGCGACAGGTTGATCGACTGTGATTTTTATTGGCATTGTCATGTCTTGGCTTGGGATGTATAAAAGTAAGGCAACTCGATCTTTAATAATGTACATAATACTATCACAGGTTATTTGGAACCTGAACCTACGGCCACATTCCTAATACTTCAAGATTGCTTTATCAACAAACGATATATAAACTGCATGTAAGAGAAATAATGCGGTAAAAAGCAGAATAAAATCAGATTTATTTTACACCTGCCAATGACCTGAATCTCCTTTTTACCCTGTTTAGTATTTTGAATTTCTATGGAGAGATTTCTTCCTATTTCTAGCAGTCTTTGTTAAGCCAACATTTTGCATAATACAGCAGCACGAGAAGTGTTTTGTCTTTCAAACTCGCTGCACTTTTCAAACCTCCACTCTATTGAAGGACGCTTTGCTCTGTTTACCATTATCCTTGCGTAGCATGTCACTAACACGATGGCAGAGACTCGCGACGGTACAATGTTGTTGGTCATAGGCTAGTTTTGATATAATTTTATTTTTCTCCCCTTTTTCTGGTCGTCTTGGTAAGGTAATCTGTTGGGACTAAACCATAATGTCCTCTATATGTCTCTCAGAAGGGACAGAGATAAAGGTTGTCAACAAGCGTGCTGTGCGAACAACGCCATAAAACTGCTCTTCCTCGCGTCTTATCTAGGGCAGTCCGAAACATAATATCTCCCTAAAAGAACTGAAGAAGTTTGTAAGACTGTTGATTGGGAGCCTATTAGGATGTGTTAAGCGGTAAGACGTGGTTGCAAGACCTATTGTCTCCCTAAATGTAAATTTTATTATTTTAATTGTGCCTGCCGCATAGAAAATTCTGTGAGGGTGTTTCATTATTTAGTAGCCAATCAGCTTTGATTTCGACTTTTGTTTCAGCCAATTGCGTGCAAGTTCTCTTTATAATAACGCACCTGGTAGGTGTAGAAACTTTTTAAGATTTCCCAAACATCTTACCTAGTGTTGAACAACTCTCTTAAGGGCGTCTTAATTCTTACTGAATTAAAGACGATTAGAAACGTCGAGTCTTTCGTGAACTTGAAAACAAGGACTATCATTAGTCGAGAGTAACAACGATAGATTATTCTGCTGGGCACCGAGAGCATTTTGTGTGTTACTATGCTTGGGGCTAGAAGGATTTGTACTGCAATTCGTCTAATATTTTCAACACTGTAAGATTTGCTTCCGCATTCTGGATATTTAAAACTCACAACATTTACATGCCTTGGATTTTTGGACTCGCAAAAGACATGCAAACACGGAAAAGAATGCGTTCGTACTCGTCTTTCTCCTCTCTGACACTCAGGAATGGAAACATGTTCAATCTGGTCTCGCTAGGTACGTAGTTTCTGAACACTCTGTGCCCTTGACATTTTAATTCAAAAACAATATAGAGGGATTAGTAAGTGAAACCTTTGCCGTTAGTTGAGCTTACTGTAGTGATAGTATGCCTGTTATGAATTTGAGCAATGTGTTTAAAAGGACCTCTTGGTCAAAAGATACATTTACTTAGCGATATTTGAGAAGAACTTTACACGCAAGCAAACAATTAACCCTGCATTTCAATTTTCAATAGCATTCATAAAGAATACATGTGCCAAACATTATCAGAGGTACCTTAGACATTTAACAGCAATAACTCAATTATCTTCGTTCTATAATGGTACGTAAATTTTAATGGTAGGTTTAAGGTTGAGTTGATGAGTGAGTACATTATTTCTCATTATTTTGCTTAATGGTTAGAGAAATGACAACATTAGAGTTTATGGAGTTGAATTAGTGGCTTTGCTAATAGAGCTTCTAATTCTTTATACGATTGGTAGGACAATTGTTAAATATAATACCATCAACATCTTTTAAAAATAGGGATCGATTTACGATTTAAAGAGGAGAGAAAAAGTTACTTTTAGCTATGACACTCATCAACTTCTGGAATGCCTACCTGATAAGATTTTCAGAACAAGTGGATAAAGGCAATATAATGAATTCAGCGCTAATTGTTATTCAAAATTTCAATGGTAGTTTCTTGAATCAAGTTGGTCTTGAGGAACTCAAGCAGCTGGGCAAAGCATGGTATTTGAGCAGCATTTATGTTAACTGGCATTGTGCTAGAGTTTTCACATTAAGCAGGTTCCGAAAAAATATTGTAAACCCAGTTCCGTGTCAGTTAGGCTGCTATTTTCTCACATGATAAAACTTCGTTTTTCTCTTCCACAAAAATATATAAATAATACACTAATGCTATATAACTCCAATATTTTTAATCAAGGTTTAAAATTTATCCTACCAAATACGCAGGTAGTAAACGTCGTAACCCGAAACGAGATATTGAGAAGTTGTTTTTTATATTCTAATTTATCATTAATTGAATACACAATTCAGGCGGCTTGCTTCTAATTGAACTTCTTTTGATCTCTGTACTACAGGGCTCATCTTGTCAGCTGCGTTCCCAGTATCAGGAAACTCACTGACGGCCATTAAGTCCAGAATTTTCTTTGTACCAGGAAAGGACTTTGAAATTTCATGGTTTTATAACGTAAGCCGTGGATCCAAGCTACCAGAAAAGGTAAAAATATGGGCACATCTCAATAATGGTTCAACCGAGAGCAGTTTACTATGGACCACCATTATTGAGGAACGAGAAAAGGGTATGGATGTCAAAATGACAGAAAATAAAAAACTCTCTGTTAACCCTCTGTTTAAGGTATTCTATGGTCAAACACATTTGAAACACGATTCGATAGGATACACTCATCGATATGACTTGTTGGTCGAGCGACCGCCATTGAACACAAGCCTTTACGACTTTTCGTGTGCCGTGACCCTGGACAAGTTTACAGGATTTGAGAAAAAGGTGAAAGTAGTCAGAGCAGGTACGTGATAGATTTTAAATGATACGTTAACGATCTGTAGCATTTAGCCTCTCAAATACCACTTCGTGGAACAGTTTCCGTGATATACTAGCAATATTTTCATAAATTAAAAGATTATGGCAACTGCTTATTAATTTCTTAATTGTACTATTAACTATATAATTACATTCTAGTATTATAATTTTCCACAGAAAAAAATTGATATATGAATGCCATGTTCTCCAAATGTTGTATATAACAATCCGCTTCCTGCCATTTCTCATTTTTAATTTCATAATTATTTTGCATACGTTTGTAGAGAAATACCAAGTCTAACTGTTTAAAGGAATTTTTCCGTAGGAAACGTTTTTGACTTTGAAATTCATTTACATGTTATTCCATTGCAAACTCAGAAAACGTTCCTTCGGTCTGCAATCCCTATTTTAAGCATGCATTGCCGTTGCTTGCTTATAGAGTGACAATTCATCCTCCCACAGCATCTACTACAGTGTGTTTTAATCAAAACACAGACTGTGTGTGAATGCTCAACTTTTCTAGATCATTCTAAGGTTACTCAAATTTCCTTTAAAAAGTCTTGATCTAAACGCAAATAGTGTATTTCAACACAAAATAATGGTACAAACGGCTTTGTTACCTTACAGGGCATTTCTTGTGGAATACGGGTGAGTACATGTATATTCTGTGATCTTAATAAATACCTACACTGTAAAACCAACAAGTGCAATTCTTTTAAAAGTCGGTAGAATTAGTTTACGGCAGTGTCATGATTAAATCAGCTATTATTTTTGATGGAGTACTATGTCCTGCTACAACTGCCAGGTTTAAAACCTTCAAAAATTACTAACATGCAAATTGACAAAAGATTTCGGTGCAATTTGAACCCTATAAAATGTGTTATTAAAGCCGACACACTCCACCCTTCATAAAGAAGAACCCCCCTGGGGTTTTTGGATTTTATAGACCCCACTCGACAATGAATGAGTTACACACATAGTATGAGGATAAACTTAGCGTGCGCCGAATTCTATGCCTTCGACGTAATGGAGAATGGTAATGTAAAATAACCATTTCTTTTTAATCTTTGTGGTTTCTGCAAGGAACAAATGTGCTCTGAACCACACAAAGGAATATCCAAGTGATTGAATCGCCCGTACGGTGATGGAATCTGTGTACGTGCATTCTTGATAAACCAGGGGGTCAATCGATAATTCACAAATAGATGATACAGATATAGAGAATTTGTGCAATTTAATATAGTGGCCTCCTACGCTTGATCTGGGTAGTTTAGGCACGTGATTTTTCGCAAGCAAATCTACATAATGCCAGTGCACAACCCAAAAAGTGAACTCCTTGATGCTTGTAATCGATTAAGAACAGAATAATACAAAACATGCCATAAGAAATTCTCTGCTCAGCATTCTCGCTGGTGCTGAGTGTGTGTCATCTTGCACGAGTCATTCAATTCGGCGTCTTCATCCGCATAACGTGCATGTTCTTCTTTAAAATTAAAAGTCCATCCACAAAAGTGTCTTCATCCCTTTAACTACCAAATTATAAAATTATTTTGCTGTTGGGTACTCATCTCTTACACATGACTTGTAAATTTTCAAACCTTAGATCAACTCCCAACTTGTCTTCATATTTCTCTATTTTTCACAATTCCATATTCCAAGGGCTCTATTAACTCTCATCTTCCCTTAGCATAAATAAAGGTTTAGTTACGAAGTATTGTGTGGAAGTCACTAACTTGTGAATTCATCCCTCATATAACCGGTTTGATTCTATCGTCGTTCACCCCAGTTTTCAAATAGCTCATTACGTAATTTTAAAACGTGGCAATGCCTAAATCATCTTTAATCAACCCCAGAATGATTTTTAGGAAGTTTTACATCAACAAACGTTAATCCTTCGTAACTACAATGTACAAAATCTAGGTATACTAGCATATATTCAGCCAGTCTTCTATACATTCTGCCTACAAGCTCTAATCTGAAAGTAAGGTTGAAGGATGTTTATGTTTTTAGGTTTTAAAGTTCATAGACAGTGAGTAATGTGCTTCTAGATCTTGAGTAATGTCTTTCACATGGGAGTGGTCTCATCATGTGTAACTCGTCACTCTGCCTGCAATGAGGGCAAACGTTGTTGACTAGTCATAGGGATTTTGACTTAAGGCGTACTGTGAGGAGTAAAAACAATATAATTTCTTTAGTAAATAAACAGCTCAAATTTTCCTAAATGAGGTCAGACTAAGTAAATTTGCATTATGTCACCTCTAGTATCAATAACACTCAACTTTATTGAAGAGAAACTTTTACGTAACTGACTGATAGCTATTTGTAGATTTCAAACGTGTAAGTTTCAGAATTTGTAAAGTCGTTGCGGATTTTTTGCTTTTGAGATTATGTCTTTTCGACATTTTAACTGAATTTTCAGATAGAGTAGAAAGTTAGAAGATTACTTAGTCTACTTTCAGTCTCTTTTCCAGCACCTTTGTAGCCATATCTTGCTCCATGATATATCGAGAAGGAACCATTTTGTATTTTCAATCCCTCTTCCATGCTACCGATGCAACGTGTCCCCCTGCCCCCCCCCCCGTTAGTACATGCCTTTGTTTTTGGCAATTCCTTGTTACTTGTCCTGTTAAATCCAAACATATATGTTCAGTCTTTCAAAAATCAAGTAATCAAGTAAAAGTAGCCAAAATTGCATTTCATTTCATTAATAAGAAACCGGATGCTAAATTTGCATAATTTTTTACGTTGACCTTTTGTTCTTAACGCGATACTTGTTAAGACTCTGGAGCAAGCAAACTTGATTAAATGCTATTCTGATATGCAAATAAAAGAATGTTTTATAATTTATTATAGACAACATAAGGGCAAAACTACAATAGTTTCAGACCATCATTGGTTTACTAGTTATCCAATTTCTGGTGGTACTAGTCAATTTGTGCATAAAAATGTTGGTTGTTGTCAGTTTCATAAAAATGAAGTCAAACACAGTGACGTAATTTGAAGGCAGACAGTCGTATTGGCCGAGACAAGTTCTCGGCACATGCAGATAGACTGTAGCTAACAATTTTGTAGATACAATAGGAGAACCAACAGTAAACAATCGTTGATCGAAGTTGGGAAAATGTGATGCAAAATAGTAAAACACTGAGGATAACATGCAATAAAACAATGCTTGTAAAATGCGTCATCCAAAGGCAACTTTAGAAATAGTGACAAATTTAGATGAGATACAAATAATCAAAAGAGATAAGTAACGTTTGTAATTTTCAACATTTGTACTCCGTGTTACAAAAGGAAATATATATTTATGATATATATTATACAAAAAGCGTCAATTTCAATATACGTTGTTTGCAGAATTGACACACCGTAACAGTCCATATATATAGTTTGGTTGCTACACACATATACACAATGTTGCTACTGTTTCCGAAACCCTAACGTACGATACAAATATTACACGTGAATATTGGCAATTGGTCGAGGGCCATTATTTCTTCGCCAATCGTCCCTTACTGTAAGCTTTTAAATTTCGCAGTCAGTGGGAGATTTATCTCACGGAGGTCCGCAATGGCAAAGATCCCTTGCTGTATTGTTTAAGTAGGTATCACGCTGTGGAAACTGTGTTTAAGAAACATCATCCCATCGCTGATCGTTACGAGGAAGAGGAATCTTAAAATGTTCATTGCAAATACTTTTAATTGTAAAAGAAGCATCAGGCAAGGAGTTAACTTTTAACATTCAATGTATCAGTTTGCTTCAATGGTCAGTGACCTCGTTCGTTCACTAGCTCGAGCAATGAGTTAGGCCAACTAGACGCCCCTGGCTAAAGTCTCACTTGTAGCAGTATTTTAAAAAATTTGACGCAGTATCTTTCCTTGTTTTGATTTCGCTCGTGATCTTATATTGGGAGCAATTTACGTATGTTTATTCAAGGCGTGGAAACAGACAGATCCCTCCCTTGGCCCCCATCCCTTCTGGAAAGTCTCCTTTAGATCTACAAGCTTTACATTTTGAATTCGGAACGAGATGACAAAATTAAAGATTTAAGAACAAATGGTGTGCTATAGATCGTTCATTATTTCCTCCTTTCATAAATAGAGGTACTAGATTAGCATGCTCGAGGCCCCGGATTCGTGTTTCAGATTTGGCAGAGCTCTTTTTTTACTGGGCCGAATTTTTCCTTATTACGTCTGTCACTGGTCTCCTTCCTAAAAGAAAACATAGTCTTCTTCAAATCAAGGGAAATTCCGTTTAACAGTTCTAAAACGAGGCTGCATTTATGTTTTACTGCACTTGTGATACATGGACAACAATCTTTGCTACTTACGTGGACCTGGTACCACTGACAGCGAAACTAACGAAAGCACAGTGTGCATAATCTTGAGAATAGCCCAATTGGGCGTTTTTCTTCGTAATGACCGTTGATATTTCAGAAAGGCAAGCGCTTCTGATCATATGCACATGCTATAAATAAAAGATTAATGGCATATTATTCAATTTTCAATTGTTCTTTTAAAGTTAACAGTGTAGAACTACAACTTATCCTCTAGATGATGCAATAGGTATTTTATTCTGTACAAATTTATAATAATTTCCAACTTTAAAAAATCTAAAGATGATAAAGGAGGACACTTTAATTGCACTCTAACTTGTCACTAAAGCAATTGTATCAAAAGGGTTTAACTTTGTAATACCCACAAGAGTGCAAGATTTATACTTCATAATTTTCATGATACTTTTCCATATGTTTATTATGTATAAAACTACTTTAATTGTAAGGCGATACATGTTTGTTCCTTGTTACTACTCAGACGTGATTGATAAGGACGTCGAACTTACCATAAGCGGGCAAATTGCTCCCAGACAGATAAATGGTCATGAGAGACACGTGTTCCCTCCTGTTGTGCTTGACGCTGGTCATTCTTTAACGCTGATTGTAAATCGTCATTTGTTCACCATTGTATATGGCTTCTATGATAGGAGATATTCGACATTCTCCGTGCTAACAAGTACTGCTGATTCAAAGACCAGAGCTGCCAATACCATTTTTATGTCCCCAAATTTATCAAAAATATGTCATCCAAGGAACTACCTTTGTTCTTTCTAAAGACACTGCCAAATACATTTCAGCAGCAGTTTGAAGAGTTGTCCCCCGACTTGACATCAAAACATAACATGAACTTGATATGTAATAAATTCGTTTTTGCGTACATTTTGCTGCCATAATCACAGATAACCTATGTATAATGCATTTGTTACCTCCTTCAAATCATGCATGTATTTAAAGTTTGCTTAATTTCGTTTGTCTCGAACGGTTTCACTCCTTTGAGAGGGATCCTAAGAAACTTCTTCTTAAGAAAATTGCTTTACTGTGGAGACAAATCGAACTTTTTCAGAGAAACTGTACAGAAACACTACGTTGATCGGTCACATTGGTTCATAAAAAGCCCTATATTAAGAAAGCATGTACCTTCAAGATCAAACTTTTTTCACCATTCCATACCGAAGGATAGTACTAAAATGGTGTCAAACCAAAGGGGTTTGAGATTGCATAAGTGGCACCAAAATACCCCTCCCTCAGAATTGTATCCAAGGTAAAGCCCGATAAGAATAGGATGAAGTTAAAATACAATTTAAACACAATGTTGATAAAACGAATTCCTTTAAAAGTCACGTAAAGCAGTTATTTCTTCTTCCATACAGGACAATTTCCTTTTGTGTTCTAAATCAGATTTTAGTACTGCTGATGGTCTATCTCACCGGTGTTTCTAACCCTCAAACAATTAAAAGCACTAAAAATTGAAGGTTTTAAAGGTGTTTTATACTTTTAAGTTTATTTTCAAACCCTATTTGTTTGAGCTTCTTTTCACGATGGGGAACTCATCCATTTTTGTCAACCGTTGTTTTGTCCTTACACACCCTTTGCCAAACCTGGAAATCCATCAAATATAACAGCTGTAAATATTACTACATCATATATAAGGATGTAGTATAAGGAGTCTTGGTTTTCCTTTCCAGCAGCAGATTCACTATACTCACTTTCTTTTGAACGGGTGTGGGTAAAGGCCTGAAATCTTGTGAATTGTGTGTTTTAACACATCCTTTAGTTTGCATAGGAAAATAATTTCTGCATTTTTTTTCTCCAAAAGCATGTTTACGACTTCCTTCAAGTTGGTAATCTCACATTTGGTACCTTCTGTATAAATTGTAGTGACAAGTAAAAACATACTTCAATTTAAAAGATGAAACATATTTATTATTTTCACTTTCGATAAAATTCCCATTCTGCATAAATACAACATAAACTGTAGATAAAGTTTTTTTCTTATTTGCTTAAAAGTTGTAATACATTTTATTTGAAAGCGAATAGCGACCACAGGAAAGTACATTGTACGAGGAAACATCTCCCTCCTTACACGAACACGCCCAGGGTCATTGTCAGTTCTCAACCATTGGTGGACAGCGTTTAGATGATACCTTGGGGTAATGACCGCGTTATATTTGTAGTTTTGTCAGTTGTAGTATCTATAGTAATATTACTTTCCAGTTTTTGTTTTTAGCTTATTTACATTACCTTGTAAATAAATATGTCTCCGTAGAGTGACCAAATCTATGGTTAGAAGTTTGATCTCTGGTATGTTACATGGCAAAGTCTGCTATTACTAGTAAAACTAACAACAGTGGCAAAGAAATTGTGATATGTCTGGTTAGGAAATGCAGTTTCAGAATTAGTTTCAAGTAACTAGCAGCAATGCTTGTTCATGCATTTTCTTTATGCAATTTAGATTTTAGTTAACCGAGATGCATTCAATAATCGTCGACTTATTTATGCGAAGCTAGGATCTCCAGAGTGACCTAAATGTTATTGTTTTGAAACATTGTGGCTGGAATGCTGGCTGTTATTCAGGCTCCATGACGATTGCTGTGAACCTAAGGCCTTTTAATCCCCATTACTATACTTAGTGTTTGTCATTTAACTCAGCACACGCTTTGAATGACTTTGGGTTGACGGCTAAACGGTTCCTATTGTTAACATAGTAGAAAATTAAGGTGCATATCTCCTCGATCCAAAATAAAGCGCCTCGGTTTTACCGCTGAAGTCGACAGCAACTTCTTCCTAGCCTGCAATGTTGTACGACTCGTTTTATCTCCCTTAAATCTAAACTCTCACTTAATAAATATTACGTCCGACATCATAACAATTTTAAAGGCATTACTATCCGCTGTATCAAATACGATGTGATTAAGAGATGCTATAGACAGTCTAAAAATGTCCACCGTTTTGCGATGGCGATTTTTGTTTTGGTTATAGAAAGGTTCGAAGTGATCTTGCTGTTTCTTTTCAAATAGGTAAGCTTGTTGTTTTCGCTATTCGTGGTCTGCAGTGACACTTTTTCTCATTCAACGTCTTTAAACATTTCAACACCATCATCAATTATTTACGACTGTTGACACCTGCTAGGTTCATTCTGTGACAGAGCGTGTATTGATATGATGGGAAAAGACGTTACAAGTTATACTAACAGGCTTAGAACCATTTAAGTGGAAGTAAAACGCCTGTAACTTTTCAATTTATATCACGTTATTTTCCTCAACTCTGATTTCCTAGATGATAACATGGCAATACTTGTAAACTGTAAAATTCCAGCAAAACTTTAGCAGATAGCTGATCATCGTGCGAAAGGTCCCTAGGCTCAAATTGCTGTTAATGAAAAGGGTTTCTTAAACTAAGTTTCTGTTTTAATTAAATTAGTTACTCCGTTAAAGATTAACATTTTGTGAAGGAACACGAACTGATCACACTTTGAACATTTACAAATAACATCCAGCCAAAGTCCAGATCTCATCATTCTCCACTATGATGTCGTTGCGCCTAGATAAATACGCAGATGTATTTGGTGGTGAAGAACAAAACAAATTGTACATTGCAGTGGACCTTTTGTTGTTAACATTTGTAAATTTGAACGTATGGATTGTTGAAACCTGTATCGAGTCATGTATAATGCGAATAAGCTGTCATGCTGCAAGATTTATAAGTGAACATAAACTTAATATCGATAGAAGGTGCATGCTTTCAATATCAGTTCTCGTTAAATTGACTGGAATGCATAGTGAACGTGCTTGAAGACTTACTGATTGACTGACTCTGATGCAACGCTTAAAAGGAGGGGAACGTGGTTCAGATAACGTTATTGTTAATATATTTAATTCGTCCTTATTGAAATAACTTTCCTTCTTCCTTCCATATAAGAATAATAGAGCTTCTAAGGGGTTTAATGATTCTCATAACTGATACAGAGGTTACAAGAAGCTGCTTTAATCAAGCTTGAGATTATATACAATTTAAAAGAATCGAGAGAGAATTTATAGCAGAATCTTCACTGTAGCTATTACAGGCCATTACGTCCACTTCTATTTTAACCTTAAGGCTAAACTGCAGACATGCCAAAAGTCAAACGATAACAAATTTTATCCTTCAGAAAGCTTGCCATAAGCTCTCGCTAGAGAGATGGATTACTCAAAAGGTCTTGTTATTTAAAACTTGAAAGGCACGGCACTTCTATATATAAAACGACAGAGTAGGTTTTTGCTGAGCACTACCTGAAATTGATATTCTTTTTATCAATGTAGTGAGATGAAAGACATTTTTACAGAGCTTGTACAGTGCTTGAACTACATTAAATTTACACCTCGCACAGTGGAGGCGATTTATAGTTCTGAAATTTTAACAAACTACTTGGTAAATTGAACTACAGTTTAAACGAATGTTACTCGTCACTCCTTAGATGTTATCTCTACGATTTTAGAGGCCCATCAAGTTACAGGGTTGTTTCAGGCACGACTTTTTAACCAAGTTAATCAAAACAAATACGGGGAGAACTTACATGATGAACACATTATCAATATCGTAGTTTGACATTACACCTTCGAATTGCTTTGCTGTTTCCTGTTTGTCAATAAACAAGTTATTCGTCGATCGTATGATGACCATTGCTGTTCCTTGCAGCCTACCTCAAGCAAGCCTAAGTATCTTGGGGCAACGCCCACAATGTTGATAGATGTTTTACTTGATGCGGTCCCAACAATGTAGAAAGTAATTCCTGTTTTGTTGACTTCAAAAAAAGGAGGGCATCCTATATATAATTAACGAGTGTTTCATTGCAGCTGTATAGATACCTCAACTGTGTCTAGGCCTTCATTATTAAAAATCAATTTTGATGGATTTCTGGTTACAAACAAAAAGTCATCATAAAGACTTCTCTATGATAGACACTATTTATGGGTGTTTTTCCCCTTTCATAGGCTATAGGTATTGAAAATGGAAAATTGAGGTACGCGTTCTTATTACAAGCTAATTAGTTTTAAAAACACGACTCGTACTACTTCCATACTCATAAAATGATAAATTATTTCGGCAAAACACTTAAAGTACTACTACGATGTCATTCATAGAATCCGTGAAAATGGTGTGGACAATTAATTGATCATTTTAAAACAAACGCAGTTACTGATTCCGACAGTTTAAGAGTTAGCATATTTTGTCCAATTGAATGTTTTTGTTATCTTGGCTTTGAAGGAGAGATAGCTAATGCAATGCTAGTAAAATATTCATAGGGGTTTTATTATCGCAATATTGGTGTAGATAATGCCATTTACCTCTAATTAATATTTCTATGAGTTGTTAAAATGCGACTTTCAACAGAACTTACATTTAGTGGATTTAAGGCAAGCTTATGTTTACCGGAGTGCAAGTGACCCATGTCTTCACTTAACTCTATGCCACCACATTCTGCATCCTCTTGTTCGATTACCGCCTTACATTTTTAAAAACCAAAATCAATATTCCAGGTAATATAGTATGACAATGGGAGTGCTTCATTCAAAACATTTTCCTTGAAAAATCCTTTCTTTATTTAGCGTCCCGTCCTTACTCTTACTTTTTGTCTGCCGCTGCTGCATTGTTGATTTTCTTTCATGTGTTGCTTTTCTCTTGCGTACGTCGCCGTCACTGAAATCCCTCTTAAGTTTTTAAAACTATTGTAGCTGTCAGAGTTTAGCTTTATACACCTTCTTCTTGTGCTTCTCTATCCACCTCTTTCCTAATCACCTCCTTACTTAGCGCCGAAAAAACAACAGTGTGTATATATAACGTGGAGAAAAATTCTTACACCTTTGCCTCTTAACACTATGTTGGGCGGTGGGGGAGTAAAATATTTGCCTCTTTAACCCTATGTTGGGCGGCAAGGGGGTAAATTTATTCCTGCTATTAAACGTTTTTCTTTATCATAAGTTTAAGCAAACTATTAACATTAGCTTGTCTGATGCATCATACACTTTAGTCGGCCACAATTATTCTTGCTTAGTGGAGATATTCCAAAATATATATATAAAATATAAAAATATTTCAAGTCATGGTAATTTTGTGAACAACTGGTATGTCAGTTTATTGTTTTATCATTCTCCGTGTTTTGGAGAATTCCATTTCCATTACCTATCAAGACCTTTCAAAATAGAGTTAAAGTACATTCTGATTCTTGCCTTTGCCAAACTCCTTGCAAGTCTATCGTTGAGTAAACGTCCTTTAGAATTTCTGAATACATCCCGTGACTCCATGGGGACATATTTCCCCCCTAGGCACACTGTTACCCGTTGTCATCAATGTGTATCAAATTTAGTAGGAAGTCTAATGGACGTGATTTTTGGGTATACCACATATTTTTTACCAGTGAGATCAGACAGTTGCCATTAAAGGTGAAATCCTCATGACACCACGGAAACAGTCCCACTTTTCGAACGTTCCACTAACGAAAGATCGGCAATGTTATCAGTTAAAATTTGATTATTGTTTGTACATACATACATACATACATACATACATACATACATACATACATACATACATACATACATACGTACATACAAACATACATACATACATACATACAGACATACATACATACATACATACATACATACATACCTGCATACCGGCACACATACCGGCATACATACACACATATACCAGTTAGTCATCTTTCATTGTACAAGTAGTCCCACAGTCCATGTGGTTCTATTTTCAATAATGGCGTAAACTTCGAATGACCATCTTTTTCTAACCAGGTATTATCAGATATGACGAATCAGCTGATCCTCCAGACACAACGCAGTTTATTTAACAGGTGTGTACTGTCTCAGTTACAATTCATGTATGACAGTGATGGGTGGGAACACAATCTATCTTATATCAGTTATGGTGCTCTGGATGCTGTCACCGCTTTCTTCTTTGGGTCTGAGCTGTAAATACCTTTTATGCTCCATCAGTTTGGTTGTTCTCTTAGGCCATGCTGAAATGTCTGTAGATCGTACTTCCCCGTTCTAATGATGTTACAATGGCTGATTTTTTTACATTTGTTGTATAGCCATAGCATGTTACGAAGATGCTTTATTGTCAAGAGATCCTATCACTGTCTCTTAAAATCTCAAACGGATTATCGCATTTTCATTTGCTACGCAAGCACTACGGATGCTTGAAGCTAAGGAAAGTTGTATACATAGGGCAAAGAACAATTATTGAAGACAAACAGTTGCATTGTTTTATGACGACCAGGTAACAAATTTGTGTACCATGCTTGCCAACACCAGTAAAGCTCTTCTAAACTAAAGTATCGGTTACGTAACTAAATAACTAATAAAATGAAAATAACGTAGCCAATACATAGTATGCGCAATTAAAATAAACGTTTTAAATGGTGATTTTTGTCATTATTCCAAACAAATGATAACTACGTGATGGCAACTCTGTTGACCATGCTGCCTGTTTCAAAAGTCAAGTCTTTTTGTGCTGAATTGAATTTCAAAAAACAAGTGGACGCCCGACAGTGAACAATTCTGATTTGCTGAACCTCCTCGCAAAATTGGACCCAAATGTTTTGGCTGTTGTTGTGGTTTGGGGTTTTTTTTGGTTTGTTTTTTTTCAAGTAATTTTTTTTACACACTCCATTACATATTTACAAGAGAAAATTATATTTTCAGAAGCTGAATGGAGAGGGAAAAAGCCTAGCGCTTATGATATGTCCCTCCCCGGAAATTTGTGAATGCAACAAATTACTATTTTAAGAGTTAATAACTTGGAGAAGGTACAATTATATGCAGAGGATGTTCAGTTACACTGAGTCAGTTGGTGAGCTTTATTCAGCGAGTTTCAAGTAAACCAAAGACCTGGCTAGCATTACATTTGCTAATTTTGGTTGAAAGAGTGGTTGCGTGGTTAAGACTGATACTTGTCTAGCAGCGTTTTCTTGATTTGAATAGCAGGTGTGATTTTACTTTTTTTAATTCAGGTGTAAGTTTGCTTCATACTCTGACCCCGTTGATAGAAACACAGTGAGATTTTAAGGTTGTTCTGATAAGTGTAAGTCTAAATTGATTAGGCTGTTTCTGAATGTTAGTGAGCATATCATTGTTGAAAATTTTATGCATAGTGAGTGCGGTCTCAGTTCAACAATGTCTGAGAATTTCAAAAGACTTAAGCCTCGGAATAAAGGAGTAGTGTGTTCCAGTCTATGAGCATTATGGATTATCCTTATAATGCTTATCTTTATAATGTTTTCATTATGTTTTGGAACAAGACAAATGTATGTAACTGTATCACCTTTTGAGCTCCACGTACAGGACGAAGCTGACACATTTCACATGCAAGGTAATCTTCAACAAATACGTTACAACCATCCCCTTTGTAACAAAAGAACACTCCTATTACTGATCACTGGTTCTACAGACGAGTGTGTGCCATCAATTTGGATAGTGTAAATTTTCACTGTAACTACAGAAAATTTTGTTCTGGTCGTCAATTACAAACATCAATTATGTAATTATGTACTACACGTATAAATAGATTTGGGGGACCAATTCAAAGCAGCACTACTAAAACCTTAAAATACTCCACATACATACTTCTTGTATGAATGATGAACCACAGACAACAAAAGTGGGTTGGATATGCAAAATGTAACCTGCTTTATAAATAATAGTAGTCCCCTTACTCTAAATTGACACTTTGAAGTGGGAACCAATTTCCTTAAAATCAATTGCAAACAAAATTTGAAACAACAATTCACATGCCTGTATTAACTGAAATATACTACATCAATTGGTTTGCCTTGGCTTGAAAACAATCTCTTCTATCAACTAGCACAAAAGATACTTACATGCCCGGAATCAGCCCATGAAAGCAAAATCATTGCACCTGCCAGTCTACACGTAGCGGCCGACGAAGACACCATCTGTAGAATACCATGAAATACGGTCGTGAGGGCATCATTATCCCTTGCGCAACCGGTATAGAGTACCATAAGAAGTGGTCCCAGCGCACTGTTAAAAAGAAAAGAGCGAAAGGAGCGAAATAAGGTTAACCACTGCCTTGAACTTTTGAAACTGCTTCAAAGACAGCTCCATTGAAGGCTGCGAATATGTACTACAATGCTTAAACATATCATTTCAGGCAATGGAAGGATTGCTTTGATTGGATTTGCATCCACACAATTGTTAGTAACATTGGTGTTCTTCTCGTTTATTACCTTGATAAACAGCAATAAAGGAGTTATCTAAACCACAGCAGAGTAAATAATAGAGTACTAAAGTCACAAAAAATAGTTTTTGAGGAACCCCCATTATAACTTCATCAAAGTGTCAACCATGCCAACATATCCCTGTACACAAAGTATCGCATTTAAACCTCGTAACAACTATAAGCACCAGCCGTGTTAACTTGCAAGAGGCCTTTAGGAAACACTGTTAATTTTGGTCACTTCAT
This sequence comes from Alatinidae sp. Z8VKAUB7J3, assembly GCA_010016025.2. Taxonomy (NCBI): domain Eukaryota; kingdom Metazoa; phylum Cnidaria; class Cubozoa; order Carybdeida; family Alatinidae; species Alatinidae sp. Z8VKAUB7J3. The sequence continues at coordinate 20,255,135 of JAAAKM020000498.1, forward strand.
AAATTTATAAACTTGATTCAAATAACAAGTTTTTGATAGGCATGATCCAAAGTTTGGAATGGCGTATTTAAGCGAATGCTCAAGATATCGTTCTTAATTTTGCAATGGTTTTTAACATCGAAAGAAGGTGCCATATGTTATCATACCTCAGATATTTAACTGTTACACTTAAGTACCATATTTCCTCTAATTATAGACCCGTCTATAATTAATTGAGGGCACCAAAAGGGGGGTCTGTAATTAGAGGGGGTCTATAATTAGAGGGGGTCTTTAATTTCCAGAACAAAGTTTTCAACAAAAAAAAAGCATATAGGGTTTCAAGAAAAACTGCGAAAGTACATTTATACATTGACTAAACAAAGATTTTCGTGGAAAGACTGTCCCAACAAGACAAAATCCACACCTGCAGCTTCCATATAGATATAGAAGGGGTCTGTAATTAAATGAAGGCACCAAAAAGAGGGTCTTTAATTAGAGGGGGTCTATAATTAGAGGGGTCTATAATTACTTGACATGATGCGAAAAGGGACTCTATAATTAGAGGGGGTCTATAATAACTTGACATGATGCGAAAAGGGACTCTATAATTGGGGGGATCTATACTTAGAGGGGATCTATAATTAGAGGAAATACGGTACTCCATTGCAAAAGCAGGTTTACCTAGCCGCCCATGATCTTGCTTTTATTCCAAATTCTTCTCGTTGGGAAGCATTAACAGCAAGTGCACTTCCACCAAGGAATGCTCCAGACTGTTCTAGCCGTTCACCTTTAGCCTAAATATTGGACAAAAGTGTTCCGGAACCACATTAAGTATTGGCGTAAAAATCATGCCTTGTGGAATACACTCATATCATGAGTATATGCAATTAGACATACAACATCTATAGCATACTTTAATCTGTCACTGCTACAAGTACTGAAACAATTTAATTCACAATCTACCGACAAATATTACGATTTAGCATGAAAATTAAAGATAGAGTCTGGAATATTATTTGGGATATCACAACTCTTTACTCACTTCTCTTGTTAGCTCTGCGCAATTTGTGAGCATCTTCACCAACGACAGTACGTTAACTGGTCATTCTCAATTAGAGTATTACAAAAAGTATGGTTCTAAAGTATTTTCCTTTGCTGCAATCGTTATACGATAACACTTGTCACTGAATAGGTTCAAATCATGGCTGAGTAAAACATGCAAGACTTAAAATGGCACTATATTGAAAGCAAAACCCTCACGAGTGTTTAGATGTATCTCTCACCTTTTCAGACTCTGTGGAAAGTGAAAGGGATCCCATAACAAGCAGAGATGGATCTACCGGTACATCGGCTGGATGGACAATCAATGTAAACCATAAGGATGCTACGGAATGCACAGCAGCGAGTAAAAGATTGACAGGTGAAGTTTCGATTGATTTCGTCCAAACCTGTAATAGTGAAAGAATACATAGTTTTCTAGCATTATATAACTGTCAATTACGTCAAATTGCTGGAAACCCAAAAATGACATATTTACAACCACAGCATCATCACAGGCATACCGCCGTCTATCGCACAAAAACAATTGTTAACTATGGGAGTTCCAGCCTTAGTTGGCAGTTTTCAAAACTATATTTCCCCATTTCGTTTAGCCTCCCACTACACCCCCTCTACGACCTGTAAAAAACCCTACGTTTGGTTTGGTTTTCTCCCTGGTGACATTTATCTGTCATACGTTAGCATTAAGGGCAGTAAAAAGTTCCCCACCCACTTTTTAGCTAGGGCCTAGAATTCGGGAAAGGCAAAAGAATCGGAGGGTATCATGCACTATATACCTCAAAATATCTACAGTTAAAATAAAGTGTTTTCATTTCCAGTAAACATATCACGTTCATAATCAGTAATACCAGTCAAAGGAGAATTATTTAAAACGTTCTCTTTTACATTTATTACTGTTTCTCACAGCTACAAAAACTAAGCCATAACAAAATTTAAATGACTTAAGACATACAAGAAACGTGTTAGATAGTGCCTCGTTGAGCCGTTAAGACATCATTTATAACACGACGTACCTTATGAGCTGCGATGATCAAATCTTCGTTGGGCTCAAAGATAAATCTTTGAAATATATGTATAAGATGATCTCTGAGGATGGGCTGAAGCCAAGAACAAATCTAAAATGACGCCGACAAAAATCACTGACACTAACATATAACTATGACATAAAGAAAGAAGACAGGAAAAGACGTTTTGAATATAAGGGCTACAGCAAAAGATCAAGTATGTATGGCATAACATTCACACATCCATACATACATACATGTTAAATTCCGCTTCAATACTGTACCAGCAACAAAACGAGGTAGGGATGGCAAGTCCCTTGGGTCCAGTATTGGCTAATATTTTCGTTGGCTTCCATGAACCTCGACTTCTTGAATCCTTTCAAAAGCCCATTGTCTATTTCCGTTATGTTGACGACACATTTGCGATATTTGAAGGAGAGTCCGAATGTGACGAATTCCTCAAAAATGTTTTACTCGAAAAAGAGGATACTAAATTCCGTACCAGCGTGCATACAAAGCCTACATTTTCGGGCCAATACTCTCTTAGAATTCGTTTTGCCCCAAAACACGTAAAATTAATCCCATCAAAACCTTACTCACCACGCGCTCATGATTAGCTCCGATACCAAATTAGAATCTGAACACAATTTTCTAAAGCAAACTTTCAAATGGCTAGCCCTAAGACGACTTTGACAGCATCCAATTGAAGTTTCACAAATCTCCAAAGAACAACGCTTCGGACCTAAAAATGAGCTGTATACTTAGGTCTCTGTTACATTATACCGGAATACTACCATATCAGATTATATTTCATACCGGATTGGGGGTTTGATTACGCTACAACGAAGCAATCCGATAACGTTTAACTCCGTGAAACTGTTACGCTGTCACCCCGCTTTGGAAGTGGTATGAAACGAATCCGATATCACTTTTCACACCTTCGCTCATGGCTGCAGTTGCGGTCAAAGAGAGGACAAGGGAAGTTTACTCAGTCGTATTTAGGTTTGCCCAGGATTTAAACAGTTTTACAGTTACCTGGTCTATGGAAATGCTTAAATTACTTTCGTTTTCGGCCGTTCTGCAACTTACGTTTTTTAGTTAGAAGTTTCTTGCTTGACGAAGTAAGTTGTTAATTAACCCGCTCATTTACAAGGAATAGACGCAGTTATTCAATGATTGTTAAAGCGAAATCGTCCTGGGCAATGCTCAGGATGTTGTGATAGTTTAAGGACGATACTGGCTTACCGAAAGAGCAGAAGGAAACTTTTGGGGATGTCAAAATTGAGCTTTGGCCAACTGTGAAAATTATTCACACCACACATTGCCAAATTATTCACACCACACGTGGACGGGAAGAGCATTTTCAACTGATACTCATGTAACTACCATGACTTATGACTGCCTCTCAAACCCAGTCTCAGACGGCAGCGAAATTCGAAGAAATGCCTACGGCCTTGCAAGCTGTACAGTGTCTGTTATTATTAAGTAAGTAACCTGTTTAATCTCATGGGAGCTATCGGCAGTCTACATGAAGCCAGCAGCAACCGAGCAGCAGAAATATGAGCTCGCGGCAGGATTTTACTAGCATAATGAACCTCAGAGAGATGGTTCCATTTGATCACACCTTGGAATTATTGTCGATGGCATAAATGCAGCCCCTATTTGTTTACTTGGAGACCCTGCTTGCCCTTTATGAAGGTACTTAATGAAGGAGTTTCCTAGAAGTGGTAGGACTGCAGTGGAACAATGTTTGGTTACATATTATGACCGGCAAGGATATTTATTGTATGCAATGTTGGAGGTTAAAAGCTCGATTGTACTCTGCAAGGAACGTTTGGTACCAACGAACAAATGGAAATACGCAAACTTACCCTGAGAACTGAGTTAAGAAACAACCTTAATAGTAATATAACGTGAGGCTAAAAGGGCAAGGTTACAGGGAGGATTTACTACGAGCAAACTGGCAGTCACATAAATAGAACTTGATAAGCTGAGGCCACGGCCGAAACTAAGATACATTTGTATGCTATCATTCGCACTGACATTTTCTATGGTGCCTTTGTTTCTCATATGTTGTGTATGATGACTTTATGCTGCTTTTAATTATTTTCATTTTTTTGATTTCTTATAAATTTGTTACTTTTATTTACGTAGAATTTGTTTGTACACGTACAAATATTGAAATGCAATAAAAGTGGCATAGATCATTAACTGACTCGGTTAGACGACAACATCCAGCATTGTCTTGAAACATTTTTAATAACAGAAAACCGTTTAAAATAAATCACTTCAATGTTTTCAGAGACACAACATAAACCAAAGTCAAAAGTAACATATCAACACATTCACTGCACCTTAAATATAGTGTTAAGTGTTACAACACTTTAAACTAGTTCATTCACAATTATACTAAACATTTCCTGTCGCCACTTCGTTTTCTCTCAACAGACAAAGTGAAATTGAGTTATTTCTACATTCTATGCTACAAAACGTTGCCCAGTGCTACAACGTGCATTATAAAAATACACCGTTTTTGTAATAAAGTTATCGACGTTAACGCTTAGTTTTATAAGACGTCTCAAATTTTCCGGCGAAGCGGGCCTCGATCGACCTATAAGTATCCTTGAATTCTACATTAATCTGTAAACCGCAAAGAACCAGTATTTTAGGAAGGGGGACATTTTTGGTGATAGTTGCTAATCTGTGAAATGTATTTCCGTAGCTTACAAGCTCAACCTGATTTAGAAGTCATTTCTTTCAGACATTAAAGAATAAAAAATATTAAAAGTAAGCAAACACGCAATAGACAGCAGGTGAGAAGCCATTTTAAAACTACCTACAAGTTTGCAAATTGGAGTAAATATCAGGTTACATCGCAAGTTTTGCGAACTTGATTTTCCATAGGAACATCTCAGCGATCTGATACCTTTCCCGACGTTTTTCGGTAAGTTACTCTTGAGTATTGCCAAGACGTGAAGAATCTGATAGTAACTACAAACAGTGAACGAATAAAAATTTTGATGCAGCAGGATCTATGCGTAACCTCTCGTCTGATAGATATTTCGATTTATGAATGCAAAGGCGGCCAAGGGGTAACAAAACTGTTTGTTCCCAAATATATGCCTCCAAGAGCACATAAAAAAACACGTAAAATTCAAAATTCGTCTCGAGTAATGCACTTGTTAATCGTACGTCTTACAGATTTTTAAATTGTGTATCAGACCATGGTATATCGACAGTTTACATTCAAACTCATTCACGAACAACTGTTATGAGAAGCCACATCTGCAGACTGCATTCCCAAAAGTTTCGGTAAGCAGGGGGTGGGTGAGCCAGGAAACGGTGACACGACTAAAATATTCGTTACTTAGACAGAAGTATTTTACATACTTACTTTGTTATCTGAGTCGACAGCAAAGGACAAAAGTGTATCCAAGGTCTTGAGAGCCGCTGCACGCACTAACGAAATATTATGATGGAGAAATCGCCACACTCTAGGTACCAGACTTGTTAATGCTGCGGTTTCATTAGCGGAAAGGGTAGAAAATCTATGATGGTACAGCAATGAGGACAATAATGCCATAACACTACTTGTCGAAGCTGTTAAGTCATCCAAATCATGAAGAGTTTCCCACAAAATTGTTAACAACATTGGTACCTAAAAAGAATAATACACGTGCTAAATGCTGAACAAAAGAGCGGGTTGGTATATATAAACATAAAACTCTAATGTGGAAAAGACAATGCACCTTAAATACGCTAAAATGATAGCTGAAGAGCGGGGTAACTGGGCTCAATCTATCTTTCATTCTGGAGTAACGGCCACCCTACCACGTATATGCCTTTTTCAGCTGTACACTGTGTTAGTGAGAGCTGGATTATTAGAGCCAAAAAAAAGGAGGGGGACCCGATGCTTAAGAATCGTGGGTCTGGAGAATAATACTAAACATGGTCTGGATGAAACGGAAGGAGAAAGTGCGTTTCTGAAACTGTCAAGCAGAAGGAACATTGGTAGTCTGGTGGTCGCACAGTCTCTGTGTACTATTTTTGCCACATCTGTTAGAACCGAACCAGCCATAGACGCTAATAACACGCTGGTAAAGTTACAAGGATACACAGGAAAGGCAGTACATCAAAAGTAGGGAGGATGGGCAAATCGAAGAGATCTGTGCTGTTTTAAACTAAAAAATACGCCAAAGGGCAGTGTTTCCTTACGTGGCAATATCGCCGTCTTGGGGAGAATATTCTTTTAAAGGGAGATATATTTTGGTGAGGTGCAACGGGCACTTATTGTTCGTTCCTAATAAATGTAACGGGAGGGGACGAAAATGGGGTCATTTGTTTATCATGGCCTTTCTTGTCACATCAAAGATTACATGGTACAATGCAGACGCAAGAGGCAAAGATAAAACAGAACACGTCTTGACAACTAAGGAGGCCGCAAATCAAAAGGTTGGAAAACGGGGGGGGGGGGGGGGGGGGGGGTTGTTTTTTTTGGGGGGGGGGGGCGCTTTGAAAAAAAAAAATAAAAAAAACAGATCAGAAGAAATTTAG
>JAAAKM020000498.1:20261740-20280595 GCA_010016025.2 Alatinidae sp. Z8VKAUB7J3
GGGCGGCGGGGGGGGGGGGGGGGGGGGGGGGGGGGGAGGGGGGGGGAGCGTGTTGTAATTGCTGTGGGTGGTATACGCCTTGGCAAAACAAGATAATCAAAATCGATTCGAGCAAACTTAGCGTACAGTATTAGCCCTTGCGTTATACACAAATGCGAAATCTTTATCCATTTAATAATAACATGGTTTACGTTATGGGCTTAATACACCCCGAAATATTACAAGGGGGTGAGCGGCGTAGAAAATCTTTAAACAGAAGGGTGTGTTTGGACAAGTGCAGGCTTTCATTGAGCTGCAGCTCGATGAAGTTTTCAATCATTTCAATGTTTGCAACTAGTTTATCTGAGGATACAAGCAAGAAAACACCGAAAGCTCGTACATTTTTTGTTTGCTATTATGCCTCATGCACGCATCTTGTCCTGGGTGCATATCTCCAACTTATGAAGCTATCTTAAGTCCTAAAACACATGACTTTGAGGTGAATGTAATGCGTGCATTCTGTAACGTGCGTTCAGTCGAAACAATACGGTTAAAATTCATAAGCAATGCCGTCTTAAAATTTTTCTATGTTCTATGAATTCAAATTCTTAGCTTCAATGCTGTACTATGATAATTTTAAACTTGCTCTTCTTTGTATCAGGTTGTTGGTTTTCTTTCTCAGTTTTAGCAAGATCAAATGAAATATATACCGGTAAACATATCTGGACAAACCATAAATTGCAGGTTACAAGTCAGTACCTTTAAAGGCAATACAGACACGAGTTCTTCCGCAACTGGAACTAACGCTGATGATGCAACAGCACGAACATCATCGTCCCCATCCTGCAGTCCTTGGCATATATACGGGAGTACCTGTGGCAAAAGTTCGTCTGTCATATCCTACAATGCAGAGTCAATAGGTGGGATCCTGAATTATTATTAGAATGACATATGGCAGTGTATTGCGACTAAGTTGTAACAGCAAAAAAATTGCTTCACTAGCTTTCTCTATTGTTTCCTTAATGTGTCTTACACAATCTAGTCAGAGTGGAACAAGATCTACGAGAGCGGCTCACACGTTGTATACTGTAAAACTACAAAATGTGAACTCACAAAAAGAAACCTTCCAAATTTCTTGGATTTAAGTACCCAAACGCACCTAAACAGATCTCACCATTCGGATCACTATTGTATTCAAAGAATGTACCCGGCATATCCAGTAACACTGGGGTCCTGGTTTTCTCCAACTCCTACCAAATAATATTTTGTTCTCCAAGTTCGATGATTTCACACATCAAACAAGTCCTTACTCCATCTCAATGAAACACGCTTCTGCTATTTGGGACAGTAACTTTACAACAGACAATTGTCCTCCTTAATGTTCCCGACCAATGCCATGACAACGTTTTACATTGATTGATAAGTGAGGCAGGTTGGACGGCTGGGAAGCAATGCTGTTAGCAATTATCTCAAGAAATATTTACAGGCTTTGGCATCTGAAGTGTAACAAATAAACGAGGGGGAACGTAAAATGTAAGGGAACTGTTCATCATGGTCTTTCTTGTCACATCAAAGATTACATTGTATAATGCAGACGCAAGAAGCAAAGATAAAACAGGCACATATATCATTATGAATTATATCAATACTCTTGAGCAGAGATAAAGAACTCAAATATCGGTTCAAAGATGACCTGTTAGCTTGCCTTACTACTACCAACATATGATGTCAACATATACTTTCCATCCATTGAAATCAGTTTCCAACTAAATAAAACCTCTTAATAAGTTATATCTTTATTCACGTATATAATACATAAAGTTCCTGTACCCACAGAACAAAAGTAAACTGCAAAACTCTCGGCCAAAGTGGTAATTTATACTGCAGGCTTTGCTGATATTGTTAAGTAACCATCGGTTAAAGGTCGGTTGCCAGGGGGACCTGTATGCAAACCACTGCCTACAAGTTGACTGTTGATAATAATAATATAAGATATTTCTTATATAACGTCTAATAAAATTATTAAAAATACATTCATTTTGTAAACTGAGTAAGTAGTGACATCATAAGAATTTTCTGAGAGTCATATGCCTAGCAAAATAAATGTTTTCAGTTTACTCTTAAAAGTTCCTGTCGATGTACAAGAACGTGATTCCCGAGGAAGGCCATTCCAAAGTAATGGAGCAAACAAAAGACATTTTCCAAATACAAAGGAGCTAAACGATTAAGACTGTTAAAAGCAAGGAAAAAAAGTTTTACACGATATCTAATAGGTAGCCAATGTAAATTACAAAAAATAGGCGCCAACTAATCAAATTTGCACCTGCAAGTCGTCCTGCTGTATTACTAACGTATTACAGTTTTCGCATGGTGGTCAAAGGGAGACCGTAGTATAAAGCATTACAGTAGTTTCATCTACTTGTGACAAAGGTTTGCATAAGAGTCTTTGTTGCCTCATGGGCAAGGTATTATCTAACTTTAGCAATACAGAAGAAATGATAACGAGATGCCTTACAAATAGTTTCACTTGGTTGACTAATGACATTGACTGGTCAAATATAACGCCGAGAGTTCGTAAGGTCTCAGAAGAAACAGTATTATCATTTTTAAGGTCAAAGTTTGGCATAGTCGGTTTTTTCTCGTATTCTTAGCTGAGATATACCAAGTTAGTTTATTTTTGTTAAGCCAAAGGTTATTATTACACATCTATACATCAATTATACGTCCTTAATATTAGAATGGGCTCCATTCATTTCATTCGCTACTGATAGTTTGAAAATCACGTGTGAAAATCATAACTGAATATCGTAAGCAAACATGTGGAAAGCAACTTCATGTTTTCTCGAAATATCCGCCAACAGGTGCACTGCACAGGTGCACTGAACCTTGGGGCACTCCACATTCGATGCCCTTCATTTTCCACTGCAAGTGTTCAGTCCCACCGAGACATGCTGACTATCCTGGCGATCACTGGTAAAATATCTAACATTTGTGTAGTAAATTTCCTTGTACGGGGTCAAGGATGCATGACTTTGATACCGATTCAGCAATCAAACTTGAAAAGTCATCACTTGTAACGATGGAGAAGGAAGAAGAGCTCGATGAGAAGTTTTGATTATCATCAGATAAGGCGGCAAGGGATGGGTGATAACTGATCAATAATTTTTCGAATCTTATCAAAAGAGAAGGCCGAACATGTGTTTGCCAGCTAACAATTGGGCGAGCACGGGGGTAGATTTTTCGGGGCTTTCCTTTGAAGTAACCAGGTAGATTTCTCAAAAAGTACCTTCCTTTTCTTACAGTCCTGAATAGCAGACCTATAATAACTCATTCTAGCTTTGTACACCAGAGATTTTACTTGGTAACATTGCTTCACGTAGCTGTTCTTGTTTACAAACTAAGTGACTTTTCGCCATCATCTCTCAAGTTTGCGTTCCTTGGTCTTCTCATTTACAATTACTGAAGTCTGCCATGGAACAGCAGGACGTAACAACATTGCTTTTGTTTTAAGAAGTGCATGAATATCTAAAACATCCGAGCGTCATACACGAAAGCTGCATTTTATGCACACAAGAAATTTATAGACATCAATGAAGACTTGGCAATATCAGTTCGAAACTTAATTTAGTCGATAGGATCTACGAAACAACTTTTCTGCGTTGGACTGACTTCGACAGACACTGTGTAAACGACAAATGAACGGTCAGAAACGAAAGGGTTATGTACAACGACATTCCGATCGATTCATCTCTTCTATTTCTATTGAGGTCAAGTGTGGTGTTACCTGAGTGAGTTGAAACAAGAACATGCCACACTAGATAGAAAGAATCTCGAATATCACTAAACTGAGCATTAGAACGCTGTTGCTGTTTGTTCATCGGTGTATGAAAATAACCAACAATTATTAGCAATGATTGTAAATGAGGAAATAATCTAAAGATGGTTTCCTACTTTAAAAAGGAACATGATAGCAAAAGCTGGAATGAAAAAGGTGAACTACGAGTCTCTTTGATGTTCACTAACCTTCCTTACAGCAAGCATATATTTCAGCCCAAGCAATCCACCGTGCCTCACTTGCCACTCGTTTTCAGATAATAAGGTAACCAATACAGCAAGTACGTTCCTAACAGCATTTTTCGTCATGTGATGAAGTACAGCTCCAAGAGTTTGGGCACACGTTTCAATAACGGGAGCTACAACCTGTAACAGTAAGTATAAATTTAATTACGAATACTATTGGAGCATGAAATAATATTCCATATTAATAGATGGATCATCTATAAGTCTAACCCTTACATCCTTGAGAGAATGGTTATGACCCACCTCTTTAAAATGCTAAACCGTTTTTCAGTAGGAAGCGCGGCAATCTCTCAGTGCAGCCCCCTGATAAGCAGTAGGAAGCGTGGCTCCACAGTAGAAAGGTGTCAGATGAGGCTTCAAGGGCCGTCAGTTGAAAGCAAACGCCAAGTTATTAATTTTTCGCCCAAAAGGTTGACCAGTAACATCACTAGTAATTTATCTCCAGATCTCTGAAAGGTCTTTTCAAATGTACTTCTCGCGTTCTGTCGAATAATATTTCAGAAATTTATTTGTTTCACCATGGTCTTTCTATTCAACCCTGGTCTGGAAAGCCGATCAAAGAGATATCTTTTTGTTAGTCTAACATGTCTGACGTCACAATGACCGTACCCATGAGACAGTAGAATAGTTTATAATTTTTAGAGATATATTTGGAAGAAAGACGTTTAATATATGAATCAGTCGTTACTGAAGGGTAAACCACTGCCCACAGAAAACAAGCTCTATATATCTACAGCACATATAATAAAGCCTGGGAGCAGGAGACACCCTACCGAAAATTCAATAGATCATAAGGTCCATTTTATTATCAATGAGAGGTACTGCTAACGTCAGATCAGTTCTTAGACTAAAGACCAAATTTGGATTGTAGAAGAGAAGAAAGGCTCGTCATCTTTCTACGTACTTCCTCCCATCTCGCCAAAACAATCGTGCCTGCGTCTCTGTACAGTAGCTACGTTCTCAAGAACCTCATTGGAATTCACAATAAAAAGGTATTTGTGATGAAAAAATTCAACAATGCAATAACTCGATCCCATCCCCAACTCGACCCCATAACCTAATTTTGCTGATGCTACATTTTGTGTGTAAAAACTAGTAGAGACTCTAAAGTAGGAAAATAAAATAAATAAGATTAAAACAATAAATATCCTTTACAGCATTGAATTAAAAAATAGCTATGTACACTAATACTATTCTAAAAGTGTTTAAGGTTAAAATTGAAGTGTATTGTTAAAAGTAGAGGAATTTTAAAAGAACTTAAAGTTTCCAATGGCGAAAAACCCTATACGGGAATAAAATCCTGGGAAGCTTCGCATTTCTTTTACTTTTCTTGTTTCGAAAGGTCTTCGGACGATACTTGGAAGTTGTTTTCCGAATAAGCGCTAGCTTCGACTTGAGAAATCTACAGGAGACTGAGTGATGTCAGGCCATTTGGGAGAATGCAGGAGCACCGTCATGAGGGCTTTGCCCTTGTGGGAAGGGTGAAGCGCCATCACGGTAAAATCCTACAATAAAGTAGGCAACTGACTCCGCAAGGATCACCCCGCATGACAAGAGACGATGGGGTGCTTCCCCAGGTCCACCCCACTGAATAGTCGTATTGAGGAACCATAACCCAGTCCCTGATAGTCGGAAGATAACACCATATCCTCATAAACATAATTAATTTATACCGTCTGTATCTCACTTTCGTTTAAGCCTTGTGGTTTAGAAGTCTCCAATTTATGTTGCCAAAACTACTCCTTTCGCTTTAGTATACTTTCTGTACAAAAAGTCCAATCAATCCACTTTCGGATACACATTTTCATTCCCATTCTTGATCTTCACGCAAACTACGAAACTGTGATTTATAGTTGTTAAAACGTGAACGAAATTGAGTGGTGAAGCCATCTACATATACAATATTACACGCTTTGCATCATAGAATGTATATCACATATTTGAACATAGGGGGCCACAACGGATGTTAAAGTCCCGGGCATTAGTTTGATCTGAAGAAATGGTGCTTATTTTAGTGTAGTTCCAAATATCACAGGTTTCTCTCTTTTTACAAGAACCACACCCCTTACTCCCTGATCTTACAATCCCCGGCACCCAACAATTTCTGGCTAGCAGAAGTAATTTTATTCCGAAAGCTCGCCTTGAACAAGAGCCTGTTTTAACATATATATAAATAAACTAAAACCTACGCTATAAGGGAAATGAAATACAGATGATCTATGCAAACTCCTTGAATCAATAGAATTCAGGAAAGTGTCTTAGTATTCCAGAACGAACTTCTGCAGACAAAAAAACGTTTTAAGAAAACAAACACTATCCTAGTATTCGCCGATAACACACTGAACATCTACAAAGTTGTAAGCAAAAAGTAAAAACACCTTGTACTGAATAACGTTACCAAATTTTTCCATGTCTCAAATGAATCCGTCATTACTGACATTAATAAAGAACTTCACAACATTACACACGATTTAAACATCGAGGATCGCATCAAAACTATAGTTCCAGAACCAGCATTTATTACTTTAAAAGACCACAAAGAAAACTTCTCTTCAAGCTTGCCGTGTCGTTTAAGTAACTGTAGTATTTCCATTAATTCAACTGATTTGATAGAATCGTACCATACTAACATACATCCAACTTACTTTAACACAACACCAAAAGCATTGGACTATTGAGACCGATTAAGTATGGAAATGCACGACATAAACCTATAGGTATATGAATGCTCTTTAAATAGACACTTGAAATAGATCCTGAGGGTCACTTTGACAGATATGGTTTGGAATAGAGAATTGGTATAGAGATAAACGTCATACATGGTACAAGAAATAATCATACAACTTCGACTTCGCTTCAAAAAACATCTAGAAATCCCAATAACGGAATTTCATTGTAAAATTACCTGATCGGCAATATAATCTCCAAAGCGATCAAGTGCAAAGACACACAGCAGTCGAAGTGCGACATCTTCAAGCCACCCACAATTGTCCTCTGCCATCTACAAAATCAAAAGCAAAATATTTCAGTTAAGGGCCTTCCTTTCACAAGTAAGAAAGTCTGTCGCATTCCAATTTCACGCCTCCCTAATGCCGCACACGTTACAAACATAATTGTTATGAACGAAATTCTATCAACTCCAACTATGCTAAAGGATTTACAAGCGATCAATACAAAAACTTCTTGGTTTCTTCAATTAAACCACTTAATAAAAAGGCTCTATCATAATAACTTAAAGGCGAATTTAGGTAAAAACAGTATTCTCAAATTTTGCCGATTCTACTTTTTAACATTTAGACATATCTTCTTCTCTCCTAAACTGCAATGTTCTTTTGTTTTTGTGATATCGGATTACAAATGAGTAATTTAAACCTCTAATGGCTGCAATTTCTAACGCACTTAAGTGTTTCAGTGCAACCCACTACGACATTGTTAATGGAAAAAGGATTTAAATCTCGTTGGTTTTCGCGGACTTAGTTTGTCCTGATGCAACAAATAAAAATCATATTATTATTCATAGTGGCAATTTCAAACAGTTGAACCAGTAAAAGTATAAAAATAATTCATAAAGCCAATGATAACGTGAATGATTCCAGTCATATCCTGATATGCCGTCCTTATACCCCCTGTCACTGTAAATCAAACACTAAATATGAGTTACGAAGGATATTGAATGGATCAGCAAAATACCTGTTTGGAAGACATATTCTTTATCTTCCCAGCTCCCTTGCCATGAATTTTAATGATTTCTCTCAGTCCTGAAGCTGCACCATGTCTAACCTGAAAAAAGCCCCAATTGCATATCGTTAAAGCTCACTGCTCTCTTCACTACACTGACTTCCTAGTACCTCACACTTACAAGCAAACCTCAACAGTATTAACTGCTACTAATATCTAATAAATAATAATTAACTGTAACATGTTCACCTTGATAGTCATTATTATCACCATATACCCTCTTTCTTTGTCTTGTCCTCTTTGCTAATTTTCTACGATTATTTCTGGGTTTTTTCTGTTTTCTCTATTTTGGCTTCTATTTCCTTTCTATAAGAATCCTCCATTTCTATTCTCTTGAGTAACTTTATGCGGATATTTAATTTATCATATGGATGGAGATGCAAGTGGACTCTGGATAATATCTTCATACACTTAAGTCAAATTAACACAAATCAATCTTTGTGCACCTTGGTTGTACTATCCTTCTGACAAAACTACCTTATAGAACAATGCCGACCTATCGAAAGCCACAGACGCACCAAAATGTCTGCTACAATGTCTACATAATACGTGTGGTTTAAATTATGTTTAATATGTGCTGAGCGAATAAAGTAAGACCTATCACTGTTACAACTAAATGTATTTAATGCCAATCAGATAGTACTAATTGTAAAGATCTCAGGAAAACAATACGGAAGGCTGAGTTTAATCAAAGTACATTAGCGACTTGTGATTTGGTGAGATGGTACAGTGAAACAAACAAAGAATAAACAGTGTACCATCAGTACATAACAGCTTAAAACGAGAGTATGATTATCTTTCTAGAATAAATGGCACATAAAGTCATTTCTTGCGTCTAAAAACACTTTGAGAACTATATTGGTGATAATTTTTATGGGACGAAGTAAATGCTGAAAAATGCTCATTTACTACATGCAAATAAGTCTCAAACAAATGAAAAAGAATGGTAGATAAAATTTTAAAGGTAAACAATAAAATCAACTGCAAAACGTGGATGGCCAATCTTTTCAGAGTTTGAATGATTTTTCTTCTCTTAAAATAGACTTATGCTGGAGTTACATATATCCGAATCGAGTCGATGCGACACTGTACGACGCGTCGGATGGGAATTAAACTCGTTATCTCCCTTTACACCTGTTACACTGGTCGAAGCTATTCGATCTCATCCGAAACCAGACGACGTCGTCCGACGTTTTTAAAAATTGGATTCAGTTCAATTTTTCTGAAACGTCAGACGACGTTCCCTCTATTCGGCCAATGAGAGTAGTTGGTTTCGCGCAGACTACACAACGTTAAATGGAGTCACAAATCGAGAGCTGCGAAGCCACGAGATCACTGCCGTTTGTACGACGAAAGGACTCTATGAAAGGCGAAAGTCCTTTGGATTTCAGCCCAAAAGAATATAGAAGATAACAAATATCTACACTCCGGCAATAAAGAAGATAATAATAAGTGTATAAACAGGATGAACTGAAGATTTCATCTACCCTAAGTGTAACGGTAATCAGTATAGAATCTCTGCTATCGGCCGATATTGTGTATGCCTTGTAATTTACGACAGTACATTTTCTGGCAAGTATAAACTCAAGGTGGCGCTCATGCGTTAAACTCATAGTTGGTGATATCTGGCAATTGTAAATGCAACAAAACGATGTACTGTTTCGGCATTGACAAGCTTGGTACCCAAAGAGGGGCATGTATTAAATATTGGTACCCAAAGAGGGGCATGTATTAAATATTGGTACCCAAAGAGGCTTTTCTCTAGGCAATTCAATTTTTGTTGAGAAAACATGCTATCAGTGAGGCATCAACGATATATTTCTGATGAATTGTAGACAATGATGCTTACAAGCTCCTTTTGGCACTAACATGATAAAATTGCTCTTGATGCAGGATAAAAAAAATTACCGAGGCTCAACAATAAAAATAATGTATTTTTGAGTGCAACAAAGGAAACACCTCAATTTGTACTGCAAAACAAAAAAATAGTGTTGATATAAGCTACAACACCTTGCAGGAACAGTTATCACTGACCATGGCCAGGCAGATTATTGCACAAAAATTCAGATACAAAGCACTGGGGTAGGAAAGTAGAGTACAGTATAGTGTTTATATAGTATAGTATAGTATAGTATAGTATAGTATAGTATAGTATAGTATAGTATAGTATAGTAGAGTACAGTACAGTACAGTACAGTATAGTGTAATGTAGTATAGTATTAGTACTAGTAGTGGTATCAATGTAGTATTAGTATTAATAAAATAATATGGTATAGTATAGTATTAGTATATATGGTAAAATATAATGTAGCATGGTAGTACAATGTAGTATAGTATAGTACAGCATAGTATAGTGTAGTATAGTATAGCATAGTATAGTATAGTGTAGTACAGTATAACATAGTATGGTATAGCAATGTACACAAGCATAAATGGCCTGCACCAGTAGCCATTGTTTTATTCATATTTAGTGGTAGTTTAATCTGTATTTAACTGATTACTTCATTGAACTGCTACTACACTTCAACTGGTAGTTCAGTATCTGCCAACATGTTTTGATGTTGAGTGCCATACCAAACATTTCCTGATGCAAGTGAGGATCACAAGGAATTGAAGTTACACTTCTGTATAAAGATTCTGTGTGCTAATCCATTTAAACGTTTCATAAATGTCCTAAAGCTACCTCTGGCCTTTTGAGTTTTACTCTGACTCTTTCCTCCTTAGTAACCAAACCTTATAAATCAGTGAAACATCTTCTGAAGTGCAAGAATCTATGAATTTCACATTGTAGGTTGGCTCATAGATAATTAATATCATGGTCAACAGGACATTGTAACAGACCGCTAAAAACCAATAACCACTCCTATTGATTAAATGGCAAGTGGGTTGCAATGTATAACACAGGTTACTTCTGCTTTCAGCATTTTCAAAATGTATTTATAAATAACCAACTAAGCTGAGATGCAGCCATACAATAACAATCACAACGAAAGTCCCCTACCTTCTTTGACAGTTACTTGGATTCCCTTCTTGATGATTTGTTTTCCATCTTTTACTATGCACTCATAATAACCATCTGAACGCTTCACACGTAGTGGGCGAATCAAGAGGATCTTCCCATACTTCCAATCATAGGGGAATGGTGGTGGTCTTGTGACAATTTTTCCATCTCTTGCAAACTCTATTGTTGGACTTTTCCCACTATATCCTGAGACTTTACATCGCAGATACACTTGGGACCACCTCACACCAGTTAAATTGAAATTGGGTGTGATTTCCACATGGAGAGCTAGGACAAAAATCCAGTGACAGATGAAATTTATTACCTTGTATAATTTATCTATCTATCTATATTTTTGTGAGAAGAGATAATAGGATTCAAAAGCAAAAGCCGGTCTCTAATGAATTAATATCCTATTTGGAATAAGAGTAACTTGATCTGTATTTCATACAACTTTTACACATGTTGAGGTATATATTGTTGCTGATTTCTGTATTGCTCCAAAATATATTACTAAGCTAGAAAAGTTGTTAAGGCCATAATATGGGCTACTTATCATCTCGAGTAATCTACATACTACTTATCAAAAGTCAAACAGAGTGATGTGATGAATTATTGCTGGCTCTAACCATTAGATGTTCTATTAGAATTTAGGGTTTACAGTTCATGTGGGTTGTACTTCATACCACAATCAGTTTTGTGTATCTTATTGTGTTCAATTGGGAAACCTATCAAAACTGTGCAGTATATAAACCTAAACTTCAATCCCAATACGGCATAATAATATGGAAAAAATATCAATATGGGAAAAATTTCAACCTACACAGCATTAATTGCAAACACAGCACTGCAAAATTTTATACTCTCTATTTTAAGATCTGTAGGCACATAATACAACATGAACATGTTCATGTTAGTTTTATCACCTGCTCATACTAAAACCAAAGACATACCACAAAGCCCTTTCTGAAAACGAATAACATAATATCATATAGATATGTCATTCAGTTGCCAATTTCTGAACAAAACCTATAAAATTGTTATCATTTGAACTCTTGATTCTTTAATACTGCTAGCCTTATTTCAAGAAAATATCACCAAGGGCAACCACAAATATCTATAATTATTTCAAAATTGTCCTATTACTTGTTACATTTAACACAAAACTATAGGCTAGATCCCATGACAGTCAATGTTTTCATTTTACAAATGCCATAAACCAGCAAGTTTGAAAAGTATCTGGCCACAAAACAGTAACAAAGTTCTCTAGAAAAACTAAACTTTTCCATTCCATTCACCACAAATATGAAAACAACAACTTAACCCCATTCAATGTTTTGAATAATTCCCAATGCTAATCAAGTTTTCCAAAGACTGTAGTAACTAGACACCACTGCTCAGACAATTTTACCACAGTGAAGTACAATTTGGGGCTATTTCAAAGACCACTGAGACTCTCTAAATGGATTTCAAATTTGGTTACTTGAACACAGCTTCAATAATCAAATAACCAAAAACTCTTTATAGGAATCTAATTAATGACAGTTGTACTTTCAAAATGTATCAGTAGTTCTGCTTGCATGTAACCTTTTAGTGCCAGCATGAGAGAAAACCTCTGTCCTCCATTGTAGCATAGTTACTAGAGTGTTATGATGAAATTGCCAAAAATTTAAGAGTAGGAAAGTCTGTCACTGAAACAAACGTAATATTTATAGATAGACCAACCTTGATGAATGAAGATGAAGATGAATGAAAAACAATCAAGAAACAACCTCATATGTGCCGTAACATTTAAGTGGCAGTTAGCCAAGTTATCCTGCTGCTTTTCAACAGAAATGTCTGAGACCTTTAACCAACAACCTAAATATAGAGAAAAGCTGTGATTTAAGAACTTTAGATTGTATTTAAAGAAGCGAGGTATCTGCAACCTTTCCTATCTGTGTGTTCCACTATTTCTATTGCAATACATTTATATCAAAACCTTCTATACACATGTTTTATGTCTTTCTTCAATTTATCGTTAACAGGTAAATATTAAATTTCAAATTTATTTAGTTTGTAAATTTGTAAAATATGTTTGTCAAACCTTTTTATCTAACATACAAAAAAATATTTTATGCATATATAAACAAGTTTTTATTAATCCATTAGGCTGCAAAGGGGCTAACAAAATTACAAATTCTGCAGAAGATCCCTAAAACGTCATCAGGCACTTTACCCCCCTGTTCTTGTGTTTTTTTGCATAGTTCTAATAGTTGGTCCTTAACAACACAAGTTTACATACAACCTATTAAAAAGGTCAGCTAAAAATTAAGCAGTGCTTTACTGAGCCATCTTTTCTCAGTTGAGTAAAAAACCTGTCTTAAAGTATTAATGACTGAGCTTAGGTCCTTAAAATCATCTTATTACCTTCCCACATGTAATGAAGTGGTCAACAAAACATGCCTTAATTAAGCAATTACCCAATGGATCCCTTTAAACTAAGCATCACTTTGTCAAAATATGGCTGTGGATTGATAAAATATGGCACAGGACTTCCCTTATTAAAACCCATTCCTAATTTATTTAAATCCCATAGTAGTACAGACAATAAAAGTCATACTCCAATGTGAGCAAAGCACCTGAAATTTCAATCAAAAGAATTCCACATGAAATTTCTATTGGCAAACATCAACTGGGTCTGTAAACTATCGGTTAAATAATTTATAATTATGGCTAGTCTACCTCTAGTTTATTTTTAATAAACACTTTCACAGGTCTCTCCTGAAGTGATATATCTTTGCTAGGATAATTGGAAATCACATAACATGGGTTAATGATTCATTCCCTCACTGTTGATTAAAAAAATCCACAGTCCTTGCAGATTTATGATTCAGGTACCTGCTAACACTAGCATGCCAGTTGTGAGGCATAAACTGTCCTTTTGTCGCAAATGTGAAAATATAAATTGCCAAAGGTTCAGGTCGTACACAATGGTTGTGTCAAATTCTTTATTTTGAAAAGAGCTTTAAAATTGAAGTAGAATGGACGACATAATCTGAGTTGAAATAAGACATTCTTGATTTCATTTCTCTCTTTCGTGTTTACCTCGTTGTTTGCAAAAAATAATGATTGTACGAGATGGTATCTTGTAATGAATTATCTGTATTTTTATGTTGGTTGTAAAGGAAGAATATTTCAACGAATTTAGTGATATCCTGGGCTTTACAGCAAAGTATATACGAGATAGAAAATGCGTTCACTAAATATTCTCTTAGCAGTGCAATATCCTTTTAACTGAATTTCTGTCGGATGGTAAAGGTAATGATGACAATATCTGCCTAATTAAGGGGCCCACTAACTGCAAAATGAATTTGATGGCATTTCCCTTTAGTTCATTCTTTTGAATTTTATCATACATTATGGCACGTAGCCGTGTGGGAAATATCGCCAGCTTTTGTGGATATGATTTGTTGGTCAATATGTATCAATCGTAAATGACATGCCTTTCTTCACCTTAAATATTTACTGCATAACGGTTTTAATGAGTATCGGAGCAAACAAGGAGTTAGAGATTGTGGCACTTGAATGAACTTTTGTGCTCTTTCACACATAATTATGGAAAGTCAACTGTATTTGCAAGATTTCAAGTGGACCACTTGATTAAAAATTCCAAAAGTATGTCTCAAAGAATGGATTACCTTGGCAATGAGGAATGGTTATATGTAGATTTCTTTTCGATCGGTTTTCCCAACATATTCAGAAGATGAGGGTAGAGTTGTTTACATATGTTTACGTGTGTATGTGTGTGTGCGTGCGAAAAGTAATACGAAAGGCAGGGTTTCTGAGCAGCTAGTTTCAGTCATTGAGTACTTTGAGCTTTCATCTTAGGTTACTCAATACAATAACGCAGCTATGTATAGTTACGCTTTCATTAAGTTGTGCTCATCTAACAGAAAAAAACATCACTTGTTCTCTTACTTCCACATGAGCAAATTTCTATCCAGTAGCAACAAATCCGCTTACAATCTATATAAAATTTGACTAGATGAAAACAAAGATACCACTTCGTCTATTTATCTTCAATGATGAATGGAATTATATAGCACCAAATCACCTATTTTGTTCAAAACAAGATACACCAGCCAGCATCGCCTACGGATCAAGTGATTTTCTACCTCGTGGGCCTGAGTTTTCATGCTGTTCTCGGATTTATAGCTGCCATCAAAAGAGGGTCCCCTCTATCACTATGATGTTGGATTTCTCGAGAAAGAAAGAGGATCAATCTGGTTCAGTCAAACGATATTTTTTACCGAAAAGCGTTTCGATGTTTACCACAGCGAACAAGCAGAGAGTCTTACGTTCAATATTAAAATTAGAACTGAGATTCGGTTTTGATTATGACTATATAATTAAGTCAAAACATTACCTTTCAGATAATTTGTATTGCGACGATGGATTTCGTTCCCCGTTTTATAATCGATGAAAGTATTTCAAGTTTTTATGGTACTTATGCCCCCACCCCAAAAATCGAGGAGAAGTAAAAACCAATAAATCTGGTGGGCCCTAGTGGAAATATGAATGTTTTGTATTGCGTACTTCATGGGAGTGAGGTACGAAAAAATAATGAAAAAGGATATATAATTGTAGAAGGAAAGAGGAAGTTGTAAAATCTCAAGAGAATGTATAGAAGTTTATCTATAAAAACCCGACCTTCTGACAATCAATCCGGATCATGTACCAACTGCATCGATCATGTAGCGTTTGGAAAATAGGAATTTCTCACTAGGCTTATAACGGCAAAGCCTTTGCTACGCTAGGCTTTAAATGTTAACATCAATAATACTAATCGATATCGAATATTCCTTTTCATAGTAAACCCTTTTTGAACCGGTAAACAGTATTAGCTTGTTTTCAGATGGGGTATAATCCACTATTGTACCAGGCTGAGCGGAATCAAGACATTTGTCGCCTCGACCAGGTTGTGAAGTGCCAAATTATGATACGGATATTAATCATATTCTGCAAGAAGAAACTGGAGAACTACATCCAATTGATGACTCGCGTCGTAGATTTTTGCCAAAAGGCCTTGGGTGTCTGTCAAAGAAAATCATGACTATCTAGAGATTTAGGAATAGTTAGAAATTTAAACGGGGTAATCCGTGAGTCGTGTTGATCCGGAAAGAGTTTCACTGAACTTTAAAATGTGCAGGCACGAGAGAGCCTACATGCAGAAAACATCGAGTGAGGTTTTCAACGTTTGTCTGAATACTGATCTATGGGTTACAATAGCAGTAAAGATGAATGTTATGTTGTTTTCAAGATCAGGGACATGATCAGAAGACCTGTTGTAAAGATCGAATCATAACAAGACGACCGGCCGGCATAGTACAGTGTATTTGATACGAGACTATGAACATGATTGATTGATTAGCGTGTTATTTTGGTGTTGTACTTGAAAGCTCCAGGGTCTAAAAGTGAGGGAAGCTTTCATATTAATCATATCAAATTATAACACTTCACCGTGAACTGAGAATGATACTCCTTAATAAAAAAACTTATCCATGACTCGGTACTGAAGCTGCCTACCCAACTACACCACTTAAGGGCCGAAAGTTTTAGGCATTTCAAAATGATATTCTAACTCGGGAAACTTGATATGCATTTTACCATCTACAATCTGCAGGGTTTACTCAACGATAAGAATTGGCATGTTTAAAACAGCTTTGAATAATGTAATACTACTTGCCATTGATTACCTGCAAAGATTTCATCAACATAAAAGACTATTACTCCTGTAAAACTTTGTGGAGTCACAGAGATTTCAATTTAAGGCTGATATTTTGTCCTTTTCAAAGTTCATTTCGCAGTAGTGATAGGCTACCCACCTAGTTTTAACTGTATTTTAAAGGCAATTTCTTGACAAGTAGAAATGCGTGCAGTCATCGTAATATCAGTTTAAACCTCTGTTCAGTGTCTATTCGATATCAAAATAACAACATGATTGATTGACTTGTTTTCGTGATTTTTACTCAAAATCTCGACGTCCTCGGGCAGGTTTAAATTACATCTACCCCTAGTGATCAAGCAGGTCACAGCTCACTCCAAAATTACCAGACTCTCGGCAACAGAATGATGCTCGTGTCTGCTAATCTGTGAGCCTCAAGCACTTGAACAAATCACGATTACAGCTTTGAAAATCCTGCACGATACGGTACGACATTGACCGTTGTATAAACAGAGTAAAACTCGACAAAATTTCATGGTTGATTGAGAGGAAACAAAAAGCGAAATGAACTTTGATGTTTGGTGAACGTTGTAGCAACACTCACCTGCACTAAGAGCCAAGATGTTTACAACCACAAAAGTCAGTGGAATCATTCTTGATACTATGATTTTCCCATCTAGATAAAGATAATCGATTCTGGAATAACAAAGACTTCAGATGATTCCAGTCCAACGGCACAAAATACTCTTTCTGTCTGAGCTCTTTCCTCGGTAATCCTAACGATACGACCAGTTCATTGAGCAAGGCTGCCGTAAAAACAGCTTTACTAAATACAAAAGATACAACTGAACACAGCAATAAACTTGTAACCAACGCTTGGAAATTAACAAGCGGCTGGGTGATAAGAAAAAGAAAGAATTTCAAGGTGTTTCCAGTCCAACGTCCGGTCCACGTCTTGATGACTCGTTTTACTAGAGCATCTGTACAACTAATTTGCATACAATTGAAAAATAGGATCACGTGACAACACAAACATCGTAGTGCTCAGAGCACTTGATGCTTTCAAAACAGGAAAAAGCCACGAACTTTGTCAACGGTGACTTTCACTTGCATCATTCACAACTAGCACCCAGAAATAATTGTTCTAGGAGGCACAAATGGCACGTGCTACTCGGCAGGTGTTCGAAACACTTGTTTTAATCAAGTTTGATATATCTTCAAATATATGAAACGATAATAAAAAAGTTATAAAATCGGAACAATAATAAAATTTCACGACATTTGTAAAAGGCCTGCATGGCACCAAAAATATCTCATAGAAAACCCGCAAAGCTTAAACCTTGACGATTGAAGATATCACGGGGAAAACAAGGCCCTTTTCCCCGTTATATTTGTATGTCCGGCCTTCTTTCTGCCGTTTAATTTTTAAGAAAACAAACATTTTAGCCCCATCTCTAGTTAACTTTTGAGAGTGCTGACTTCCGTTAAAATATCAACCCGTTTTATTCTCAAAATAACAATTCGTACAGAAAATTTTAAAGTAAATCTATTTTATAAGTATGAAATATCAAACAACTAGTCATGTAAAGAAGTAACAGACTCTTCACTACACAGACGTGGATCAGGGGGTACCTGCCCCCTTTAATTATTAGCATAGTTGGGGGACTTTTCTCCCCTCCGAATTCCTCCCAAAGTGATTGGAATGATATCTCTCAAGTATATATCCTTAACCCACAAGACTTTCAATTACAAACGATTACTAATATCATGGCACTGTTGGAGATGATAACATCGCGTCATCACACAGTCCAGTTAAATGATGTGTACACCAGGCCTGTGGCCACAGGGGGGGGGGGGAAGAACTAAGCTCCTTCAAATTTTCCATCAGCCCCCAAATTCTCATGTCAAGATTCAAACGATCATCTGTATTATATTAAATTTTGCAATGTCAAATACAAGTGATAAGCCGGTTACCAGAGAAAGCATTCGAGACTTCCGTTAAAAAAATAAAATTTCTTTAGACTTTCCATCAAAACATTAAGCAACCCGCCAAAGTTTATGATATTTCTAGGCAGTGGTTCGCCCCTGGTCAAGACCCTCTAATTTAGAATCCCCAATAGTTAAAAAATCTCCTCTCCCCCGGACATTTTGGGACGAATCCACGCCGATAACCCAACATCAAAAATGATGATGCGTACGAATTACAACCCCTCCCCGACTTTTTGGGACGAATCCACGCCGATAACCCAACATCAAAAATGATGATGCGGAGAAATTACAACCCCTTCCCCGACTTTTTGGGACGAATCCACGCCGATAACCCAACATCAAAAATGATGATGCGTACGAA
>JAAAKM020000498.1:20280695-20294094 GCA_010016025.2 Alatinidae sp. Z8VKAUB7J3
CCTCCCCGACTTTTTAGGGATGAATCCACGCCGATAACCCAACATCAAAAATGATGATGCGTACGAATTACAACCCCCTCCCCGACTTTTTGGGATGAATCCACACCCATAACACAACGTCAAAAATGATGATGCGTAGGAATAACAAAGAACGATTATCAAAAAGAACGTAGCAGTAAGTTTGTTAACTGTTTCCTTACTATTTTCGCTACTCTCAGTCAACACCCACTCCCTATTCAATATAAAATACGATTTAGTAAGATTTACGTAAATATAAATACGCGAATAAACCGGAAACGCTCGTTCGGCCATAGCGACCTTGGTTACGTGGTGGCAACAAGATGATTAATACAGGGTTTACCTCTTAATGCCTATAGGAAAATGTCTATACTACTAAAGATATCACGCAAGATGTGATAAGATTTTTAAAAGAGTAAGTAAAGTTACAATTATATTTGGTTGGTGAAATCCTTTTACAGGTTATAACTCTAAAGTTTAGAGTCTAAACTGTAACGGAATATTTATCAGCATCTTGTAGGAAATACGGTGCTTAAGATGCTGTTGCAAACGCGTAAGGTATTGAGGTGGCGTATTAATACTGCTGTTACGCTGTCCATTAAATTTCGTTCTATCTTCCAAATTTGTTTTGAATCGAGTTCCATTACGCATACTATATATGATTTTGATTAAAGATGCAGTCATTTTGATTCCTCTTGTAATACGCTGCTAAGCCGTAAAGTGTCGTTAGGCCACAATTTCCTTGGTTACGTGGTGGCAACGACACGCTCAATACCGTGTTTTTTGAAACCTGGCGTTAAAGACGTCTATAGTAGTGAAGGTATCACGAAAGACGTGTTAAAGATGTTGATAGATTAAATTAACTTACAAATATATTTTGGTGGAGTGAATCTTTTCACAGGTTTTAACTCCAAGCCTGTAGAAATATCAGCAGTATCTCGCAAAGATATTGTGGTTAGCATGTCGTTGTCACCGCGTAACCAAGGCCGTTCTAGCTTGGGGCTCAGCCGCGTATTGTGAATCTTTTGTCCGGGGGCTGCGTAAAATATCTTGGATTGGAAGGGACAAAATTTAAGGGATTGTCTACAGTCGAGCTTCTTCTTTGCTTGAAAAAGATGTAATACGAGTAACTTCTTCTTTTAACATCAGGGAATAATTATTTTTCTCCAGTACTTTGTTATACTATCTTCGTTATACCGTTGCGTTGTATAACACATCAGAAATTGAATCGGTGTTTTGATGGTAATTTTTTTCACTCCAGCAGCTTTTGACTAGGTCACAGACATTCTTTTGTTTAGCACTGGGTTCCTTTAGGAGCAATTTACGTAGAACCTGCTTCAAGTCAGAATGGGCTTATCCACACTTTCAAGAATTTAAATTTTAAAAAGTTGAGAACTGTAAGTGGTCCGTATATGTTAAATACATGGATCGCCAATTGTCCATATATCCATATTTGCCTGTGCTTCTATGTAACTGTCATGTTAATACCAGGTGCAGACATAAAACTCGTTCAATGTATAGTCCACACCCCACCCCCAACCCCAAAAAGGGATCTCCAAGCATAAACGAATATCAGCCCAGGTTTTATATTCGGGCCATTGCAGTTTACATTGAGTTGACTAAGGTTCTCAATTTCCCTCATGTTCTTCGCATCTGTACTGCACGCTTCGAATTTACATCAAAAGCCTCCTTTTCTTTCCAGATATTGTGGAGGGGCGTAAGCAGGTCACGTTCTTTCGATAGCAAAAACTTGGCACCTGTTTCAAACACCTTCTTTCGCCAATTCTGAAAGAAAAAGACAAATAATTCGAACAATACTCCATGTTTATATTTGGTTTGCTATTTCTTGACAATACAACCACTCCTTGGAACAGAATCCCTGTCACGAGCAAATATCTCTACTACCTACGTCATTTGATGCCGCTAGAGAGCAACTGGGCAGGGTACTCTGCTGCTGGGGCATTAAAAGAGACATGCAGAAATTCGTAACACATTCCTTTTATGTGACTTCTCACCTTCGAAAAAGCACCCCTTAATATGGTAGTTGCTAAGCTATGCCATTCGAGCAAGCGACCCTTACAGAGAAGTTTACGTATATAGGACTGTAGTTTGTGCTCACTGAACAAGTGGCTTTTAAAGAGAGGACTCCCCCTTGAAACCATGTCCCTTTTTAATTAGGATCCTCTTCATTGTCAGAAATTTCTTCATTTCAGGGGAGACGCCACCATATAAAATTGCTAGGGACTGAAACTAAAGGTTTGATTTTTTCTATTCTCTTCGGTCTTCAAGGAGTGCCTTTAGACAATTAAATGAGACTCTAGTTTTCCTGTTTCTTTTTGGATTGTGTGTTTCTATTGTCCTCTTTGCCAAAGAAAAGCATTAGGCCTACTCAGCAAAAAGCAGGGAACTGAATACCAAATTTGTCAGTACTCACAAATGTTACCTTCCCCTCTCCAAGCTTTTTCTTTGTACAACAGAAGTAGAGATTTTGCAATAGAGGAGTCATAGTACGAGTTGCATCACTTGTGGTACTACCAGAGAAAGAGAGGACAAACTTCAAAGAAAAAGCGTGACAAATGGCTGTGCTCTCTCGGAATACTTTGAAAAGGAATAGGAAGGGGGTGGGTGAATCTAACAGCTCAAATTATGGCAACCTTGAATAACATCATGAACAGGGACGGGGGAACAGGGGGCCATGCCCCCAAAGATTTCCCAAATCTCAATTTTTGTCGTGACCACTTTTCAGCTTTATCTAAATTGAGATTGATTACGACACACACTGTGTCGCATTCACACCAAGACATGCATATCAACACTAAACATCCCTTTCCACACAATGACCAAAGGCATCTTAGTGAAATGTGAAAAAATTAAATTTGAACCCAGCCTACTTCGTCCCCCCAGCCCGCCTTACCTTCTCCCGTCACTGATAAATACGTCTACCTTTTCTCTGTTCTCTCTGTACTGCGAAGTTAATCTTCGTAGTAATGGAATCTTTATTTTGTAAGACATGCGATGTAAAAGATTTCAAGTTATTTCGGGATTGCAATAACGCGGAACTAAGAAAGCCATGGTTCTCCTATTTTTTAGATTTGAAAATTTTTGGAATTGCCACATCTTACTGTTTTTAATTCGTGAAATAATGACGTCACAATTTAATGAATATAAAAAGCTTGACAATATGTTGCTCGCGTTCCATTTGTCTTCCTGATATTGATAACCTATCCAATTTTAATAGCGATATCTTCAGCAATCGTCAAGATACTATCTCTTTAACTTTGAAGTATCATAACCTTGATCTCTCAGTGTAGCCCTCTGATAAGCAGTGGGGCCGCGCCTAAGGATGTCTGTCTCAAAAAGGGAAACAGAGCGTCCACATGGGGAGTATAATCATTGAGATCAATTAGGGTTTCAAAAAATAACAATATCATATATTTACAATGATTGTAATGGCGTCACATTGAAAGTTTAAAGTATCAAAAACCTTGCCATTCGAATGCAGTTTATGATTTCATGAGCTGAGCCATATTAACAGTGATTCCGTAAAACCTTTTAGCCCTTAAAGCAAATTTAAACAGCCGCTTCTCGCATTTGATTAGCCTGCGCGCAGACAGAAACTACTGACGTAGTAACTTCAGATGGGATAGTCTGCACGCAGCCTAGCATTTGATATGAGATGCAAATAAAACAGTTTGTGTGCAGGCGTTGAAAGAGCAACTTCGAGGTTACGTAGCCTAGGTTCTTTTCCAATGAAACCGTAGTTATGTCATTATTAATTTCACCATTACTCAAGTCTCTCAGTATAGCCTCCTAATAAGCGATAAGCCATTCCCAAAGGCCCTGCCTCCAAAAGGGAAAGGGGTTATCCTGAGGTGGGAATCATCATTGAAGATAGACGTGAGCATACTTTATTCTACCATTGTGCCCCCCCCTTAAATAAATGCTATAATCCCTGAATCTGAAATGATCTTTCTGTTCTAGAGTGGTATACCTTTTGTCAAATTTTGCTAATTTGTAGTGTTCATTGCCATGCAATAACATATTTCGGCTCAACCATTTCCACAATTCCTTCCGGGCCTGTTGTTCGAAGTCCATAGGTGCAATGTTGTCCCCTTGCTTTTCTGACGTCAAAGAAATGGAAAATACTGGGTGTCTCGACGTTCGTCTAAAAATATCCACCAAGTTATTTTTGGAACAGAGATCCATTCGACAGGGTTATTTCGGGCACATAGCTCCTCCAGACGATGTTAATAAGGTGGACATTGTCTTGGAATTGACACTTCCTATCCTGTGAATAATATCTTAATTCCCTTCCACACTTTCCAGGCAACAGTTATGTTGGAGGATTGATGGTGACTTACTGCTGATAGGAGTATGGTCACTACAGTGGACCACAGCGTTACTCTCAAGGTAGATATACATTCTTTCGATGATGCTGCTGCTGCTGATGATGATGACAATGATACTAATGATGGTGGTGGTGGTGGCGATGATGATGACGATGGTGATGGTGTTGGTGGTGATGGTGATGATGATGATGATGATGATGATGATAGTGGTTTCTATGGTGATGATGATGATGATGGTGGTTTTTATGGTGATGATGATGATGATGATGGCGGCGGTGATGATGTTCTTGTTGGTCGTTGTGATGATGATGATGATGAAGATGATGATGACAATGGTAATAATGATGGTGGTGGTGGTGCTGACGATGATGGTGGTGTTGGTGACGATGATGACGATGGTGACAATTATAATAATGATGGTGGTGTTTGTGGTTGTGGCGATGATGGTGGTGGTACTGGTGACGATGATGACGATGGCGATGGTGATGGTGGTGCTGATGATGGTGGTGGTGATGATGGTGGTGGTTGTAATGGTGATGATGATGATGATGATGGCGGCGGTGATGATGGTATTGGTGGTGGTGGTGGTGATGATTATTGTGATAGAGGTGATGATGACGATGATAATTGTGGATTCTAACGTTCAACGGATTAGTGTTCTATGTACAAATGAGTGATTTCGTAGGGATATAGCTCGCTCCTAGAACTGTACGTATTGCTGCATTATATACTGTTTTTGTAAGGAACTATAAACTAAAATCAAGGAAGGGTCTTGCTTTCTGTTAAAGAGAACTAAGCACGTTACATTATCTTCATCTTCTCAAATATTCTGCTAAATTAAACACTTGTATATATAGGTAGTGACAAATATCATCATCGTTATCGTCGTCATCATCACTATCATCATCATTATCATCATAACGTAAACAGTTGTAGCGTTTTTTATTAACAGGACCAAGCAGGTTACCAATACAGGGTTCTATCTCGAGGAAAGTAAACAATCTCAGCCATTTCATAAGGGCACCTATCGAAAGAGATAAGTATCAAGTGGGCATCACATCTTTTCAAGGAAAGAGGCTGAAAAGAAAAAAACAGTTGACAGCCTATTGTACGATCGGTCAGACTTCTTGATCGCAGACTTCTTGATCGACAGGGTTTTTTTGCCTCTTGCCTTGTTCAAATGGGCTCCAATGGTCCTCCGACACTAGAGTTTTTTACTTTTTATCTGTTATGCGCGCTGATAAATAATCAAATCCTTTAAGCTCTTTCAATTTGTACTTTACACGTGGTTAAGCAAAAAATATCGTATTTGTCAAGCCGATGCATATGTTGCTGCACAGCGGACCAGAAGATCACATGGTGTCGTTGCCATGGTAACGCTGAGATGTCTTATTGATTGCAAGTTGTGCGCAGAGACTTAACATGCACCGCAACATTAGTTACTAATGGCTACGCTGGAGTATCCCAAGAAACCGAACAACGGGCTTGAAGTCCCTCCTCTACATGTACGCAGTGCGCAAGCGAAGGCTGAGGGACAGTCGGATGCTTTGAATGAACTCAACAAAAATACACTACAATAGTTGGAAGACGTTATGACTTACGTATGGCTGAAGAGGTTATTGAAACCTCATGAAAGGCTGAAAAATAGGTTTCTAAAATTGTTGAAAAGAATGCCGAGCTCGTTTCCTTGCAGGTCGCGCCGTAACCAGTCTTAAATGAGTACGGTCTAAATTGATTTTCCAGGTAACGTCGTAGTTATATGCATATGTATTCTTCTTTTGATAGTCACACTTTTACTAAAGTGCGAATCGGTGCGAGAGTGACTATTTTATTGTCAATGTTGTTATAGTTGAAAATGTTAGTTATTATATAGTATCTGCCATAAACGTTAAATAGTGAGTGTCTGACTAGTGTTTTGTACAGGGCAGAAATAAATTAATAGATAGGTTTACAAAATTATCATTATCACTCATTTCCACTTAGACTGAGGATAAAAACGTCTGTTTAAGATCTTCATGTAAGTGGGTGCCAGCATCATGGTTACATCATGATTCGCTTTTCCTCAGACTAATCTGGAATTGCTGATCTCTTGCACGAGAAACTGCCTTGCCACCAGCAGCCTGCAGGACCAATCCTAAAAGTCACATCTGACTCTTTGCCTTTCTTAAACGCAACCCTTCGCAACTTTACTGATATTACCGGCTATCCATTCCTCTGCATTATCATTATTCTCCTCGATAAGATAAGGTAATCGCACAACCTCATCGTATGTGATGAAGGTAACAGTTGGTTTTAAATTGATTTACAACACAACTTTTATCGTAAATTCGTAAATATAAATAGTTTTCGTGTAGACCTTAAAGAAAGAAAGAAAGTCCATATACCTGTAAAATCCCCTCCCCCACCCCTTTCCCTGATTCGAAACCCCAGCTATTTGTTACCAAAGAGTAACATTGAATTTTTGTACAAATGTACCAATTAAGTCACATATACCAAAAGGCGAACCTATTTTGTGCAAGGCAACGGAAAGAAAGGCATAAAATGTTTGATTAATTATCGATTTTTACTTTCATTATTGCTTATTTGTTCTAAGGCAGGAAATGATATATTACACTTCTAACAAATATTCTTAATATTTTCGACTGTTAGATCTCATTTGGTTTATGCATATGTTAAATATAGGTTGCGAAGATTATAAAGACAACTTCCCTTTACTTTAAAGTAGCCATAAGGGTGCTAAAGTTGTGATCTACTTTTAATTGGTCATAAAATTGTTATGGTTGCAATCTGGTGTGCCATTGACCATAAAATTGTTATGGTTGCAATCTGGTTGTTATGTAGCATTTACCATAAAATTGTTATGGTTGCAATCTGTTGTGGTATTTACCATAAAATTGTTATGGTTGCAATCTGGTGTGCCATTGACCATAAAATTGTTATGGTTGCAATCTGGTGTGCCATTGACCATAAAATTGTTATGGTTGCAATCTGGTTGTTATGTAGCATTTACCATAAAAACCCATATATCGAAGTATAAAATTATCAATATTTTTGGCAGATTTCGAAGCCTTGAATAAACAATGTATGAAAGTCTTGAAAATATTGTCACTTTACCGTTATCTGAGGAAATTTTACCAAGATATATTCTTCTTTGACATCGCGGATCTCTATTTCAATATGTTTTCCACAGGTCTTTACCTTTTGTAAGACGTCATTACGTGACAGAAATTGCAGTCTAATTGTTTGGTCTTACATAATGGTCTTTCCTTGATTATTTGAGGGAGCATTTCTGCTTTGGCTTTTCCTGCTGACCATGACCCTCAATATATTCTTCCAGCAAACCACATTTCAGCTACAAAAATTGTCTTTCAATTCTCCGCTCAGCATTCACAACATGTCTCCGTGTAAAAGGACTGACAAGAGACGTAAACACTTGAGATCACGAAGGAGTGTTAAATGCTTTTCGGTACTACAACGACGAGTAGTACGATCTACAATAAGTGTTTAGAAAACACTATAAACTTTTCTCTTAGCATAAAATCATAAAGTGTTTGCAAATAACCGAATTTTGGTAAAGATGTTTTCAACTTTGAAGGCGCATTTCTCAGTTTTCGTGGATATTGACAAAGTTAGGTAGAATGTTAGAATCCGTACGTATGATGCAGCTAGTGGAATAAAAGCAATTTTTATGATGCTTAAATAAATCATCGGTCTTTTTAAACTATGCAATTATTCAGAAAGACTTTCTGATGGCTCATGACTGCACAGCCATCATATTCTCTTAATTGTTGGGTCAATGTAATGACCAATGAAACCTGGTCATAACCTATTGTTAGTGACTCAAAGCCATTCAATCAACCTAACCCAGCAGTGCAAATGCACATTATCCATAAATGTTGGCTCGTGTTCTAACTCCAGTTCAACAATAGATCCAATCAAAGTGAATGTGCAAGGCAGTAAATCGCTCAATAATTGACAAATCTCGGAGACCATGAGTTGGTAGATGTCGTGGCGGTTGTTTTCTTGTGTCAAGGCAAGTCGCTTTCTATCAGGATTGATGATTAGGAAAAGAACGCCATATGAAATATTAATTGCATTCCAATTGAAAACTCTTGTTGAATAGCTGTGAAATGACAGATTTGCTACGTCTGTACAGCGTCTAGGGCTTCGTAGCTGGGAGAATTCATAGAATGAAGTGATGCGAACAAAGTCAGAGCTTTACATACATTGCTAAACAAGGTAGCAACATAGTCTAATTCACCGACAATTTCAGGTTGAGTAGAAATAGCACATGTCTGATTAAGTGAGAGAGTAATTTTAAGTTCTGCCTTTTTACGTAACTTTCATCAACTTAGAAATTATTGATTCAGGTTAAAATTTGACCTAGTTGAAATTCGCTAATCAACCGCAGAAGATATTTACTAAAATTACCGAAGGCTGACATTGGCGATCAGTATAGTGATTAATTTAGCCCTCTTGATTAGTCGAACGCTTGAATATTCACTTTTTCCCCTTAGTATAAAAGTGATCCAGTATCAAATTTGTATTCCTTTTAATTGAATTTGTAACATGATATTTTTAACTATTTTAAGTTGATATGCAGCGTGCGATGGTTTGAGGCCTGCTTAAATCCAAAGACGTAGAGAGATCGTCACTTGCTCCATGAGAAAACTGCCGCTTTTCCCAACCTCAATATTCTTAAGACATTGTCGTTAAAAAGTCATATAAAACAAAGAAATTTCTTAAATACCGTATTTTTCAAATCTGATATCGTTTCAGATAAACAAAGTGGAAATGAAACTTTATGTCATTGCGGGTCATAGGACTTCTCTGTTACGAAAAGCTAACAACGCCACAAATAGGCCACTGCTGACAAATCAGACACGATTATGCGACTTGAGGCTGGTAATTATTCTCATAATATTCCTAAACGACTAGGTAACTCTATATTCTTATGAGATTTATTACCCGAAAAGAATAAAGAAAAAAAGTTTCACGAAGATTTCAGTCGTTAAGCAGTCTACTTACATATCCTCACAAATACATACATATACGTACTCAGCAGACACATAGCATTTATCATATATTTATCACGGAGTGGAGCATTACCACAATAGCTTGCTTTTCTTTTGTCACTAATGGAGCTGAGGGGATTCGAACCCACGACCCATTGGTTTGAAAACCAACACCTTAACCATTGGACCATCAAAGAGTCAAATAGTTTTCTGCTGTAAGTTAGTCAATTTTCTCAGTGATCCTCCTTTTCAGACTCCTCTGTATAGCTTTTTTGAGTGTCATAGTGCCACAGATTTAATAGTAGGGGGCGTTGGAATTAAGGGGGAGATTGACAAGAATTCTCAAATTAAACGGGGAGCACTGAATAAGCTTGGGGAGGCCGGCAAAACTCTGCAAATTTAATACGCGGGTAGCCCCGTCTATTCGGGAGACGAGAGTAGGTTACGATTTGCGTAAAGTTGTCTGAGAAGCAACGGGTTTCGACACAGTGTCTAGCGGCAACCGGGTTGGTGAAAGTAGTAGTGCCTTTTTATTATTTCCATTGGTAAAGTTTTAGTAGGTACTGCCCTTTTTATTGCAGTTGCTCAGTGCTTCAAGGGCTTTCATTTCTTGCGCCGCCATCTAAAATTGCGTTCATACTTGGATGTAAGGTATATTTGTAATAGCAGTGTCCATTTGGGCCTGAAGTTCTCCGGTGGAGGGTAAATGTTACTCGTGATATAAATACCAAGAGAGCCAGTAATGCTGCGAAAGTGCTCACTCAAAATCTCCGCTACTTAAGTATTGGTTGTAACAGGGTTCTCAGTTTCAATGTGAGCAAAAATAGGCAGTTGACCTGGTTTTGTATATACTTTTCTTTTGCCGTTCAGGAGTTTGCAATCACAATTCTTACTATGAGTATACTGTTCTTAACTTATTAGTATCGTACATTTATGACTCTGTATATTTTACACCATTCACTATCCTTGCTCTATCGATGATGCAGTTATCAGTGTAATACGAAGCTTCTGAATGGACTGTCACTGGCTCTTAATGAATTTTGTACCATTAGGGTGTCTCTGTTCTTCCTGATTGTCTCAAAACTGCTAGAATCTGAAAATCTACAATAAAATCTTCACGTAAATAGCGTTTTATTCAACATGAATGTCAAGGTGCTAAGCCTACATTCTACCACATGGTATTGTGCAAGAGTACTCATTTTCTCTACCTGACACCAGATTATAAATGCGTAGTTCAACTGGAAGCACGCGCCCCGTTGAAAAATTGAATACATTTCTATTTTTTAAATTATATTATATTTAGTCATATTTCTGTAACAAATGCACGGAATATCTTTTTCGTCAAAGAAATACAGCCAACATTTTTCGCCTATTGCAACACACCCCCACCCCTTCCCGCTACCTCTACCTTCTCTAACTTCGAGAGTTCAAAAAGCTCGAACATGATTGTGGTCTCGCTTGCCTATCGACTTTACGTACTTTCGAGTCATTACTTCACTTCGCAGATTGGCTGGGCTTCTCTTGGGCTACACCATGTCCTCAACTGTTATGTTTTTAACTGTTTCTGTGGTTTTACTGTCGGGTTGTGCTCTATCGACGTCAAAATCCTGCTACTTGAAGCATATTTACCTAGGGTGTGTCACGTTATAACTGATTCTAGAACCACATCATATTTGGATGAAAATAATGACCTCAAAACTTGAGTATCAAATCCGTAGAGCAAGCTTCAAATGTTCTCCTCAGTCACAGAAAACTTGGCTAATTATGCTGAATAATTCCGCAAAACTTTAATTGAAGGACAGCAATTTTTTGTCAATAGAAATCAAGACCGTGTACTGTATCACCCAGGTTTCTGTTCTCAGTTCTCATGTTATTTTGTGTCTGGCCCTCTGAGGTTTTCCTCTGTTTAGTTGAAAGTGTTTATCATTGTGCGAGTGGAATGATGACGCAAACAACATGAAGATCACGTGCAAAATTTGACATTGTGGAAAGTCAGCTTTAGAAAGACATTAATGGGGTCACATGGGCGTGAATCACGGTTTTAGCTACAAATATACAAAGAAAATAGAACGAACAGAAAAATCACTGAAATTAACAGTTGAGTTTGTAGTAAGAGAAGTGTATTAGATTTCAGTGCAGTTTTTCTGTGTTCAGTGCATCGTTTTTAGCCATAGTGCCTTTGGGTGGTGAGTATCGCCGAGTCGTTTTAAATTAGGTTTGAGATTACGAGAACTTATCGAATAGTCTTAAGCGATTCTTCTCGTGATCAGAATGACTTACGAAAGAAGTTACTCTGCCATGGCCTTAATCTTGTAAAATCGTTTAGGATCTCGTAACATTAACAAAATTACTGTAATGTTTGGATTGAGGCTAAAATGTATTTTGACAAAACAAATCACCTTAGATTGTAGGAAACACCCTTCCCTTAAGTCATTAATGAAATAGATCAGAATATTCAGGTCCTCTTGAAGAAACGTCATTCATACGATTTTCTGTAGTTTGGTTATTGGAGTATAAACACACAGCGACGTAGAACTAGTTGAGTTTTATGAAGTTCGGAAGAAAAGAAGCGAATTTTATGTACAAATAATAATTCATTAGTTAACAATTAAGTTTCGTAAGGTCATTAAAATTGATTTGGGGATATGTGCGACTGATGTGTTTGTTTGGGAGTGACCACAGGCAACCACAAAACCCACATTGCATACTTTTTCAGTGGCTCAACTTCCCTTGTGATTCTTTCATGATACTAAGGACATATTTTTATTTTGTAATTGACAGAAGACCCATGATTGTGTGGGTCTTGTTAAATATATTTTTATTAGTTATTGGATGAATTGGTTCAATTCCTTATGTATATAAGCCAAAGAAAACGCTGTTCATCTCTGTTTGCCATCACGTGTTGGAACTCCCTTTTACCCACAACCTCAACTCTTTTGACAATCAACCACGATGCTGATTCTAACTGTTTAATTTATATAACTATTGCGTTGAGTAGCGGATTCATTTTGCTAAACGTTTTCGCCATACACTGATCACAGCAATCGTATGGAGTGAAGTGAGAAAGCTTTTAGGTTGAATTTATAGGAAAGGAGAACACCAAAACACGTCGTGTTACAAGTTGATTTTCGACTAGACCCCCCTGAGAAATGATTAATTCTACGAAATATTGACAAACAGTATGATTAAATCATAAGTGAATTAAGTAACATTAAGATTGGATCAGCTGATCCTGCCAATGTTGACAATGTTTTGGCTTTGCATAATACAAGAAGGGTATCAGGTTGCTGAGAAGTTAACCCAGTATGAAATCCATAAACAGAGATTACTGGAGATACAACGTGTTTTAACGATACTAGACTCGTAAAATTGTGTAGTTCGAAACAGCATTCTCTGGAGTGATGGTAATGTAGTAATAACTTGTCACTTGCAGGATTTGTGAAAAGTTGAAACCAAGAGCCTTGTAAAATGACGTAATCGTCTTATTGTGTTTAGTGAACACCACACCAGAAGGGGTGGTTTGGAAACATTTCAATTTGCCATTCATGTTGAATTGCTTTCCGTCACATTCTTAGTAGAGAATGATAAGTGTTGTAGAGTTCTAAAGACGCTCAACTGTTAATCAGCTCGTGTGATTATTATATACTATTTTAAGAAGAACACTAGGAAAATGGAAAATATGTCACCACCGGGGATCGAGCCCGTGACCCACGTTTTCGTGGCGTGCGCTCTACCGACTGAGCTAGGTGACCTTAGATGTTAACATATTCTATTTCTCTAGTGGCCACATTAGCTCGCAGTCGTCCGCCGGTGGACATCGACATCCAGCTCAACGCAATTGGAGACCAGCCTCACTTCGCCATGTAACTGGACCAAGGAAGGACTGCCATTCGGCGTATCATACTGTCCAAAGCTCCTCTCTTCCTGATGTTAATATATCCTATTTGTGTAGAACGAAGCAAAGCAGGGTTAGTCACAATGGAATTTAGAACTTCAAAACTCTGTCGTGCTTTTATC
>JAAAKM020000498.1:20294194-20305535 GCA_010016025.2 Alatinidae sp. Z8VKAUB7J3
CTTCAATACGTCAGAGATGAGTTTTTTGATGTTTTGGCAATTATTGATATGTTTAAGTGAAAATGAAATCTCCTTCACCATTTACCTTCTTTGACATTGACCGGGGGAAGTGAAGGACATGTTTTAATGGTAAAATTACTAAAAAATAGTTAGGATGGATGACGCCAAAGCTGTCAAGCTCGGGTTTCTGATTGCAATCCAAACTTTGGACGCGATATATGTTTTAGGAAACAAGGTTTTAGAATTTATCAAAGTGATGCTTCGTCAGTCAGATGCTTCTCTTTGCATCTGAACGTAGCCCGTCTGAACATATTGTTACGCAAGTTTTTTCTGGAATCAAGAACCAATATTAAAATGTTCATGCTTCACATTATTTCCAAAGTATGTTCATAATCCGGTTTTAGTAAAGTACTATGTTTTAAATATAGTTATGATTTATAAAACGATTGTTGCTTCTTGTTTAAATTTATATTTATTTTTATGCATTTTTAATCGAACGCTGATTTCTCATCTGTTCCATTGCTATCACGTACCGCAGTTTTGTCATATGTCAGATGAACTAGTTTTGTTATTTATCGAATCTTAGAGGTTGTCAGTAAAAAACGAGAGTGACTGAAGATGTTTACTGCTTAGATCGTGTGGGAAACCCCACTTCCACATTTTGCCATGGGTTCAATTTCTGATGTTAACTTCATTAATAACTAAATCAGATTGTGATTTGTAACCTGAGGAGAGAATTTTATAAGTATCAAAGTGTAGATATTAGATAACAGACGTACTTTAATCCTCTGTTGTTCATCTTGACATAATCGCATTCGGTTCTTATTTCGCATCAATCTCAGCCTCATGGACAGAGTCGAGCAGATATAACAGAGGTTTATATTGTTTGCAGAGGAAAGTAAAGTGATGCGTTGTAGAACACACTTTAATACCGACAAAAGCTGTTGGAAATAGTATATTTATGCAAGTACAACAATTTGATATTCCAACCTCAAGCGGATTATTTCATTTTGTGAGGAAAAAAGCAATTAATATTCCGTAAGAAGTTGCTCAGGTTTCGTATTTACTCTCTTTGGTGTTTATCTTGTCAGCTGGTTACTGAAACAGCACAGAGGGCTTGCTGTTTTTCATTTAGTTACCAGCTCCACTTATTGCCTGCTTTGAGATTAAATACTGGACCATTGTAGGTAGATGTTGTTACCAATGAGGTACGCTTCGCTTAAACATGGGCTTTCATGAACAGCAGCAGACCCTATGAGGATGTTATCAGACCTTGGAAAGACACCCAAGGGGTTATATGTTTTTAATTTGCTATCAATTTACCACCACTGTCATTGTCAAAGGACACCCCTGCAGTCAACATCACTCTATGATAATCGCAACATGAGTGTTATTGTAAACTTATCTGTCCGTTTGCAGTGAACCTTGTCCCGGAGGGTCTGTTTATGTCAGGATCAAGCAGGATGAGTGGAAATAGTTCATCCCAGATAAGACAGTTTAAAATCAAATAAAAGAGTTTTTGGAATGCCCAAAATAGATATGATATGCCTATACGATACGTGTCGGGTAGCACATGAGACATCAGCAAATCATGCCTATTGTTTCCTGGCTTAAATGTTCTTTTGCTTTCTTTCATGTTTGCTTTCTTCTCAGTGCGAGGTTACTATAAATGATAACGAGGCTTGGTATTAGTGAGTGACGTTACGAGTCTACAGCCTTACTACGTTACTTGTTTGACAGCCGACCCAACGTCCGTCCTCATCACATACATTAGAATAAGCTATTCTGAACCTCTGTTAATTTATTGATATTCGCTCATTTATGTGAACCAATCCGGTGCATAGATGAAAATGTTTCATTACGTTCAATAAGACCAACAAGCCATTGAAGTAGTAACCAATCTTATTGGGACGGGTCTCGACCAACAACGTCCAAGATTTCGCCTTTGGATGCGCTACGATTGCCCGTTAAAGGTTCGGTTGAAATGTCATTAGCTGTAATGAATGAGAGAAATGGAAATCGCTTTGTGAATGTTTCCGTTTCTCGCAATTACGCGCACCAAAGAACACGAACAATGTCCATGGCTGAATCATATTGATCAATTGGCACGTTTCTCAATCTTTATTTCCACTGTAATTAGTTGTCTTTACTGTATGGCAGTAAACGCCAGACTCGCTGAAAATTGAGTTACTTTTAACTGATTTATTCTGATAATAAATAAAAATTCATAAACATTCCGTTTATTTTCTGAAGCTTGTATAGACGGAGATTCTAAATGCGACTTTCTTCGTATGATTGAAAAACACCGCAGATCTAGTTCTCTGGAACAGTATGTGAAAGATGTCTTGAAGGTCTTTTATGGGTTTTCTCAAATTCATTCGTGTACAAAGTATTCCAAACGTATAAAGAGTGCGATGAATCCGTACTTTAAATGCACCACAACTGTCTGTATTTTATTGATAGCAAGAACACTAATGGGTAATATAAGGCGTTCTTTATTACTCCACGTTAGAGTTATGAGTTTTTCTATTTGCTTCCTTTTCTTGACCACCTGTTCTTGTTCATCACAATATTCCTTCAAGTTCTACTTTGTGATCCTCTTAAATACCCACGTTTTTCTCTTTGTTTCCCCCCATCCCCATGATTCATATTTCCTTGGTTTTTCTTTTTCATTCTAGTTCCCCTGCCACCCCCCACCCCCCTCGTTTGCATTCAAAGGCCACCCTCTCACCCTCTGCTCTAGTTTTTCATTGTCACAGCATCCTCCTATTTTGTTGCTTTCTCTTACCTTTTGCTGTTTATGTAAACATTTAACTGTCTTTTCTTGTCTGCTTTCGCCATGAAACTCCTCTTCGGTAGCTTCTTCTTCCCGTAGCCAATTTCTGTTTTATACACTCACTCATTTGGTGCCGTAACCCAGTGCTCTATCCTCTTCTGTCCCACAGCCCTTTTTTCTCTTTGGAACTTGTATACCCTATGATTGCATAGGTTTTACCTGAGTATTTGTAAATAGAGGTGAGACTGATTAACCAGTATAACAAAACAGAAGATAATTTTGAAAAGAACACTAGAGAAATAGAAAATATGTCACCACCGGGGATCGAACTCGTGACCCACAGTTTCGCGGCGTGTGCTCGACCAATTGAGCTAGGTGACCTCTGATGTTAACATACTTTTATTTCTCTAGTCGCCACATTAGCTCCCAATCATCCACCGGTTGACATCGATATCCAGCTCAACGCAGTTGGAAACCAGCCTCTCTGCGCAATGTGAATTGACCAAGGGAGAACTGCCCTCCGGTCCGTCATCAATCCAAAGCCCATTAAGTTAGAGAGTATCATCGAGAAGAGAGGATTTGAATTGAAGATTTTCTATATTCTATTTCTATATCTTATTTTCTATTTTTCTAGTGTTCTTTTCAAAACTAACATTTCAAATTCTCTCTTCTCGATGATTCTGTCAGAAGATAATTGTAGTACTGGTACTGAAGGGATTGCGGTTGACTCCTAAATATTGCAATTAATACTAGAATAATCATTTGATTATTGGTCGAGTCTGTAATTGTTGCTCCTTTCTTTTGTCGTCAGCAATCACACGTGATGGAAATGCTAATCAAGTGGTTTAATGAGAAATGCGCACATTTGCCCTATAACGCAGTGTCGTACATTTCCGATGTTTGGCTACCCGAGGTAAGAGTTGCAATTTGATTTGGCGAGATACATTTATGACGCCAACACAAACCACTTATTTTCAGACCCCTTTCACGTTCTTATCGCCTGTAAGATTCTATTGTTACGGAATAATAGAGCACTAGCCTCCCCTTTTCTTCTCCCCACACAGGGTTTTGTGTCTATTTCGTTCTTGAATAGGTTTTAGCTTGAGTAACTGATTCGTATAATAAAAGTTTTGGCTAGATATTGGTCACAACAGTTATCCGGAGTGCAGATAATTAATGTGATTTCTTGAGGAAGCCATCCTCCACCAGTCTTCTCAACTGCTGCACAACGACTAGTCATTGCTTCGGTAGAAGATATCACTCGTCATATTGAGCCACCTAGGAAGCCCTTGCTCTTGTAAAAACGCGAGTTCATCATGTTTAATTCACTAGAGTCACATTGAAACAGATACCAAATCCACCGGGGATGAATTGATAACTTTAGCTCAGTGGCATTTAAAATGGACGCGAAAGCTTTACAGTGGCTTTCATACCACACCAAGCTAGGTAGAGCCACTTCTATCAGCATTGAATTCAGTGTAGCAGTTTTCATCTTGCTTTTCAGTTGTAACTTGTCGCTTCATGGGCTTTGGTGGAATAACATTAAGATGATAAAGTGGGCGTTTGTTTTGCTATAAGTACGTGAAAAGTTGTGCTTAATGTTACAATACACTGTAATCATTCCGTTCTGCTATCTATAGATTATCAATCAACTTCACAAATTTAGGTTGAACGTACGCATAATGTCAATGCATAATACGAGCATTGGTGCCCATTAAGGCTGCGTGAATCTTGTCACGATTTTGCCATCGTGTTTCATTGCGTGTTCAGCTGTTGCAAAGAAGGATTGTTGATTGAGAATGTCCTTGTATTACTCAATAGACACGATATCACTTTATGTTAATTAAAGAGCCAACATTGCGTGATGTGACAAAGTAGACTGATTTTCGTGCAATCCATTTGCTGACCAAAAGTTTTCTCTTGAAGAATAATCAACTAACGTCAGTAGGTAATCCGGCACCCAGAAGCTCATGGAAGTCAAAAGAATTAAGAAGGCGTATCAATCCGTACACTTGGATTTTCTGTCTCGTTAAGCAAAGAACGCAGATTCTTGCTGTCTGTAAAGGACAGATTGAATTTTGCGCCGACAGATCTTTGATCGTATAATCGCCGCACATTTCCTTTAGCCTTTCGCCAGTTGGTTGCCATTATGATTCGCTTACGTTGTTGTGGTTACCGTTTGCGTTATCCTCTTATTTTCGACGCGCGTACATCAGGTTTACTTAGTAAAGCATGAATAATCAATATCCACCCTAACGTTGCCAGTATTTTAACTAGTAAGTACATCTTCTGCGACAGCGTCGTCATTTAGAACTGGACATTAATAATTAAGAGATACATTTGTAATTGTTTTAATGTCCAGGTTTTCTTTGAAAGCGTCATACGAAGACTCAATTCACGTACGTGTGTTTTTACAGAGACCATGACACGGTGTCGCCTAGCAACACAAGCTTATACAAAGTGATCGCCTTGTCTTGGCAACAGTAACATTTGGTTGTTTAATTAAGGTTGAGCTTTAACATTATGCAGAGAGAATCTTTGTGTGCGCATAATTACATCATGTATAATTTATTTTCAAATATTAAAACAGATGGCACTAGGGTTGCCATGTTCTCAAAGATGTCTTCATCAACATA
This sequence comes from Alatinidae sp. Z8VKAUB7J3, assembly GCA_010016025.2. Taxonomy (NCBI): domain Eukaryota; kingdom Metazoa; phylum Cnidaria; class Cubozoa; order Carybdeida; family Alatinidae; species Alatinidae sp. Z8VKAUB7J3. The sequence goes on from JAAAKM020000498.1 coordinate 20,299,607, forward strand.
ATGATTTTTGGTGTTTCTTGTTGCTTGGCAATTCATAGATGAGCCATCTCATTAATTAACGAACGCCCAATTTTGTCTAAAATGTTATCCAGGCACATAATTTCTCAGAGTTAGAATGTCTTGCATTCTGATTAATGTTGGTGTTGCCATGGCAAACCATTTGTCGTCGTTGAAGTACTCATGCTGAAAACGTTCTTTGTGGTAGAATAAACTTGTGCCACTGTTTAAAGAAACCAAATATGGGTTTCCTTTGCATAGCACATTCGTTAAAGAAGCACCATGAATGACGTTGGTTAAAGTGATTTCGTAGCCATGAATCGTTGTTTATAAGGCAGGAAAAAACTGTACTTGGTGAGACTGGATCAGTTAGTCTACTTAAAGAGTTATCTATATTTTCTCATAACCTAGTTTAGCCAAACTGCTTGACATGGGTATGTCTCAGAACTATTTAAAAAGTATCTACTGCACCCGAGTCGACCTGATTTCCACTCCCAATGAGATGGTGTGGCCACTTTGTCGAGTGGTAGCAGAGTGGGCGTGGCTAAGGTGTACTATGATGCACTGAACCTTGAGAGGAGTGTTTTCATTAGATAGTTACATACAGGTGCACGCTGCAACATTTCAGGCTGTATGCATATCGATCGTACTCATGCCTTCATTATCTCACCAACAGCCGTTTTACTCATCGATTGGGTGATTTCACCAGGCGCGTGAAACAACGTCAGAATATGTGTGATATGTGAATAACCTTAATAATGTGGAATGTTTTAAAAAGGAAGTTTTAAAAAGGAATTCTCAAGGCAATAATATTTTAAATTGAGGCTTCCGATGAACTAGGAAAGGAGCTTTGCGTCATATAATTAATAGAAATGAGATGAAGATGGAAAAGAAAAGAGGAAGTCATTCATGACGTGAATACTGATGAGATTATCCAGTACATTCCATGGATACCAAATTGGTTTTCTATTATGAAGATATACATTTATAATATAGACGTAAGGGCAATAAGTCGTCAATGTTCTGGGGGTTAAAATCTGTTGTTCCTCTTGATGACAAGGGACTTGAATATTGACTTGACTTGCAAGGAGGGGCTTGAATATTGTACGTTTTTTTGTCCTGGCACTCGGTTCCTCAAGTCTTGAAATAGCAAAAGTGAATTTTCATCAAATTGACGCCTTATTCAATTTAAAATCAAAGCTAAATGATTTCAGTAGTGCTACTCCCGAAAAACACACACTAAAAAAGTCAGCTGGCTAGTTGTTAACACCTTGTTGTTCAAAGCAATATTCTGATTCTTGAAAATAATCTAAGAAAATGCCTTTTATAAGCATCAAATGCCTGTGAAACTTAAGGGGAAACCAAACGGGTATTTTTGAAAATACGTTCTTGGTTCACTTTGTTGATCTGACAATTCAAAAGTAATATATCGTGTTTGTTTATGTTTCAGGTGATGATCCGATCTCTAGCAAGGCTAAAAAAACTCTCTTTTGAAGATGCGGAAAAAGTATACCTCGATGCGTAGCTGAAATTATTCTTACATTTACTGGTACGTGTTAAACTACAATTTTATACTCTAGCAGCTAAGCAGATCTTTACCTTGCAATAAATGGTGGTCTTCTTTTTCATAATAAACTTGCACAAGGGAAGTGAATTCTCTTAGCACAATGGTGTTTTAAACTTGATATTACCAGTGTCCTGTCTCTTTCATTCGTACTCCAGAAAGCGGGATCTCGAGCCAATGAATGGCAACGTTTGCTAGAGCAGCGAGAAGGAGCAACACTGCCAACCAGGGAGTGCCCGCAGCACCTTCACCCAAAGTCTTTTTATGAAACACAAGGTTTGGGGTGCCTACTCCTTGTAAAGAGACCTTGGCTAAACCCTAATGTGGCTGGTTCTTATTAATTATTGTACCTAGACCTAGATATTTTTATGAATGAATATATTATGTCTATTTATAAAAATATTTATGAATTGTTAGTTTTTGGAAGGAATATAGATTTTGAAAATATGTGTTTCTCCGGCAATTCAGTGCGCTTTTCCTTGTATTGGATAATGACAACATCACCGAAGACGCAATAGGAAGTTAAGACAACAGTGCAGATCAGAGATTTTCTGCCTCTTTCACTTCCTTTACCCAGTGTTGCTGTAAAGTATACTTTTTGTTGTCAGTAGTTACTATCATGATTATAAGTAAAGGCCCTCCTCCCCTCTGCAAGTACGTCCGCTGTCTGTAAAACCGTTAAACGAACGTTAAGTTTTAAGTTACCCTTTTATACTCTGTCTTACCTGGATTGCCCATATTAAGCTTTTATTAGTATAACCACGTAATTCAAGACACATAAAGAAATACTAAGGATGAATGAATTGGAACTTTGCATTAAAAAGACAGTGGTAGTAAAGAGATGGCTATTGACGAGTAGGTTCAAAACCTTCCTGCAATATGTATTACATTCCACTGTTCCATTTCGTCGCTTTGTCATGAAATGTTAGAATGTACCTTTCCTGTAAACCGGGTTAAAAGGTATAATAACCAAGAAACAGAGAGAAACAGTTGTGTATGAAAATGGCCTACGCTGAAGTTTTTCCTTTGTGGTTTTTCTTTTCAAAATTCCGTGAATTCTTGTGTGTGATAGGTTGATTGGACTTTTAACCGGGATAGTGAGTACATGGATATCTTGTAACGCTGCCATTCATGGCAAGATGACACATGTATGACAAGCGTGTCTCATCAACATTGTTGTCATTGCTTCTCGTACAGAATATGACAATATGAATTTCCAATTATGACAGCACTGGCGATAAAGCCTCACCAAGTGACTGTGATTTATCATCCGATTTCTTAGCCTGTATCTTTCTTTCAGTTCTTTCACTTTCAGTTTCCGATAAAGTCTATCCTTCATTTGTCTCGCAAAACTGTGGGATTTCCTTTCTCTAGTGTAGGATTAATGGCTGACCTGGAATTGCTTTCGGGGAAAGGTCAGACATTTGAGAAATTGTCATGGATAGTGACCAGAAACACTTAGTTAAAGGCGGTCTAAGACTTGTGCAAAATGTGCTATTCAAGCAAATTGTGTGCGTTTGATAGTACAGTGTATGGGAGATCTGTCAATGTGCAGCGGACAAGCAGATGTTTGGACTCGCCGCTCTCTACTGAAACAGTACTAGATTCCTTTTCCCCTACTACTGCTTCCAACTTAAATGCCATATTAAGAAAACTGTGGCCGTTGTATGAATACTTGTGAAGATACTTCTGAATTTCAATTAAATGTAGACTGACGTTGCCATTCACCCCACTGGTTATCTTTCCCTATTTCTTCAAGTCGCAATTTGCATGATGGTCTTTCAAGGAATCACTGAAGATGCGAGTTGTATCTATAAAGCGTATTATACACGAAGTTGATACCCATCTATTTTTGTAGCACTGAATGATGACTTTAAGAAGACGTTGGCTGATGGGTCGGGAAGGATGGAAATTGTTAAGGAGTGTCTCGTAATGATGAAGAGACACATATCGATGTCCAGGTTATTCGCGTAAAGCTGATTGCGCATTAACGCAAGACATTCCCGTCCACAAAGTTCGATCTTTCGCCACAGCGTCTAAGCTTTGAGGTTAAGTCCAGTTTAGAGAGGAATATGTAGCACTTTCAGTATGCATGTATTCAAATTCCCAGTTGCTTCAAGTTGATTTATGGTCTGATTAGCTTATGGATACGTTGTTTATATTGATGAAGCCAGGATTGAGATTCATCTCTTCGATGCCTAACATCTTTAATAGACCCATCGCCTTGCACGGAAGGATCCGCCTACAATTTAGCAATGGCTTAAAACCTAGAGCTTTATCTTGTAGCTATCCAGACTTCAATTTCTGATTTGAGGCTCAACCGATGCTGCAGAAAAGTTTGCCACTTTTTTCAGAATTTTAGGACTCACGAAGGGAGATTAAAGTAAAGGCCACTCTTTACAAGAAGCGTTTATGATTTTTAGTTTGGTATTGGTAGTCAGCTATCGGAAAACCCAGGATGTAAGGAGGCAGTAAGCGTAATCAAGATAAATATTCACCTCAACTCCTTCACTATTGCAGATGGCACGAAAGACTAGGCCGGGAATATATATGCTTCAGCTGTTGACTAATGCAACCAAGGCAACTGTAGTTTTGTGGGTTTTGAGTTTTAGAGATGACGTTTGAGATCATGTTTCCTTTGGCTGCTGGAGTGCAGCGTGCTAATAGGAAGGGGTTTGTATAATACCAGATCAAAACTGTGCGACTGCTGTATTTTTAAGACCTGCGATCATTCCTACTAAGCAGTGATAACCATATTTAACTAGCTATAGGTCCAGGCCCATTGGAAAGAGACTCGCTCTTTCTACCGAGAAAGCGCTCCCCATATTCATAGTGTATGTCTGTCTTCAGATCTTGCATTTAATTTGTGTTGTTTCAACGTGTCTGTGGGCTGCTGTTTGAGAGCACTTTCTTGTGGTCTTGAGTCTTAATGATGGCAAGTAGGCATCTGTTGATTCAGAGTCTATGGTGTTTGTACAGAAACTTGGGCCTATCAAAATTTTGTGGGAACCTTGGTGTTCAATATCACTACTGCTTTGAAATAAGAGAGTTTGCTGTTTACATACTGTCTACTCCCACACCTTGGATAATTTGAGAAGATGGGGGGTAATGATTGCAAACTTATTCCACGGCTTAACTTTCTTTTCTCTTGTTAATTCTTACTGATAAGTCATGGAGATTTAGTTCAAAGAGCACAAAAAAACCATTTGTCAAGAGATTGCTTGGAGGTAGTGCCATTAACTCCAAGTAGCTTATACACAGACATTCTAAGGTTCCCTGTTTATTACAGAGAACTTCTCAGTCGTACGCTTGGATGGCGAGGTAAAAGATGCTATCACTCTGCAAACAGCATAGATCCCTGTTTAGGAGTCAGCAAGTCAGGAACGAAAGGGAGGGTAATGTGAACTTGAAAGCGAGGTGATGAAGAACTTAAGTGGCTATGATAAGCGTCAGTCATCAACGAATCAGATCATAGCATTTTGCCTGTGGTGATGATGTACTTGTACACATAAGGGTAGCTAATACACGTGCGTTGAAAAGGCCGTTCCATGCTATTGAGATTGGTTTGTCGTCGTTACCACGAGTTCTTTAGTAATGATAAACAGGATGAATATGCGATCAGTAGAGAGAACGTGCGGCTGAACCATTTAAATTGATGCCTATGTTATGTAAGTGTGGTCAGGTAAACCAGCCGATAGAAGTGACGTAACAATGTAAACATCTACGACCTGGTTGCTGTGTTGGAGCTTTGAAGTTATCGCCACAAAGTTGTTTGATTCTTGTAATTCAGCTATCCGGTACTCGGCCCTTTTAACCGTAACATGTTTACATTACAACCAAATAGGCTATGAATATTGTTTCTGTAAATTTTACAAATAGTACGCATAAAACAAGGAATCAGAAGGTAATTCTTCCACCAGTTGCTATTCACTGAGATGCCATTGCGCATGTCTTTTACCTAATGTCTTCGTCTTTGAAACCACTTTATTTCCTCCCGTCAGTCCTCACATGGGGCTGGATGTACTACGCACATTAGTGCTTAAATAAAGTAGTGCTTTTTCATTATCACACTACTTTTATTTTCCATTTTCTCATATCACACGTTATATTAGTTTCTTATTCAAGCTTTTAGCCCCTTAGTGTACACATGCAAGCAAGCGTTCTCAGTACATTTTCATCCGCAGGCAATTCGTTACCTGATTTGATACCTGTAACGTGTCTCCTTTACACCTTGTTTTTTCAGAAATGGATCATGGATGTATATGAAGATAGTAGAAACAAGCACGACGGCATTGTAGAAACAAGTGAGAAGAGTTCAGCTATTACTCGTACAGGATCTAGAGTATGCTTAGTGACGCATGCAAAGTG
>JAAAKM020000498.1:20307315-20318459 GCA_010016025.2 Alatinidae sp. Z8VKAUB7J3
TTAATTTCGGTGCAGGTTTGTTGATATCAAATACTTAAGGAGAACAGCCGATGTGGTATGAAGAGTGTACGTTGGCATTGATTATCAGTACTGTATTTTTCATTCAGTGTGATGTTCCAGACGATGCAACTTGGTGACCTCGTTTTCGAATCAAGAAGTTGATGTGATGTGTAAAGACTTCCTTACCGTTTTGCTTGCATGGAAGCCATGTCCCTCGATTTCGGCAGCTGATACGATTTAGACAAATTATATCAAAGAGAGGGATTGATATGCATTCTACTGATTCAGTTGCAATATTTTTGGATAGTTTTGTTTTCTTCAAAAGTGAAATGTCCAGAAGACTTATATACGAGTGGTGGCACCTTTTTTCAATCAGAAGGAGGACAACTTCTCACGTCTCATTGATAAGCCCAATCCTCTGACGTATCACAGGGTTTCTCGGAGCGAGAACGAGGCCATTCAGGCTCGCTACGTTCAGCACTCCCTCATAATGATAGGAATTGATTACGGCATTGGTCATTTCACCATTTCCAGAGGACGTTAATACACTGCTGCGGTGGTCAAGTGCTTTTGCCTGGTGGCCATTACTCTACGAAATGTAACCCAAACCTCACACCCGATCCTTACCTTAATGGAACCCGAGAAAGTGCCTGTTGTGTAATTGTCAGTCGGGGAAATATTCGGCTGTTGTGTTTTTTGTCTGGGTTTCATAAATGATTCACAAGAGCGAGGTCGGCAACAATAGGTTACACTCAGCTACACGATTTAGAATTGACTTAAAAGTGACAAAGTATAGGATTCGAATCACGTCAATGACATTCCATCATCTTACAGCGGATTTTTGAAAGAAGGAGTGTAAGATTACAAACTTATGAAATGGATTTATAATTGATCTCAAAAACAAGCTTTAGAAAATGGAGTAAAATGAATGCAAAGATAATGGATTGAAGACACTGCTTTTTCAGTTGACCTTATTTTTTCTCGTAATGGCTACTGGTTGTACACTCGCGTTTGCCAACCCCTATTGTCATCCAATGAGAGAAAATGATCCACAAGTCTGACGTCAGTAGACAACCACTCTGCTGACTTTCTCGACTCTGTTTTCGTTGACCATATCGCGACGTGACCAAGCAGTCCACACTCTACTGTCTAATAAGCAGTTAAAGGTTACACCCTGATGGACCTCGAAACGTAAAACTATGAAATTTGATTCTGTTGTGGTTTACCAAAATGACGATGGAGTTTTGTGCGTTAATTGTTGGTAGCAGACTTTCCGTAAACATTTTTTCCAGGTGGTAGGGCGTAATCAGGTTATGCTCTTATGCAGCTCTAACAATCATTTCCATCAGAAGGAAGAGAAACGTTTTTAATTTGCAGTCTTTCCTTTAACAGTGCGTGAACTTCATGCGAAAAGTAGTTTCAACATAGGGCGGATACAGATCAGTAAATATACCCCGAAAATGCCCTGTCACGATTCAAGCATCTATAGACTTTCCTAGAATTCAGGTAACGTATCCTATCACACAGACTTTCAATTTCCTGTTTCTATGTCCTGACCCGGTTAACATCTGACTTGACCACATTTCGGATCGTTTGTCTTCCTCCTGATTGATCAAATGATACTTTACCAGACATAGTTTTCCTGCTACTCTCAGACGATTTCCGGTGACCAGTGGCTGTCAAATAGCATCATCATCATGATTGTTATTCAATCATATTCCGTGAGAACAGACACCTTCCTTCTCGTTTCTTCCCGTTTCGAAAACAGCAGAATCGATCGACTATGTAAATGCCTACGTAATACTTTACATGAACCAGAAAAGGGTAAAGACACGACGCGAGCTCGTACTCATGTTCCCAGTCTAGTTCAGCGCGTTATTTTATCTCTGCCAAACCAAAGAAAGCTGTTGAATACACCATTCGCTGTCATACGGTAGATGTTAGTTATGCTTTATAACGCAGTGTGATCAGTCTGACATTTTGATGACGTCACTATTGTACATATGACGTCTTTTGGAAAGTTTCAAGGAATTTGGTGAGGGTGGGTTACAAATTGTTCAAAAGTGGCCTACTTTCACATGGAATGACCCAACATGTACCTAGTACGTGATTTGCAACATGTTGTTGTACTTTCTACCGTACAGTTGTAACAAATTCAGGTCATATTAATTTCACTAAATATTCATATATTCTACTAACCGCCATTCTGAACTTGCCGGTAAGAAGACGAATTCTCATGAAAATGAGGAAATCTATAAACTCGTTGTAGGTATCAGCTAGTGGCCGATCATCAATCATTAGAACCGAAGTTTAATAATTGGAAGCGTGGGCGTAGAAGACAGAGTTCCTGCATTCTCTGACCTTACGCGTGCGACGCCGATTATTTGACATAGTTTTTAACATCTCGTCCGGATTTTTTGCGTTTTAACATCTGTCGGTCTTGATTGTTTACTAACAGTTTTTTAAACATGTATTAAACATTGCCAAATTCTTTGAGTCGGTTTATGCCTTGAGTCGTCTGTGAAACCTCAGTCAATTCTGGGCTCATTTGTGCTGTCTGCTACTGGCTGTTGGGTCAGGAAACGTGTACCCGTGCAACTTATCGTATCACCTGCCATGCACTACCTTCTATTCGCCATCGTTTGCCAATATAATAAACCAAGCATCGTCTGCTAAGAAAATAGTTTATACATCGCTTAAAATCTGACACAAAATACCAGATAGCGCGTCGCTTAGAACACCTAGGCCTACCGTATGACATAAGGTTAGTGCACTAGTGCGAACTGGCTTTAAAGAGCAATCGAAACAAGTACGTGTATTATACCCTGATGTTGCGAAGAGAAAACGAAATTTGAGCGCAGTAAAACTGTTTATCTATTTTCACTAACTATCACTTAAAAGAATTGCTTGAATACCTTGAGTGGATTTACACCACCAATTCCAGTTGGCGTACTGACAGTGGGAGCATTTACGTTCCTGAGATCCATCGCCGGTCTGTATTTAGTACCATATGTATCTGGACTTTCAAATCTGGCCATTGCTCATATGATAACAGGTGTACAATAAACGGTAAATCAATACACAGGGTAAATTAGACCGGTATATAAGGAAATGTGCTCTCAGTTACACCTGCTCGGTACAAACGACTCTGTCCGTACTTTCACGACGGCCATATTTATTCTGTGTAATTTTTACATGCATGACGGGCAAGAGAAACACGAAAGGAGGCTGGGATTAAAAATAGAGCCAATTAATTCAAAGAACCCTGAAGCATTTATTGATTGGCGCTAAATGCAAATCGTTTATCGCAATACAGACTACAGTAACTGCCGTTCATAAAGTTTTATCAAATGAACTTGCTTAAATTATCTTAGCGGATGCGACAGAGGGCGACTTTGGGACCTTAGCCCTTCCGCTCTTTGCCAGGTAACCATTTTCCTGGCAAAGAGAACGAAAGAAGCATTGAAATAAAAAAGAAGAGAGGAAAAGACAGACCTTCCTTAGATACTAATAACTTAAATTATTCAAAAGTCTTTTCAATGTATATCAATTAAAATAAACGAAACAAAACATTTGATTATCTCCTCACACACACACACACACACACACACACACACACACACAGAGGCACACAGACACACCCTTTAGTTGGTGTCCCTCCGCAGTATCTTACCTGTGTTTAAATTTGCGCGGTGAGACTTGAAATGTAGGCCCTATCTGTGACAATAAGAATCCTATCGAGGAACTGCGCGTTTGAAATTGAATCAGGAAAGCTAAGAACTATGCTAAGGGTATATTAACACTACAGTAATTAAGGCTACGGAGATTAAGACTATAGAAGAATCCACAAGGATTTGCAATACTTTAATGGATAATGGAACATTCATCTAATAACTTAAAAAAGTTGTGTCCCGAGCAACTTAGCCTGTATTGCAGAACTTAACTACTTCACTGTAGTATTTAAATATCCTCAGGTTAAAAGAAACCAAGTTTTCATTGCTAAGATTTTTCAAACTTCTTCTCGAAACCCCTGAATGCAAAATTTTACGCGGGTAAAAGCGTGACCTTAGAAACAATATATTTGACCATCTCTTTACTTTGGAAACCAAAGTTCTAGCAATAGAGCAGAGTATTTCGCTATTACCACCCGATGGCCTAAAGATTATTCTTTATCAGATAAGCATTTTGGTAGGATCCGATGCCTCATATGCAGTACTTGCTGAAGCACTCTTACTTTAATAAGAGAACAAAAGGCACCGCTAAACACAATAAATGGCTTGACGATCAGAAGCGGATCCAGGATGGCTAATCAGACTGCCGCCGCCCTACCAAGGATCCTTCATGTTTTCCCTTTAAATTGTGACTAAAGGTAGCCTAATTAGGTATGTTGATTTGTTATTGAATGTTTGCTAATGACAAGAACACTATGGATATGGGCAACTGAAAGAATAAAGCTTTGGAAAGTCCATACTTCTTGTCGATTGTTGAAACTAGCCTCTCCAAAGTTGACTCCCCACCAACAATCAATTCATCCTTCACAGTGCTCCACCTCCTTTTGAAAACAATTGCCAATTCAAAAACATGGACAAATGTTGGCAAAATCTACATGTCAGAAGGACTTCAGTAAGAAAAAACATGCATCCCAATAAATTGTTCTATCTGTACTTATTTCCTAAAAATACCGTATATGATTAAAACGAAAAACGGGAATAAGACTTACTTCTCACCTATTCTTGAAAATTCGGTAACAAAAGAATGAAGGAGCATGATTACGCCTCTTGCTTAGAGACGTAGCTCCCGAGCAGCACATCTTAGGCCTACACAATAAATAATCATATATTCCACTCACAATTTCGTTAACTGTAACAATTTAGTTAACGGTTATTGACATATAAATGCTTTTACTAATTTGCATTCTATCCAAGATGCACAATAATTTTGTTAGCGGTAAATCATATACCAAAACACCTTGAACTACAGGGCTACTTTTCTTTTGTTAGCCCTAAAGGTACATTGGACTTAGCATTCCTATGCAAATGAACTGAAATAGGTGTTGATCGTTCACAGAATTTAAACTAAATCACATAACGCTGTTGAACAAAATTCGGGTTTGGCTAACAAGATAAAATTACAAGGTAATAAAATCACACCTTATCAGTTTGTGAAAATCAAACCGAGATTTGGCGCTCAGACCATCCAAGGTAGTAAATTGTATCCCACATGACCTCTCAGGAAATGAATGAGAAAGAAAAGGGCCTAAACTGGATTCTAGGTACACCTAATCGTAATTACAGGTTTAAAACAAATCACAGTTCCTCCATTTGAACTTGTGCCTCATACTCGGCTAGAATAGGCCAAGTTCTAAAATTTACGGGACTCTGTTTCAAGGCTTTATGCTCTGATGACATCTAACAGTCAACGAACTTAACATCTTGTCAAGCATTAAAACTGTAATTTTGGAAATAGGTATTGATTCATGTGTGTTTAAGCCCTTGACGAAATGTTTTTATTACGACCAGGTGTTAAATTCAAGGCATCAAATACATAAAAATAGACATTGTGTTCTTCACGAAAGATATAACATTTATCTATTCTTCCCTTGTCTAAATCATGGTCACCACTAACACAAAGGAAGTATTTGGTTGCTACCGTAGGGAGCTAAAAAATGCTAAGAAGAGCCAACATTTTTAAAAATTGATTTATCTTGCATTACCTCGCGCTTCCACGTACAATTTCAAGTAACTGCTTTCTGCAATGTCTGACTTTAATAGCTTGTAAACTTCTGGCAAAGATGATATCAAGTTAAATTATTGGTTCACAACAAGCAATTGATTCACAATTTGTGATCAGTCACTCGCTTGATCCCTGCAACAGATGATGGAGAATACACAGCCAATGTATTTTATCACAGCGTAGCAGGATCTTCAGAAACAAACTGTATTTTGTTTTGTGTTTAAACTATTTATGCATCATTCAGACTTTTCAATGTGCCCATCGCGAGTTTTCCATGCATCACTTGTACAGCTGAAGGTATTACATAAAGCATCATAATGTAGAGTATTAAAAGTAGGAAGCTAATCTTCATCCAATGGAACTCATGGAATTGAACATTATAAATTATCTTTCAATTATTATTATTGTGGGCCACTTATGATAATTTAAGAAAATACCGATATTGAGAAATTGGTTGAACGTTATCGACCTCATTAACAAATTGGTTGATCTTAAATGTTAAATCGGAAAAGTATCTTGGAAATATTTTACGAGTTAGGAGTTTTACCATGGGATTTATTTTTTCCCTTATTACAAAGGAATCTTGTCACAGGAATATCTCTTGCTGTTCAATATTTTGTCTTCAGGCGAACCCTTGTGACCCTATCCCCTGTAAAATGGCCTTGAGACACAAAGCTGTAGCTGCTGAATGGGCCATTTTGCTTGGGTTTTCTAAAGAAAACAGAATTCGCTTTCCAGGTCACCCTTTAGGATTTACCACACGATGTGGTGGTTGATATGTATTAAAGACTGCTACCTTAAGTATTCACCACCAAACATTCCCTGGATAAAAGGTTCAGATAAACAATTAATTTTGTTGGTGTTTGGGTCTGCATTCTCGTACACATTTCAGAATTATTAGAAATTGCATTTAGACTGTATTTTTAAAATGTCTTTGTTTTTCTTCTCGACTTAGCCACAGCATATAGATTGTACGAATTTCGGTCTGGAAAGACGACAGATATTTTTGACCAAAGTTACAACAGAGTACTAACAAGTTTACAATTACATATCTCAGCAAAGGTTGGAAGCAATGGCTTTTCTGAGCCTGTTCTCGTAAAACCGCGTCCATAGCAACGGTTCGTGTATATTCGTTCACACATTCAACTAAAACTAGGGTCGCTTTTGGTTAGTATATCATTACTATCCTAACAGAATCTAATAAACTTGTTAGCGTGGAGGATGAGACCTCGCACTTTCACTTTCACTATTACTATACTGTTTTGCGGAAACAGACCTGAATGGATGCAAACGAGCAGATGTCTTTCAAGCGGCGAGTAGTCATTCTGCATTATTTTGTTACGCGGAGCTTGTTTATTGCATCGAAAAAGGGTTTACAAAAAGCAACCTCATCATCTCCCGCAATCGCTGTAACAAATAAGTAATCCCAACTTTGTAACACTTGACATTGACCGGTCCTTAAATTTCAGAACAGTGGTACTGCCTCAAAATAATAAAAAGCATTCTTTTACTTGATCTTTAATTTCACTAGTAGAGGACCGAGAATTACTTTACCGTACTTTTGTTATTGACATTTTTATTCAACCATATTCATTATCAAAAACGAAAAATGTTCAAAATCATTATGACAAATCTAAAATTGGGGGGCCTGCCCCCTCATGCCCACCCATGGCGACTGGCCTGCCTTGTAGTGATACCGGATTAGATCCGTACCCTGTACACACGGTCTAAATATGACTCAGCAATCAGCCAACGTTTGCGCTAATAAAGTACCAATCTTCTATTTACTTTGCCGCCCCGGTAATCATTTTATTAAAAGAAACAAGCCAAAGTTCTGTGGACAAAATTATTTTATATACTGCTCACGCCTTTCCATGTGTTTCAGTCCTTTCAAATCCTATAAATTATTTTCGAAAATGTGTTTTTATCTTGACTCTCTAACATAAGAGATCATTGATACATTGACAGAATCAGCAATCATAATGTCTGTAAATATTTAAAATTCAAATGCTGCACTATGCAAAACACTCTTTAACTTCTTAAAGATGAAGCCCTCAGAGTGTCTATAGCTAGAATTTTATTCCTAAAATTTGTGTTTAGGCTAAGTAGCATTTTCCTCTATTACGATGATTCCTCTGTAAGTCTCACGAAGGAATGAGGCTAGGTCTAAACCTTGGCTTAGTCCAACTTTGACCCTGGAGCACTCTTTCATTCTTGTGGCGTTCTTCAATGTTGCCCTGCTGTCCTCGTACGTATTCTTTGGCAACTTCATAATTTTCTGCTTTATCAAGCATCTAACCCGATGCCTCAACTCTTTTCTTGTTGCCCTATCACATGCCTTCTCAAGATCAGTGTATTCATTATGACCGCCTCTGCATCTCTCAAGTGTCACGTCATTGGTACCTCTGCTACCCATTAAAATATTCTGCTAGTAAATAATGTTGATATCCTTTTGTAGTCTGACGTTGCTCCTGGGAATTAAAGAGGGATAAGTTGCTCAATTTCTATGGTAGAACCCTTCCGGTTAAAAGATCTGCAATTCCGTGATAGCGTGATGTATTTGTTACACAATTATTAAGGAGAGGCGATTCCTCTGTTATGTGTAAGTCTGAAGTCGTGAAATCTGTACGTGCATTTCACGAAAACCATGTGGAATCCGGACAAGGTAAAGGTAGTTATCTTGAGCAGACTTAAGGGAAAAGGTTGTTTTGACCCGTAACAAAAGCAATACAAAAACTGGTGACCAACTGAGCTAAGAAAAAGCGAGTAGAAGACATGAATTTGCATCGGTTCTTGTGCCAAGTGATCAGATAAAAGCAATGTCCTTTTATATCTATAGGAGCAAATTAGCCCTGCTCCTGTGCATTCCAGTTCTTGGCACCTACCAGGGTTCTGCTTTGTCTTTGCAATTCATATTTGAAAAATTTATTGATTTATTGACAGAAATTAGAAATTAAGCACTACAATATTTTGAGTGTGAAAACGTTTCCGTTTCCTAATGTACTGCTTGCCAAATAATAATTTCTGGTTGCCGCCCTAAAGATTTCTGTTAAGCTTGCTTGAGGTAAAGTATTGACAATTTTTAAACTTAGATATAAGAGAACTCTCAATTTCCTTCTCCATTTTACACTCTTATGCCTTAATCATGGAATAAAAGAGATGGTATCAACCTTGATGTAGGTAAAAATACCGATATTCAAACATGGCTGATACTGCCAGATACCCGACTCATGGTATCGCCATCGGCTTATCCCTAATATGAAGTATAAACATTCATTTTCGTCAACAATGCTTGGCCGGGCCTATCTCTTATCGTGTTCTTGGACATATTTTACAGAAAAATACGTGCACTTAAAACCGATAATGTTACAACTTAAGCACCCTCCTCAACTAATATACTCGGCAACTATCAATTTCATAGCGTAAAATGTGTCTGAGATCTAAGAAGGTTCAAATTAACCATTGAAGTGAAGCTCTGAAGTGGCCTTGTATTTTACGATCAAGGCCCCTTCCCTCCCCAAATGCACCCAGGTCCCCTACATCGGTCATTGCGCCAATGGTGATACGACCTTAGATCTTAGAAAAACGCTTACTTGCAAACAAATCCCTCGGATTTTATCAAGGCTTTTTGATTTAAACTATTTTTAGATATATAGAAGTAATAAATACAGTAGTGAAATTTGTGAATTTCATACAATCAAGGAGTCTTCATTACAGAAAGTTGCAAGAGTTACTGACATACCTGGGGTCAGAATATGGTGATGTCATATATTTTCCAACCTTCACTGGTTCAGCTGAGGGAAATTTTCAAAAGGAGCTTTTAATTTTTGCGCTGACATTCAAATTGCAGTGAAGAGCGAGGGGGATGATTTGAAAGATTTAACGTATCCAAAGTCGCTGTGTGATCTCGGGTCTCTTTGGCAGACGTCACCAGTCAACTCTATAGCCTCAATTTAAGGCAGAGAATGGCATAAATTTTTGACCTTACGACCACGTCAAAATTTTCTAAAATGCTTTTTTTGGCATCATTAGTTTGAAAATCATACTTTTAAACATTTCGCAAAGATAGGAAGCTGTCAGCCTATGTTTAATAATGGCACAAGTTTGAAAAATCCACCCTCCCATTTGGCTGTTTTGAGCTATTCGCATCATCATCCACAGTGGATACAAATATACTTCTGCAAATTCTATCTTCAAATGAAAGCAACTGAACTCAAGTGTGATTCTCTTCTAATACAGATATACATCTTTTATATTCCACAAAACTTACATACGCCGAGGGCGTTTCCCAGGCATTTTTAACAACGCTTCATCTTCATATTATCCCTTTTCGGAAGTACGTGTACATGTGAGCAACGAGTGAAAAGTAACAAGGATACAAGAATTGCAGATTAATATTTTAGAAAATGTTTTGAGCGTAGCAACGTCGAATTTGCCACAAGATCTTGCTGTGTTACCTGTAGCTCGTCAGTGCAAGGCAAAATGCTTAATTTCTTTACATTTCATTTCTTTACAGTTTTTAAATGAGTTGTTATTCACAATTCATTAGGGATGGAGATACGTACGTAGTAAGGAATAATATATTTGTACAAGTACATTAAGAGTAACACAAATAGGCACATAGTTATGTGGTCTTACTCTCGAA
Organism: Alatinidae sp. Z8VKAUB7J3; assembly: GCA_010016025.2. Classification (NCBI taxonomy): domain Eukaryota; kingdom Metazoa; phylum Cnidaria; class Cubozoa; order Carybdeida; family Alatinidae; species Alatinidae sp. Z8VKAUB7J3. The sequence goes on from JAAAKM020000498.1 coordinate 20,317,694, forward strand.
TAATATTGCTAATTTAGTACTAGGTTAAAAACTGTCTGCGGCCTCAATTGACTCCAGCAATCAACATCGGTCCCACGTTGTAGAGAAGGTTGGCCAGCTCTGCCATAGCCCAAATGATCAAGTTTTCTGTGCACATTGTTATAGTAGATTAATTATTTTAAGTGTTTCGCCCTTTCGCCCATGTTCAATCGTTTGTCCCTTTACTATAGAAACTGTTAGTTTAACTCTACTGTGCTTAAACTGGTCCCCTTAATGCTATCTTGTGGTCGAGGTCGTTTTGTACAGACCTCTTTCGAGATTCCTGAGAGTGGATTTGACCAATCGAAAAGTCAAGCTTGAAATTCAGATAGAATAAAAAAGTTAGTGACGTTACGTTACCCCCAAGTCCTTTTTCTATTGTTTTCCTTTACTGTAATGGTCAATATTTCTAAGAATGGATCTTCCTGAAACTTGAGTAGCGTTGAAGATAATACGACACCGTAGCATATTCTCTTACAGCTAAGCTCTTGTTGTGATGTACGATTCGCTTGCTTCATCTATTGTCAAGTGAAAACATCATTGATCAGTATAGTGCGAGCTCACTACTTTAAGGAATTATAAATACAATGGTTTCCTCCAACGTAAATGAGAATGCCTCGACAGTTCAGCTCTTCTGCACTTTTCGCCTCAGCGTTAATTTGGATCAGGTAAGCTGTGTAGCTGTGTAGCAATATCAACATTTGTAGAAGAACCGTCGCATCTTTTCCTTTATCTATCCGCTCCCCGA
>JAAAKM020000498.1:20324514-20350912 GCA_010016025.2 Alatinidae sp. Z8VKAUB7J3
ACCTTACAATCACTAACCGAGGTTTGTGGCAATAAATCCCTGTTACGTAGCACAATTTTGTAGCATTGCTAATACAGTCGAACCTGTCTATAGCGGACATGCTATATAGCGGACACCTGGTAATAGCGGACACATTTTCTCGGCACCTCGTGAACATTTGCCTTGAAATTAACCTATGTATAGTGGACATTTGTATTTACTCCTGTTTAAGCTCCCCTAGCGCTATGGCTTCGTGGTCCCTAAGTTGTCAGAAGAATATAAACCTCCTACCTTCTAAAATTCTTGTTAATGCTTTATCATTTCGGTTTCTATATGAGATTTAAAATATAGTTATGAATTAAAGTATCTCCTTGTTCTTCCTTCCTAGTAGAAATTAGGCAGACTAATTAAATAGGACTAATTAATTAGGATTAACTAAATTAGGCAGATATATTTGAAAACTTCTATATAGCGGACCCCTGGTAATAGCGGACACTTTTCTCAGGAACCGCAGGTGTCCGCTATAGACAGGTTCGACTGTATAAAAGAACTATCTAAATTGCCAAATTTATTGTTAACGTACTACAAATGCATATTTTATTAGAATGCATGCGTCCTGGCGGCTTTGATCTGACCTTTGTTGCTTTTATCACTTTTCTTAAACTACCAATTGTTAGAATTAGATCCCTTTATGGAAGTCAAAATGTATTTGACAATCAAAGACGATAGTTAAGGGTAGTACTAACAAGTACGAGTGTCTACCTATATAATGTCGACTTAATTATCCGTAGAATGGTGTTATAAACTCTTTCCTGTTGTTAGGTGCCCCTTACCTTTTACTTCTAACACATGTAAAGGCATGCACTTCCTCACCAATATCAAAAGTTCAGAGATTTATGGGGTAAAGCACCTTTGCAAATGTCACAATGGCATTTAAACATCTTAAAAGTGCAATCTTGCTCATCATCAGAATAAATCCAGTGCATTCTTTTCTGATGCTTACAACAAGCCTTTGGTTATGAGCTGTAATTGTTATAATCAAATTAAGTCCTTTCCCTTACTTTCTAGACGATACATATTTGCACATTTTTGTTGACACTGAATTATGGTATAAATGTCTTCTACAAAGCAAGATCAAAATACGGGGAGCAAAGCCCATTTGGATACTTTCTGGTAAGAAGAATTTTATCAGTCTCTATATATAACGTAACTTTCTCGATCATTATTGCAATTCATATCTATGCGGTGGTGCACAAAAATTTGCTATTACCAAAGCTGGTTTATAGTCAGGATATGAAAGCCTTATAAGGATTCGAAAATCATTGGCAGATAGAAACTCGTCTACTCACTCTTTATATATCTATATTTGATGTAAAAGAAAACGAGCTATAAAGCCTTGCATCCTGATAAACCCCGTGCCAGAATGGCCTTGGTTACGCGGTGGTAACGACACTGTAAAACTTGATACGTATGTGAGATGGTTGAGTAACACTTCGCTTTACGCAAGTTGGAAATTTACTCGGAGCCTCTCACTATGCCCCCGGACTCTCCAATTATTCGTCTTGATGCAACATCGTGTTTGATTTTGTTTGTGCCCACAATTATGAGGCAAACAATAGCCTGTGACGTACTGGCATAAACATTGCGTTACAACACCGTGATCAAGATACCTCGTACGTCGCATTTATTCTAATTTAGTTCAGTTTGCTTACTTTGTTGTGTAATTCAAAAATCCTGAATCTGTATTTATACAGCATAATTTTGTGCGATTTTCAGTCAGTTGTGTTCGACTGCAACTACTGAATAGACATGGTGTATGTCGGGGAATCCGGGTCGATAGGATTTCGTTCGCCGTGGTCTAGTCGCCTTTTAGATGTTGTAATTCTTTCTAAATCAATTATTCATTCGAGTTCAGGAATAAGTGGTACAGACAGCTAACAGCGACGTGTGTCACTTGTTGCTTCTGTTGCGCCCGACCGCCGTCACCCTTTACACGCATTATAAACAAAACCAACCGCTCGTGATTGATTTCTTCAAATTGAAGCATTGTTTTTCCAATTTAAGGTAAAATCAACTACGCTTTATATATCCAGAAGTTACAGTCATATTTAGACATTTGTAATGTCTACCAATGGGAGTTTTTGTGAAGAGCATTTGTTTCTGATACACACTCTGTTGTAACTATGCTGCTTGATGTAGATGAAATGATATAAAAACTGTTTATCGTTGAGAACACTGATGACTGAGTACTCATTGAATTACACGGCCTTCTTAATCAAAGCGTGCACCTTAACAGTCTCTAGGATAGGATTATTTGATTAGCAAATCGATTTGCTTTGAAATGCTTGTACAATGTATCTGATATTTTGATCTTTTACAGCTGACTAATGCAGAAATGAGAGCTGAAAAAAAATGGAGGTTTTTCACGTGCTATTTTGCTTCCTGGTATGTAAGAAATAGAATAGTTAAATGTACATATCAGTTGCTTAAATCATGTCATTTATGGTATCGTATCCTATTTTAGCCATTTGAAACCCTCTTACATGGTGACATCCTCTTTCAAAAGTTTCTTTCATCATAAGAACGGGGGTGTTTTATTAAGTGAAGACTTTGATGAACCTTAAAAAACCTTAACCGTCAACTGTTTGTGTACCCGAAGCCTTAAAGCTACGAGAAAGAAAGAGTACCACAATGGTAAATGTTGGCCATCTCCTTCGTCTTCTTAAGGAAACAAAATGACCTAAAATGTCTTTTGTGACATCCTCATCTGGTTGCGTACACTGCAGTGTAGTGTGTAGCTGACGATGGCAGACGTTCTTCAGTGAGCAACGAGCTTGAACCGAAATGCTTTGCAAGGACTTACTCCAATACGTCCGTTAAGAGGTTTTCATACATACACCTTAGTAGTAGATGGCAGTAATGAAGTAATATTTTAAACATATAGCTATGGGCAGAGCCTTTGGGGGACTGGTTAAGAACCCTAATGTTTTGCTGTCAATATTTTATTGTCTATAGTTTGTTGTGTTTGAGAGTAGAAGCCTGCATGTGGGCTTCCGTGGAGAAATTTCTTTAGCATAGCTTAGACAATGCCTGACGAAAATTGTGAAATGCAAAAATTTTACATTAGTGAAATTTCTTTAGGGTATAAAGTCTCATTTTTAAAGATACCATCTTGCTTAACAAGTGATGGCGAAAAGAACAAAGCAAATATTTTGCAGGCAAGGGAAGCATGGGTTTCAATATTTATGTCAAACTCGAACAGGAAGAGTAATTTAGCTCATCAATCCAAACTGCATCGACAAATATGCAAAGAGAGAAATTTTAAGTACAGACACAACACAACAGCGTCAACATTGTGAAAGATAACAAAAGTGACAAGCGTAACTAATCATCGAAAAGTATGGTAAGCTAAGTAAAGTTTCGTCATGACATTGGCAACACTACTTCATTTCACACAACTCTATTTGCTTAGCTTAGAAGAGTCCGAGTGCAAATAATAAAGTATCAGAGGTTTGGATCTTACTATTCCTTATTCCCAATGGCGAGTGTCAGTCACGTGACATCAACAATTCCGCCATGTTGGAGTACAACCGCTGCTACGGAGTCACACTTGTTCAAAGGTTAACAGTTACTCTTATCGATCGCTCTTCAAGGTCAATTATGCTGGTTGTACGCATTTTCGAATATTAGTATCTTGTGTCGTTTCAATATACTTTTTTCCAAATAGAACTTTCGAATTTTCTGGCGAAAGTAATTTACCTATTACTTATTTATCCTGATAAAAGATGGTCAACTTCTGTGTTGTATACAAGTTATAATAGAGCAAACGGAGACAGGACTAAATCGTTTTCGTTTGCCAAAAGTAATTGAACATCAAGGGGAAGGGGGGGGGGAGGGTTCGGTTAAAAAATTAAGATAAATAAGATTTAAATTTTACCATCCTATGGCTGACTTACAAGAGGGATTCTTATGGGAAATCCCTGTGTTTTGTAAGGCAGTTTCATCATATAAGGGAAAATATACATTCTAATATAAATAGAAAAGGTGATCATATAGTTTACAGTGCTCAAGAGCATTTAAAAAGTTTCCAGCTCATTAAGGGGGTGTTTAAACATACAGGCATTAATAGGTAGCTTTAGCATACCCGTATGCATTCAGAATGCAGGTCTTTCTTGATAAGCCTTAAAGCTTTATGGGAAATTTCTATCCAATAAAAAAAGTCTATTTGGCTTCAAGTAGGCATTGGCCCTTATGTTTTATAACTTGACAAAATATTTTTTAAAAAAATCAACCTACTAACTATGAAATGATCTTCTTGGTTTTCTGTTAGTTAACAAGTTCCTTGTAATAATCATAGTGATCCTAGCAACATAAAAATGTTTAGGGAAGATTGGTTGGAGACAGCTTTTTGCAACAAATTGAGGTATAAAGATTGTAATACAGAATTCAGAAACAAAACAATAACCTGATAGTAAACAAATCAACAGTACTGTACCAAGTTGAAGGGACAGTGGAGGTGTAAGTCCTTCTGAGAATAATTTTCTATACAAATGCTTTTTGTTTCAATAGATAGTACATTATACCTTGTTTCAAAATCTGGCTTTAAATTTAAAGTGATTGTCCAGTCTTACATTTGCATCATTATAGATCAACGGCTTCACTTAGCTATGCATTGTAACACAGCTTCAAAACAAAATTTATGGCTTGTACCCCTTCCCAAGAATATTACATTTTATAGGGGAGTGAACTTGTACATGTTAAGGTAGAAACTATTACAGAAAGAAACAAACCTCAGTCCACTTGTTACAGTCACATATGAAAAACGTTTTGCCATAAAATGTCACTGTTATTCCAAGGTTTAAGTCCTTCCAATGCCAATAGTCACCAATGTCATTTTTTGGTAGTCTTTGTCTCTTGATGAGCTTTCCTTGTGGGATACCACTAAAAGAGGATGATTAAAGGTGTATATAGTTAAAGCATGGGCTTAGTTACCAAATCATCATTCTTTATGTCATCACAACACTGAATGAAGATTACTCTATCATTAAACATATTTCTAACTACCATAAAATGTCTGGTACACAATTCCTTTATAAGAGCTTAAATTTTGAAATTATATGAATCTATATTGTAATGTATAAGTAACCAGGCAAATGCATTAAAAATTATATTTTACAGGAAGTATACACTCCCTTTAGATAAGGCAATTTAACATGTTATTGGTTATATCACTTTGAAATTATACACAAATGAACAGTAGGTTTGCTTAATGTATAAGTGAGTAAAAGCTTATGTCATTTAGCATAAACATAATTAGGATTATTAATAAATATGTTTAAGATAATATAAATGGAGTCTTTTTTAATATTTTGTAAACAATAGGCCCTGAGAAAATTGATCTAGTGCAAAAACTATATCCTTAAAAACATTGTTATCCAAAGATTAGTTATCAGATGCTTAAATATGCCTTCACTTCACAAACTGTTAGAAAATATAATTATTACTATTACTCATGTGCCTCATATTTTCATGGATAGGTTTCAATTTATTCTGTTTTATCCGTTCTAAAACTATTCTCTAACTTCTTTGAAAAATGTTTCCTCCTTCATTATACATGATTGCTGTGACCAGTGTCTGGTAAAAAATATCAACAATCGTCAATTCTTTACTCAAACCAACTCCATGTATAGTGCAATTTCATGTTAATTTTAATCTTTTTGTCTCATAGGATTTATGCAATGTGTTTTCATAACATATTCCTTAATATAGCTATTAGATTGGGTACCAACTTAAATATTAAAGAGAATCATAAGATGTTAGCAATAATTTAGTCTCATTTTATGCATCTTCACTACCATATATTATCATGAGGACATTTCGTATCTTCATTATCTTTTTATGATTATTTCCCTTAGTAAAGATGTGAAAATTGAGACTAAATGACAGCAAAACTCCTTGTAATTCTCTTCTAGTCTTACTTTGCCCTTCAAAATAACTTCATACTGTTGTCTTTATGAAAGGGGAGGGCAGCCTGCTTTTCTGTTCCTGGAATAGAACAAGGCTAGTTTTCCTGACACCACACCAGGAAATTGTATACACAAATGGGTATGGGATATGGAACGGTGTTCTTGTATTAGGCGCCACAAACTTTATGGTGTTGATTTAGATCAAAATACAAAGCATTGTATTACGGAGAGAATATTATGACAATAAAACTTAGCAAATTATTACTGTAACTAAAAGCTGCAATGTCAACGCACTTCTTTTATGTCATAGTTGCTATCACAACCATTGTACACCGGTCTTGATCTACGATTTTGGCGTACCATAATCCACAACCAAGCAGGGAATACTACTAGTCAAATATGATGCCTGGAAGCACTTACCGATACGTACGTCTTTTATACATTTAAATGTTGGTTTACCCACAACCTACTGTAATAGTGAGATATAAATACCTGTTCTCAACCACTGGTTCAACGACAGCAATTGAATCATCTTCGAGATAGTAGTAGATCTTTACTGGTCTCACACGAAAAAATTCTGCCGGCGACTCGTGCACAGTTTGTTTGAAATATGCATTGAATAGCAGAACTTTCTTGTCAAAACCAACATGCCCAGGTATAAAATCCTCTGGAGGGGCTTGAACAGCTTGTCCGTAGGTCAGAGAAGGCTTGAAGTTTGCTAATTCCTCAAGTTCTGCCTCCGACAATTGGTTCACTGGAATTGCATCCCCGCCGATTCCACTTGTAGGTGCTACCGGAACAGCATAACCGTTTTTCCAACCCAAAGATTGAGGACGATGAAATTTGTTTTTCTACAAAGACGGTAATAATAATCAGATATATTGATTTCAAAATAAGAAGCAAGTAAAGTATTTGAGACTTTCATCCTCTAATATTCTAGCACTTCTGAAGGTTATAGACGTGATTTTCGCCTCAACCACTGGCAGGCATTGTGCAAGCAGTCATACAATTTTCAATATTCAATTTTTCTCTTACTATATGTAAACTGTCCTTTTCATTATCTAAAGGGCAAACAGAGCAGACGATAACGATATCTATAGGATCCTGATTGTACTGCAAAGAGCATTCTCGATAAGGTACAAACACATGGACAACTTTCACGAATTCGAGAAAAATCGTTCCCCAAAACTTAAAACGATATGGAAACCACAGTAATACAATTTCGTCAACGATCCTGCTTCAGGTAAAACCTATTTATTTGATAAGCATTATACTCACGGTGGGATCAACAAATGTATTCCCTGGTAGGAATGGTAAAGCCATTTTCCCTAGTAATCTGCCAGCAGCACTGTCAGCGAGCCTTGTTGTGATGAATGATCGCTTTGTCAACGCAAGATGTCGTTGAGGGTTACTTTGTTGATATCTCCCGTAGCAACATATTCCCAAGGCCTCATTTCCATTTCGTATTGTTTTAGTTGTTATTCGCCTTGAATGAGGCAAAACCACAGAGCAACGAAGCGCTTTCTTATTAACAGTTTTAAAGACTTTGAGGTTTTCCTTTCATCAATATTACTTACTGCCAAAGTTAACTCCCCTTCTTTTTATTAATTGCGCTTTAAAAATTATGTATCAATTGAAACAGGAATAAGTAATTCATATAGTCGCAAACTTCTTGACTAGACGATTTACCGCATGGCTCCACCTTCATTATAAGGTGACTCTACTACACAGATACATCCTGATATTTTAAAACCCTGAAATCTTCGGCAGTTTACAGAAAATAGAAAGGAGTAGCTCTAAACCTGTAATGCCTTGGCAATGGGGGTTAGGTCCCTACTGACAGTTGCTTGTCTCCCCCCTCCCAATTTCTGAGAGGTGAAATTTTGGGACTATTAGCTATTAGCCTAATTTGTTTATAATGTCTGCCATCACATGGTTATATTTCGATGATAAATATCTTCTCAAGTGTTTTTTTAAAAAGCAAAGAAATATTTTACCGATGCCGCTAGCTTTAAATATGGTTCTCAAAATAACCCAGCTTATCCATCAGACAACATAAACCTAACAATCACATCGTAGAGCGAAGAAAGCTTTGCGCGAAATTTATTGTTAGTCTGGTAGGATAGGGCGAGAATTGAGGGAACCTTTCAGTCCATTCTTTTTTCCAGTTTTGATCACAATTTACGTAGAATCGTCATCTGATTTATGCCACTCATCTGCATTTGGGAGATTTGAGATATCTGGGGTAATTTACGTTAATCAAATTGATACACCCAAGCTTTTTTGCCTTGTTGCTTTTACCTTCTGATTTCCCCTTTATTAGACTTCCTAAAATGAAGTGAACTGAGTGTTAAAAGCAGACTCGTAGCCAGAGAAAGATGTGTGAACAGTATCATTATTGTCGCGGGTTACCTGAAGACTCCCATCTTATAGCCTACCCCCTTTTTGACAATACTAAAGAAAGCGTCAAACATGACCTGCACATAAAATTTTGTGGCTACGCTTAGAAGTAGCAAAAGTTGAATTTGATTACACGCTTCAGCTAGGCATGATTCTTACTTTTAACAGCTCATGGTCATCCCCTTTATATATGGCCCCGTAGAATGATTCCGGTGACTGGCTCCCTCGTGGTGATTACAACGCCCTAAATCAAGCAACTGTCCCAGTCCGCTATCCTATGCCTCATACTCGATATCTTTTCTCAAACCTTCACGGAAATAGAAGTTTCTCCAAAATCGATCTTGTGCATGCCTATCACTAAATTCCTATCGCTCATAAAGATGTATCTAAAACAGCTGTTACTACTCCTTTTGGCCTCTTAAAATTTCTTGGCAAGCCCTTTAGCCTACGTAATGCCGCGCAGACATTTCAACGCTTCATTGATCAGGTCTTGCTTGGACAGGACTTCATGTATTCGTATGTGGACGATCTACTCGTTGCAAGTTCTTCCAAATCAGAGCATCTGTATCCCTCAAACTATTTTTTAACGTCTCAGTGATTATGGCCTGCTCATCAATCCGGCTAAATGTGATTTTGTTTCCTCCTCTTTTTTTTTATTGGGTATAATATTGAACCTTCTGGCATTGCAAATCTTCCCCAGAAAGCAACAGTTATTCAAGATTTTCTGCTTCAATTTCCATTCGAAAATTGTTAGAATTCCTTGACCGCATGCATTTCTACTGCCGTTTTTTCCAAATTGCGCTACTATACTTCAACCTCTCTGACAGACCTTCTTTCTACTAAGAATTGACTAAAAGATTTTAACTTCCTACTGCCGCTGTCGATGCATTCACTTCGATGAAAACCAAACTGGCCTAAGCTATTCTTTTTGTTCACCTGATGCCTTGTGCTAGTGACTCCTTAATGATTGCCGTTACCAATATTGCAGTCGGCGTTGCGCTTTGCAACCGATTGCTTTCCACTCCCGCCGCTTCCAGCCTCACAAAACACGTTGCCGTACTTTCGCACACAAATTACTTGGGATCTGGCTCTACATTCGATATTCCAGTCACCTGCATAAAGCCCACACCTTCTGCATCTTGACAGATCATAAAGCTATCACTGACGCCCTGTCGTCGTGCTCTGACCGCTATTCCCCATGAGCAATCCGTTACTTGAACTGCATCTCCCAATTTACAACTGACATTCACCATAGTGAAGGACAAGAAAACACCGTCGCAGATGTCCTTCCTCGCATACTGATTAACAGTCTGTCATCTACTATCGAATTTTCTGTATTGGCTTTATAACAGCGTCCTGAGCCCAACTTGCAAGAACCACAGCTTACTAGTAGTCTAAATATGTTAAAGTGCTTCAAAAAAATTTCACTACCAGGCAAACAGACACAATTTTTTGCGATATGTCAACTGGCACTCCAAGGCCTCTCGTTCCATCCTCTCTACGACACATCATTTTCGACTAGCTCTTTTCACTATCACATCTTGGAATTGGAGCAACACAAGCCTCGAATGCTGTCCGTTACGTTTAGTCAGGGATGAAAAAATACGTATGCAAGTGGACGTGCTCTCGTCTCTCTTGTCAGCGCTCAAAAATTCAACGTCACACTGAATCTCCTATTGGCAGGCCTACATTTGCAGCTCTTTTTTTCTTTGTCTTCATATCGACTTAGCTGGTTCTTTACCTCAGTTCAACGGCTATACTGATTTGTTCACTGTACCTTCATTGATAACTTTGCTCGCTGGCCAATAATTGTACCTACTAGAGACATTTTTGCCAAAACTATCACCAAAACTTTTTTCAATCATTGGATTTCCAGCTTTGGGTCGCCAACTACCATCACTAAAGTCCACAGTACTTAACGAAAATCTTTTCTTTTTACCACTCGAACAAACTCACTTGGCACAAATCGCATCCGGATAACCTCTTATCACCCTCAAGCCAATCGACTAGTTGAGTAATTTTACAGACATCTGAAAGCCGCACTTAAAGCTCAACCATATTCCGACCACTGGACGGACTCTCTTGGTCTTGTTCTGCTTCAAGTGTTCCGCTGCCAAACTAGTTTAAGGTAAACCCCCTCGTTTACCTGGACATTTTGTCTCCCCATCCTCTGTCAATAACATGCTTTCTTTCACGGGATTACGTTGAACACCTCCCTTACGCTATGCAGAAACTCAATACTACTCCTCTAAGCACTACTATACATTCTTTTCCCATTCCTCTCGACTTATAAACTTCCTCTCGCGCTTCTGTTAGAAACGAAGATGTTCTCAAATCAATGGACTCTTTGAAGTTTTTTTCTCGAATTGGCAAACATTAAAGACTGGACGTTAACACAAAACCCAAGACGAAGAGATTCCGTGGTTGGCTCTCTGTAGTTAACAACGATTATCCATTGATATTCTAATGGCTTTTCTTGAAAAGTTTTGCTTTGAAAAGTCGCAAAGCCGTACTTTTCTTCAAGAGCCAGCCGAGAAGACTAGTGGCCATTTTAAATTCGTACGATGCTGTTGGTAGAGTCATATTTCATGGCGGCTTGCCTTTCAAATTTATTCGATATTTTACCATTAATCTGATAAAGATAACTCAATTGCTCAAAGAACTGTTTCTTAGGTCTCTAAAGATGGAACATGCTTTAAAGCATGAAAATGAATTATCTGGTCAGATGTGATGATCAATAGTAATGTTAAGCTATCATGGCCTCGCTAGCATGAAACGTACAACCCAGAATCAATGCATCCCAGCATTGGCCAAGACGTTGATACACTTCAGGCGCTCTTGAGCTGTAGTTGAAGTCTCTCAGTACTCAACGTATCTACCAGGAGTGCAAAAGTGACTAATTATAAAGAGTAATTGCCATAAAGATTAAAATGTGATAGCGGAGATCATGGAAAACTTAGAAGACATTTGGTAACATTTCCCGCGACCAACAATAGATTATCTATACGAAATTGTCAACATCAATGTCAATGTCAGGAAAACTCGACCAAAAATATTCGTCGCTTCTTATATTCTATGGGCAACATTTAAGTTGTTCTATGACGTACTAGATCGATTTTAAAAACATTTGGCGGCAGCTGTGGCAGCCACGAGCAAGCTGAAAAAAGTTGATTCATGAAAATAAGTCAACTTTCGGATATCATTGATACGTCTCTGGTTTAGTCATGGGTCATCGCACTTTAGCAGACAAATACTTCGTTGAAAGTAGAGATATTTTCAAACTTTATTTTTCCCATAGCAACATCATATTTTGAAAATAAACGGAATATTCGGTAACAAAACCCAAGCCTTATTTTGGTAAATATGTAACGCTTTTCAAATCGCTGACTGACACAACCTTAAAAAGTGATTCTAAAGAACTATAGGATATTATGTATGGACGATTGGCCAACAAATGAAACAATTTAGATTTTACGGACAGTTTTCCAATTTGGTCTTCAAAAGTTTTAAGTCTATCTCACTTCAGTAGTCTTCGGTAAGTTCTACGAATTTAGTACCAAATCATGGCGTTCTTTGATACGCCTTTACATGGCGTAGTAAAGAACGCCATGTATCAAATCCTTTACAAGAGCAGACTGAGAACAGTTGTCCTCAAGAACTTAATTAGTCACAGCGCCATCTTTTCTTCCCGCTAAATCAGTCACGTCTATCAACTCATATTTAAAAAAGAACATCCTACAGGCAACTCTGTGAATTGAGTCCAGCCGTCGGACTGGATTGAAATGCCCTTATTAACAAGATGGCATTAATATGATCCTAAAATTCTCATCTCAACTCTTATTATTAAATGCGTTTGTGTGTTACATGTAATTTTAGTCATAGTGAACTAAAAGTAGTAAGGAATCGTTGTGATTAGATTTTACGTAAAAAACAAACCACAAAAATTAACTTAAAATATATCATAATTAACTAGGAAAATTACGTACCAAAATATTAAAATTAAAATCAAATCAAAATCAAATGAGAAGCAAATCAAAATCAGGTGTTAAGCAGAATGAATAGGTTTTAAGCAACTCATTACTCCACTCTGACAAAGGTGTGATACACGGGTCGCTCGTTGCGTCATGTTAATGACACGTCTAGTGGGGCGAGAATATCATTGTTTGCCCCTATCAGTGTCTTTATGGCCAGGACTGCCGATCACTGCCCGTAGTTCGCAATTCAAAGCTGCCCGTCAAATGCAGAGTTTAATAAAAAATTTTGCTGGGACTTTGATTTTGCGCCCACATTTCAAAGCTGGCTTTAAAAGCAAGCTGGCCGCAAGGACAGAGTTGCCTGTATCATCATTCAGTGGTCGTATCCTTCTGTGGTTAACTATGGCACTGAAGTTTACTGATGTGCAGAGCTGGGTCTGAGTTAAGTCGGATCATAAGAGGGCCTAGGGATGTGTTAGTAGAATTGCTGGAGGACCAAAACACGTTCTCTATTGAGTCTCAAAAGGTCAGACCATGATGGGTAACCGGAGGCAGAAAAAGAAAGACAGTGAAGTGAACTTGTTAACAGCAGTGTAAAGAATGGAGGATCCATGTTGCAAGCAGGGGTGAAAATTCCATTCCTACAGTAACAAACCACGACTTTATGCAGTATACGTAAAAGAAGGAATTGATGTGCACAACCCTAACTGACAAGGTATATCAAACTATGGATGCGTTAAGTATGCATCTTCTCTGGAAAGAAAGACGAAAAGACGTTTACTATTATATGAAAGTCCTTAGAAAATAAAAAATATTTTTTGTTTGGCATTACCCACAGGTTCTCTCTTGCAGCATGCCCAAACTTACAGGACAAAGGTAGACAGCCATTTTTCAAGTAAGGAACTCAGCGCGCTTTTTCTGCTTTTCTACAGTCACAATATTTTGTGGATGGTACATGGAGCTACTGTAATTCTTCTACAATAAGCGAAAATCACGACGTTTGGTAGTGTTCGAGTATTCAGTAAGCTGTGGGAAGGCGACACTTCTTTGAACAAAGACATAAATATATGCAACTCGATTGTGCTGAAAGGCGCTGGTATCACCAGCATATGGTAGGGACGGGAGTCCAATCACTTTCAAGATCTAAGAGTATCATTCCTTGCACTGTTGTCGTGGGGAATATTGAAAACTGACAGAGGCGCTTATGTATCATGACTGACCATATTCTTTGAATCGTCGGTGTCGAAGCTGCCATTAGGCGAGCCGTCAAGGAGAGACCATGTTTTATACGAAAAGGAATTGGTAAATGATGGCTAAATACAGGTTGACAATTTATAATAGCTCCGTTTCTTTTGACGACATTAGTGAATCTCAGTGAGTAGTTTTTAAACAATTAAGGGATAGGACATTTGATGTTGTAAGACTTCTGGAAAAGCATTATATTGGCTATGGACTTTCATATACATACCTACAATAAGCAATGCATTTTCCTCGTTAAAAAATTCCATAACTTTTTGTATATAGTTATATATAGTTATATTATTGAATTTTCTAGGAAATATCCAGATAGGCCTTAGAAGAGGTAGGCTTGACGGGCAATGTTTAGGACCAGTTTAATACTCGAATTTATTGTAGACCTTCCCAAAATGCCCCAAAGCTTCGTTATGAGGAGGATTTTGGAAACTCAGTCTTGGTATTGGGCATGCATAGCACAAGAGGGCTATCTCTATAGACATGGATGTTTATTTAGCACACAGATGTTACTAATTATGTTATTTTTACTTGCAACATCCAAACGAAATGGTATTCCTGGTAGTGCCCAGGGAAAGAAGTTAAAGTGAGAATTTGTAATGTTTTTAGAGAAACATATTGAAAGATACTAAGCACGAAATTAAAAAACAAATGTACTAGAATGATAATTGTGAAGGTCGGTTTTAAGGTCCACAGATATTCATATTCATGTATTAAGTCTAGTAACATTTTTAAGCTATCTATGATGTCTTTTTCCTAATTATATGAGTAAGATTATTTAGTGTTTGCAAACATCAACTAAACTATCAGACGGTTTTCAAATGTAGTAAACTTTGCATAGTTTATAATATGTATGGTAACAGAAAGTGTGGTAGGTAGTTGTTGTTGCAGCTTTAAAGTTATTTTGTAAAACAAAGTCTGAAGAGGGAGGGGGGCTCGCCAATGATTATGCGTGACTTTAAGGGTGTTGGGGTAACAGACAAAAAAATGATTAATCAATGCACAGCAATGTACAATCTAACACCATAAATACAATTGGAAGTAGGAAAAAGGATCGAAATTTACAAATTAAGAAAACACAAGCAATGATTGGTTACTTTCTCACAAGATACGTACGTAAACGAAAGAATTGCTTAAACAATACGTATGAAGTATCTCGTCAGTTGAACTTGAATAAAGGCTGTTACAACTTATAACTTTCCACTTAGTTTTTTAACAAAGTTGCACTGTGTAAAAGGAAGGACATCAATATTGCATTTCATGGCAATCAAGGGCCAGCTGGAACCCATGGATGGTTGGTCCTGTCTTAGGAACTAAGCACGAGGGGCTAAACGGGACCAATAATTTTGCATCTGATACTTTTCGATCCTCTTCAGGGCTCAATTCCTGGGGTAGTTACCTATTCCAACCAGGTCCGTATCCAGCCCAGACCCTCAGGGGATTCAAAGAGCTACCAGTGTAATGCGGAATGCTCTCCATTGACAATGGTGTTGATTACAGCTCCTGAATCGATAAAGAGGTAAAAGAGGATATAAAGCACTCATAAAATGATGACAAAAAAGTTCTGGCTGCAGAAGACACAACGGGGTTAGGAAACCTGCTGTAATTATCTTTTTAAAATTCCAGCTGAACGTAAACAAGCAGATGTAACAACGTATGAATTCCTAAAATACCTTTAGGAAGAAAGTTTGACATTGTGTAACTTTTCAACGTTAAGAAAGTTTCCGATTCGATGTAATACTATGTTATCTAAACAAATTCAAACTCGAAGAAGGATAAGGTATAATTCGCGATGATAATCAAGCTGACGTTTATCATAACAATTCTCCCTCCGCTAGATCACAAAGCATTGTCTTCTGGATGTGAGTTTTTGTCTTCGCCATTTTGCTGGATGACAGTTGACAATGTGGTTTAGGCAAATATTATATGATGTCTGTGGTTTGGTGGCTTTCATGGAAACACTTGAAAGTTTACAGTTTCCCAAATGCACTTCCCTGGCATTTGAAAGCTCGAAGGACTTCAACTTTCAGGTACATTATCGATTGCGAAATCAGAGGCAGCAGCACAGCCCATTAATACCACTTATTACTCAAGAAAGTCATTAGTTAATAATGATCATGAGTTAATAATGAACAAATAAAATGAATAAATAGATAGATAAATGAATAGATAGAGAGGAAAATAAGGTAAATATTTAAACAAGCAAGAAATATATGTTTTACAACAGTGTTTCTCAACGGGATCTGAGGACACCTTTAGGGGTAAACTTTAGAGGGGAAGAATTGGAAACGAGGGCTACTAGGGGTTGTTATGTATGTATCAGCATCCTATGACCGTTTCCGTAACACGTACTCATCTTGTAAATAGAAGTCGAAAATGTAATTTTAGTTAGTTATTGGAGATCACGTAGAGGAGTTAAGAAGAAAATTGGTTAGAAAGATTACTTGTTCCGTCTCGTATT
The DNA here is from genome assembly GCA_010016025.2 of Alatinidae sp. Z8VKAUB7J3. Lineage (NCBI taxonomy): Eukaryota > Metazoa > Cnidaria > Cubozoa > Carybdeida > Alatinidae > Alatinidae sp. Z8VKAUB7J3. Next base: position 20,340,546 of record JAAAKM020000498.1, read on the forward strand.
GAATCATTATTCTCGGTCTATCACGACAGGGGTCCAACAGCTAACAGAGTGTTCCATTGTTTTTCTTGCATCAAAACGCAAAAACCAAACCAAGGGGTAAATAAATAGCCTCCGTTTACTCTAATTTTGTACATATCTTCGTTTTAAACATTTCGGTAGATCGAAGGGGCTCTCCCAGGTTTAGAAACCGTGTTTTTAAACACAGAGGTTTAGCCTCCGTTCAACCGCGTCGTTGAATACGAGTCATTTCAAATATGGTAATTTACAAGAAAGAAAGAAAGAAGATGTTTCCGAAATGCAACTGACAAGGCAACATAGTCTGCATATGCAGAAGTGAAGTTATGCTGCGAAACGATGACAGAGTTGCCTGAGAACAAAATCAATCTAGACATGCTAAAGCAAGAGAATGGCGATAGAAGTGAAGTACCTCAGCAAAGGTCCGAATATACAGGGGGTTCAAGCATGCGAATCAAAAGGGAACCACATGATGTTCATGACGATGAGAAGTTTTCTATTGACGAAGAGAATTCGCTGGAAGCTAAACAACACTATAGATCGTTAAAGAAAAAAATAAAGGCCTTGTTATATGAGCAAGAGTGTTTTTATGAGGAATTACGCAGATTGCAGAGAAAACTGCTGCGCATCAATAGGGATAAAAGCTTCCTTCTGGACCGTCTTCTACAATACGAATTGCCAGAATTTTCCTCGTCGGATGACGAAGAAACTGCTTCGTCCTCTGCAGACGAAGTGGACAAGAGCTATTTCAAAAGCGAGTCAATACCTGCTCTACCAACCAAGCAAGTTAAGAAAACAGTGCCAACAACTGGTAAGTCTTTAACCTTAGGTTATCAATAGCCAAAATATAATTTAACACATAAGGATAATTATTTGCATGCCCTGGCTTCTATACATGCCATTAGTGTAGACCAAAATCCATCGAGGTGGGCAAATGCCCCACGCCCCCTCCCTAAGCACGTGCCCATGTATCAGGCTTCACAGTTAGTAATGTCTAATCCAGACTGCACTGGTATACAGTACGGCAGGTATGGCAACCTTTTCCGGCGACGGGCAGTATCAGAAGGTGCCGCAGCTGTCACGGCATGGCGCATGTGGCATGGTGCAGCTGTCAAGGGCCAAATTTTTTGGCCTATATTCTAAGCTGACGCCGTCGTTTTTTTCACCAGCTCTTGTCGCGGCACAAGCGTTCTTACACTGAATTGACCTAATTCCGTACTCAAAAGATTTGTTGCTGTGACAAGGCAGATTTAATGAACAAAAATAGTTACCTTTCGTGTAAACTTTAAATATGTTTAACTTTGTGAATGTCTGAAAGACTTTACTATTGAGTTGATATTTCCTGGTATTGTGGTTCAAGATTTTTGGAGTCTAATGTGAGTGCTCATCCGTTATCCTGGCTCTATCAAATATTGTAACGAGCTTCAGTTGTAAAAATGACTTTTCACATTGCAAGGGCTTCCAAAAATGAAGTGGTGCCTGTTATCAAGAGGGATCAAATATATGCTTGTAAGAAATGAATTGTCTTACCGAGACATGAATTTCCCCTTTATTTTTTCATCAATTTTCTGCCCTATCCATTTCCAATACAAAGAATGCATATCACTGACCTCCTTCACATTATTGTGTTTCAGGGAGAACAAATATTTCGTGAAGTATTTTCAAGAAGTTCTATTTGTCCAACATTTTTAGTGTATACAGTGCTCATAATGTCGTCACAAACTGCCTCTCAAGAGATGGTCTCTTGCACTTTTCCCCGAAACAACAAGAATGCCAGCTACAATTCCCAGGTTTATTTCAAGTGCTTGAGAGAAGATATTCCTCTGTGGCTGAAATTTTGTCGTTAATTTTCCATTTCACTCACTAACCAATAAAATTGGACTCCCCTTTTTACGAATAAAGAAATACTCACTTGCCCATTGATCTGCATTGTCCAATTTTATGAATCAGAGTTTTTTCTGAATCATCCCTAAATTTAGACTTTTTACTATTAAAAAAACCTATTAGGCAAATACACAATGGTGTAGAGATTAAGTGAAAGTATGTGGAATGCCACTGTGACATAAACCACTGCATCTGCCTAAAAGGTTATATTATTAGATTAATTTAATTTGTATGTACAGAGACAACATTTGGCATGAGCAACTGGTTTTAGCTTCTGAAGACTGCATCTCTCTGTTAGATAACAATGAGACATCAGGATTCTGGTACATGCACCAACTGATATAGCTTAAGTCATTCATGTAAAAATGGAATTGTTACATTGTGTAAAAGAGTAATAGAAATATTAGTTACAAGAAAGATGGTCAAAAAGTTTAACAGTCCATATCATATCCATTTTTTCAAATTGCCCACTGCCTGGATTAAATACCCAGGAATGCTGGATTTGGTCCATGGGCTGGGGGTTGCCTATGCCTGGTATATAGTATCCATGCTATAGCTATAGACAAGCCATAGGCTAGTATAGTGCTATAGCCTCTTGTTACATAACATAAGGGAATTCCACTCTGTAGCAAGAAATTAGATGAAGCTGTGGGGCCAAAATGAACTTTCCCCTTGAAGTTCCAGCTAATGTGATGAATATTGGCTGAAGGGAAACATATTTACAGTATATCATACAATACATGACTGACAGTTCAGCACCACCTTCTCAACATGTGCTTGAACCCTAGGGTTGTAGCCTATGTATGGCCTAACATTGCTGGAGTATTGATTGTACAATATACTCCAAACAGTCTTCATTGCCGGAAACATTTGTTAATAGCCTGATATATATCCCAAGTGATCAGGATGGAAAATCTGAACAGAACAGCAACTAAACGCAGTGCACGTGATGGAACATCTGCAAACTTCTACATCTGTAAGGCAATCAGCTTAGTTGACTTGATTCTTGGTGCTCTCAGCCATGGAAAATATCCTGCCTGGCATATTGCTGTCAGAGGGTGATAGGAAAGCCCACCTTCATTCTGATTCTGTATTCAACTAATATGCAGCTTATTCCTTCTATGTAAGACACTTTGAGCTCTTCAGCAGTTATAGTTAGAAAAAAGTTCATTAAGGAGAGCATGTCATCGGTTATAAGAGTGTGCAAGTATAAGTGCATAACAAATGATCTGAAGTAACCTTACTGTTTCACACATTGCATCATGGATTAAATTTTCATGTGCTGCACAGTGAAAGGGCAATTGTAGTTTATGCAAATCACCTTTAAACCACTTTCTGTTTTGTAAAAATCCAACACAGCCCATTGGCTAAGTTCACTGCAACTCTTTAAAAATGAGGGTTCACAACCCTGTGTGCCAAAAGCCCCAAGCTGAACCCATGCTACGTCCCTGTTGTAAGGTCTACCATACTTATTATATCAATCATTTACTTAAATATATTTCACAATGTTATCACTGCATTGGAAAGTTCATGACACAAACAATTTAAATTATATAAGTAAAAGTTTCAAAACTGATCAATTATCATGCACTTAATGAAGTGTTTTAGTGTTGGTTACCAAGGGTTTTTATACAATTTGGGAGAATCTGGCTGCATAGAATAATTCTAAACTGTTACAGAATGACACAGTTTAGGGTGATATAGTGTATTCAAATACAATGACAATTTAGAGCCTTAATATCTAAGCTCAATTTGTGTAAAACTTTATCCCGTTTTAATGAATAAGATATCATTACTTTGGTAGAGAGGAAGAAAGGAAGATAGAAAACTGACAGTCATCACACCCGTCATTGTCTGTACCATCATAAATAGCAGCAGCATCATAATCATGATGATGATGATGATGATGATGATGATAATCATCATTATCATCATCATTATCATCACCACCACCACCATTATCATCATCATCATCATCATCATCATCATCATCATCATCATCTTAAAACTTTAATTCTAAATCTATTTGGGTTGCCAGTATGAGCCAGCATTTTATTGGATCAGTTCTACCCTCGTATCAGGCACTGTCAGAAAATTATCTTTCATTCAGTGTACCACATTGCTACAGGTGGGTATTTCTTAATTTTCAGATTTCAACTACTACACCTGGGTCTCTTTTAAAGTAAAAGTGGAAAATGCTTAACATTGTAACTAAAAATCCCTAGTGGCACATTAATGTAACTTGACACAGTGATGAAAAGTAAGTCTTATATAAAAACAGAGATTACCTTAACAAAATCTTTTTATTGTTCAGGCCCAACTTAATATACAGCCTTCACCACCTACAATGTTCTTTAAATCATGACACTATGTGGGTCCTGCAAAGTACCTATCTCACATACCTGAGGACTGACAGGATATATATATATATATATATATATATATATGTAATTCAATAACAAGAGCTATAACATGGCTGATTTAGTTTAACATCAGTTTTCCTTGTTAGCATTGGTTGGAATGGTTATATAAATAGCAGTTTTTCAATCTGATCTAGACAATGTTAGGTCAAAACTAAAATTGCTTCACTACAAATCTGCCTTCATCATCACCTACCTAACATGCCTTTTTTTGTCTGCCCAGGGGCTTTGCTCCAGGAAGTGTTAAGTCTCTACAATATCTTTCCCAATTAACCTGCTCCATTCTCACTTAATGACCAGACCAACTTAATCCTCAGATGAAAATAACATTGTTTATGCTATGAATATTTAGCCTGCACTACGTCTTAATATTAACTTATTGCATTTTTCTCTAAAGAGTAGTTGATTTTAAATGGAATACCCATTACATCTAGATTTTGTAGAGGAAGAGCAAATGTTGTAATGTGATGTACAGAAGTTGTAGGTTCCAGCCTATGATCATAGTGAATACATTATTATAGTAATTTCCCTAAAATACATCATCTTTTCTTTTTGCAAGATTCATCTTCTAACTGCAGTCAACAGAACTTTATTGGCTGACTTTGGTTTACATGTAGCATCATCAGTAGACACAATTGCTCGTGAATTACTTTGAGTGGTCACTAGTTTTGGTGCAAAAGCATGTAGTTCTTATAACATTATGATGGTTGTCTATTAATGACAGTCACACTGTGAAATACCAATCATTTGTGTATGCTAAGATGACTCTCAAGTCCATAATACGCCCTGCAGAAGATTCCACAGTGGCTGCATTGGTGACCAATGTGATCCAGCTGAGAATTTTCTTGTGCTTTTCTTCTGTTTGTTTTGCTGCATCTTCAGAAATGCTCCCTTCTACACCCGCCTCTGTTTCTCATCTGACTGTGTACAGACAAAACTACTAAAAGTAGTATTACTACCTCGGTAGTTTTTGTCCTCACGCAGTCTACCCTCCATGCAGATGTATATGTACCATCTTCTTCCCATGTTTAAACATGCATCTGAAATTTTGGAGATTCAAATTTATGGCACACTTGTATCTTTTCATTGGAGCTCCTCTTGACCATCTTCCTTGCTTTAACTTAGAGTGTATGATTGGCTTAGGAATTGGCATTCTCTCCATGCGAGCAGCCTACGTGGGCTGAGACCCGTTTACTGTTCGATGTTTTAGTGGAGAAAGGGGGTACTAAATTCCACTCCAACATATATAGAAAGCCTACATTTTCTGGGCAATACATCCCCTGGAATTCGTTCTGCCGCAAAAGACCAAGACGTCGTTGATAGCAGTATCAAATTAAAACTTAAACAATTCTCTGAAGAAAAACGCTTTCCGTCTAAAAAATGTCCTGTATAAGTACTTAAAACTACCATGGCATGGGAACGTTTCACTGTGATTTGGAAACCAGATCAAAGAGGCCATAGAGAATTTTTTGGCGCTGTCGCTCCACGTATATTTTATACAACTAAAAAAGGCATTATGCACCAACCAAGAAAATCGTGTGCCTTCCACAAGTTCTAGCTCTGTAGTTTATCAATTTTCATGCCAGTGCTAGGCTGGCTATGTTGGTGCACGACTGTGGGGTTGGTTGACCCTATTAAGCAGCATGTTCTATCTTTTATTCGCCAAAAATCAACTCCGCAAATGAAACAAACACCTCGGGTCTTAAAGACCAAGAACATCGTTAAGCAATGTGACTCTGCCATAGGGCAGCACGTGGTTGAGAACCCGAACGGTGCCAAAATGTACATGCACGATTGCTTCCGTATCATAGAAAACGCCAGGTCTGCGTTTCATTTGACCGTTCTGGAGTCAGTCAACAAAAAAGCCAGAAAACCTTTGTTATATAGATAAAAAGTATTCGTTATCTCGTTTATGCCTATTCGATTAACCTAGTTGTAGTGGACACTAATTGGTCCAAAAACACAAGCCATTCAGGCGGTCCAATTTCTTATTGGCTCTTTCAAAAAGAAAGTTGGGTACACTCTTTTCACACGTTTCATTTCGATCATTCTGACGCTAGTACACTGAGGAGTGGCAGACTTAAGTATATAATTTTTTCGCTATTTCGTACAATGAACATATTTGTATCACAAACTTGCAACAAATTCCATTACGATCATAAAATCGGCACGAAATTGGTTTCCATAGTCCCGCAAGTAAGGAAGACATTTAAGTGTTGTCAGCCGTCAGCAGTCATGAAAACTATATCAAAATGAATTTGTTGATTTACGCGTGAAATAGATAAAACAGCGTAGCAGTATCAAAAGAGTTTGCGGATTTGATTTTCGTGTAGTTTCCTACGCTCCTGGTTTATACTCTATTGCTTGACAAAAGTACGTTTTCTTTCAGGGAAAAGTTCATCTGGAAAGTCGGAGCCAGCACCCAAAGCCCCTGCAAAATCAAAACGAACAATAGAGAATGTAGAGCGCGTCCGATGTAAACAGATCGATAATGGAAAGCGGTGTCCAAAGATGGTCAGCAAACGTGTGAAAAGTGGTTTAAGTGACGCAAAACAAAATAGCAGTGTTTTTGACGTGTCACGCTTTATATGCTACTTCTCACGTCAGTAACTATTCAAGTGTAAAATGGCAAGACTCTGTTGCAAGATCCCTTTCAGCCCCTCTTATCGCCAATATTACTAGGCCATTTACCGATTTTTCGCACAGACATTCTTGCAAGGACTCTTGCATGCTCCTTTGCATGGACTCTTGCTGGTTATGACTTAGTTTCTCTTTGTAGTATTTCTATTATTTGGCAACAGCATTGTTATTTAAAGGCATTGGCATCAACCGGGCATCTTTACTTTGGCTAACTACTTCTACTTTACCGATGTAAGCTTCACGCTATTTCTTTAGCGTGAGGGGCAACAATCTCCTTGATGCCCCTCTCGAGAAGGACATGCTAAACTTTGACAACTCTCGAACACTATTCTGTCTGTAGCGCCTGTTATGGGGTTTCGATTTCTACACTTGACTAAACTAATGTGCATTTTACCAAGCAAAGCAGGTACGTATTCCCAATGAAAATCAACGCTGGCAAAACTCAAGACAATTTAAATGAGAAAATAATATATCAGATACAAATATTGCAGCCACAAACAGACTTTTACATACAAGGTTCAACAAAGAACTAAGAATTGTTAGAGATATTTTCACTTTTTAGGACACTGTAGATTCTCCCAAAATAGATATTCTTAAGGAAATGTAAAATTTCCAATTCCTTGCTCTAGTATGTTCAAGGTTTCTTTACAGAAATTATACCGGGAGTCGTTGGGGTAAGAAGATACGCTGCCTGTCGTAATGTTATTTGACCAAGACCTCAAGTGAGCGACGTTATTTCTTCAGGACAGGGTCGTGTACAGCAGTAATATTTTAGGGTTCCCTGGCTATTCATATTGCAACAAATTAATCATCATCTTGAGCCCATTTATGGTAGCATTTTTAAAATAGAAGCAACACAATGAATAGAGGTACCATGTCTATGCAAGAGTCTTTTAATCAAACTCTTAGAAATACATTTTATGCGTACACGAGGATTAAATGCGCTGTTCAAATACCCTAAGAGGTCCGCAACTACTATTTCTTAATGAGAAGGGGGTCTGTGAGAACAGAAATGATGCAGACCGCTGGTGTAGAGCCTGCATGTTGACAGACTAAGGGGTACCAAGGGCCCTTTTCTCTGAACCGTGTATTCTCGAAGAAATAATCTGCGCTGTTGAAATAGAGTCTGTCTGTCGGTCTGTTTTTCCGCCTGGCATCCACAGTTTTCAGTCTACGACCTTCGAAGTTGATCTATGTGTTGGATAGGCTCAGGATTCCGTAACAACGTAAGATAAACCTTATTAGGGTTATGATGTTCGTCTGCTTTATTTTCATGCATGACATAAAACTTTAAACGACTGAAAACAAACGCGTTTTCTTACGCACAGTAGCCTCTGATCACCTGTTTTTGATGTTAAAAGGGAGAGCCAATTCCAGCACGTTTGATCCTAGTGATCGCCCCCACCTTGTGTCACATCAGACAGATATTCACACTAAAACTCAACTCTATCGATCGCACTATTTCCAATAACAACATAATATCTATCTCCAAACTTATGCTACATAGAATAAAGTGAAAAGGCAATTCCTTTAATTGTTAGTAAATGTGATTGCATGCAGTTGCTTTAAAACCGAGGACAATGGACCTTGACCTCTCCACCCTAGCAACCAAGTTAACTCGAGGTCTAAACAGGCTGACCCACTCACGCGAAAATATGTTTTGGGGTTTCTGCACAATCTGTTTGAATTTTACCCGAAATATCTTAGAATCAACGAGTGGCCACCTGGTACAAAGTTAGCTATTAAGAGCATTGCGTTTTGGCATCGAATCTTGATGATGTGCATCATCGGCAAATCTTAATAGATATACTATTAGTAGTATCATAGATCGCGATTATAGGCTTGTCGGAGAGTTTAAACATCTTGCTTCCAATCTTACTTCAAAGGGGCAGCGCCATATACGATGATAGATAAAGCTAGTTGTCATGGAAGTTGACAACTTATACAATAAAATCGAACAGATCCCAATGAGCACGTGTCTCGTGAGTAATATTGTCTGCCTACTGAACTTCATCGACGCAGGTAATTTGCGTCATTTGATTAATTCACATGAAAAAAATCCCCTCTGTGCAGGTGAAGCAAAGTTTGCGGTGCCAAAATGAAGGATACATCTACGATCAAAAAGTCGTACAAATATATTTTTGTTAAACCATAGATAATCGATTAAAAACTCCGGTTAAGCATTTGGATTAGGGTCCAAGGGAATAAGGTTCCCAATTATTAAATCAAGATAAAACACAGTTAGATTGTCATTGGAAGGCCGAGAACTTGACAATCTTGGTCAAAAGAGTCTCACAGACAACTATTTTCTTGATAACTTGAAAGAGAACGTAACGAATAGTGGAACATACTTCTTATCTTTGTAGTGCAAGATTATTTGTAGTGAAAGGTCAACACGAGACAAAGGTTATGTACTAGAAAAGCTGTCATTCTTTGGTTCAGGGTCTATGAAAAGGTCACGTTGGCGAGCATTTTACTACTTATTCACACCGTGGTTGTTTCTTGACACCTTGTTGGTAGGTATAGCAAGGTTGCACATGAAATTAGGATTACAATGTTTTTTCTTACAAGCACATACTAAGGGGTTTTCGTTATGATAGTAGAATTATCAGTTTTGGCAAAATTCGAGGTTTATATTTTTTGTTAATTGGAGCATGTACAGATGGCTATCACACTCGTTGATAGTACCTGACACGGGTGATTAACTCCTTTCAAAAACGGTCCTACAATGTCAGTAAAAACTGCGCTAAACATTTTTGCTATATTTGAACTTAAAACCGAAATATGTGCTGCAGACATTGGATTTGTTTAACAAAGTAGACTTGCTATTTGCGCGCAACGCAGTAACTTGGTGCATTTTACCGATTTTTAACATTGGGTCTAAAAGGCATGGCCAGCATTTGATGTAGTTCCGCTCTTGTGACACCTTGAAACACTTCAATGATATCATCAAGACTTGCTCTCTTAATCATATCTCCAAAATACCAATTGTCAAGTTAATCGTGAAGAACATAAAAAATTTTTATTCGGAATGGATCTATTATAATTTACTGATTTTGAAGACTTTGGCTGACTACGTCTAGTTTACCGATGCAAGTTTTACCCTATTTCCTTAACGACAACACCTTCTAATGACAAGACTGCCATAAACGTCTACTGATACACAAATGTCACATTTAAATGCTACTATATGAAATTTCGATTGAAAGATCACAGGCAAGGAAGAAAGTACATGCTGTTATAATAAGATATCTTCCAAAGGGTGATGATGATGGTCATAATGACAATTGCGTGACTAAAAATTGTGTTATGGGGTACCCTTGTACCGTAGCTTAAGTACTGATCGCGTAAAAACTGTTAACTACCAACGTGAACCTTGTCTTAAAATATTTGCTTGATACATTACCC
>JAAAKM020000498.1:20351012-20387143 GCA_010016025.2 Alatinidae sp. Z8VKAUB7J3
TGCTCTTCTCACTTTAATTAGTCTCCCTTGTTTTAATCTAATGTTCTGAAGCCATAAATTTTCCAGAAATGAACAGTGGATGAGTCTTCCTCGTATCTTTTATTGAACATGTCGCTTTTCGAGGTTTGGCTATTGGTATAAGGGACTCTTCAATATTACTAATAGAAAACATTTCATATTTACCCTAGCAATGACATTGTTTTTTCCGTCTATTATCTGTACTTCAGATGCCATAATACTAAGCATGATTGAGCTCCACGGAATTCTCCGCAACACACAAAATGATATGTATCGCATAAATCAATCGCTAAATAATTCTATTATTTCTCTAACTATGGCAAAAGTATGTCATTATTTAACAGTTCACCATGAAATTTGATCTCCTGTCTCCAAGTTAAGGTTTGTAAAGGTGTGTAACATAAAAACTATTCCCTTCTCAAACATTACTCAATAATTGTGAAACAAACCTCATGATATAATAAATATTTTACCTGATATTGTGTAGTTCTTCGATGGCTTCTTTTGTCGTCAATATTGAAACGATACAAGCGAGCAACGAGCCTACAAAAGTTCAAAAAACAAACAGTTTGTGACACTACAAAAAAAATAGTGTTAAAAATATACACACACTTCTGGATGCTTTCTTTTGATATATTTTGCATTTTTCAGTCTCTATTGGTGCCTTTATTCTGCTTGTTTGTTACATTCGGTACTTATTGGGCAATAAGAGGCATAACTGACTTTAAAAGATAAGCTCTTAAAACATTTCTTTTGCCATCCACTTCTTATGCAAGGCATTGCCTTTTAGCTCTCTGTCGAAAAGCACTACATTAACAAACCCGCAGGTTGAAAGGCAAAAAATCAGACGATGCTAAATAAATGAGAACATACTTAACACGTGCGCAACAGAGCCAAAAATTATCTCGTTTACTTCTCAGATGGAAACGCAGTGGTCGGTAACATGTAACGCTGTTTTGCTATAGGTTTTTCACAACTACCATAGCAACAGACACATAGTTGGGTATTCGTAAATAACGCGCATGATCAAGTATGAAGTTTTCCGAAAGGGGCTGAGGGGGAGGGGGAGAAGGTCCCGTCGCATCTCGGCCCTTTCGATAAGAAAGGGTCTAGCACTTGTTCTTATTTGATTACAGATTCTTCCTATGATCCATGAGAGACAGTCCTACTGGGCGACTGAGTCTGCCTCATGGCTTTGCTCTCGGCCAAGTAGCCAACAGTGAGGGGTCTTCCCGTTAAATGCCCCGGTTGTCCTTTCTGTATTTGTTTTAGCCTCTTCGACAAGACGACGTTCCTGCTTATTTAGGGTAGTTTCAACTTGATTGAGAGATTGCGGACAATAGTATCTATCGCTACCATCGATTTAAGGTTAACAGGGAAGAGTAACCATAAATCATCAATCTCTTCTTTGACAGCCCGGTTTCCTGACATATCGTGCTCCCGTGCTCTCTATTACTATTCTAACCAAAATACTGACATCATAAATACAATGTACCTTATCTTACGCGTGGCAAGCGGACACGTACCGGCACACGCGCTCAATTAACAGCACGAAGGTCCCACCGCACCCGCAAAATAGGAAACAAAGCAATTTATGTCGACATTGATTGAGGGTCAGATTAAAAATAATGGCCCCATTATTCAAACGAATTCTTTAGGAATTTACTGCTTAAACTAAACCAGCCATTCGCACGTATACTATCGTAAACCAACCCATAACTTTTAATCTCAATTGAAAAGTACGTCCATGTATACAATTCTATATACCATAAACAGAAACGTAGACCCCCTCCCCCTGTTCGTCTAAAAATGCTCATTACATATAGCTTATATTAATCGTCGATCTAATATGACATCATGTACGTCAGTCCAATGTAGTTATTGGTTCACAAATCTTGACTTTATGGGTAGTGACAACAAACAAAAAGTTTCCACTTTTCATTGCGTATGTCTTTCACACAAAACATATCCTAATCCAAGGTATCCGGCATAGATCGTCAGTTTCATTCTTCGATTCCCTCGCTATATAGTGTAGGATCCTTGTAGTATTACTGAATCTTGCTTTATAATAAAATACATTAATCTCTTGATTCTCCTTCTCTTCGTTTGAACGGAAGTATCTTTTATGAAAGAAAAAATGAGAAAGAAAGGGGGAGGCTTCCCCTGCCATGTATTCGTTTACATGCCGAGTAGGCTGGGGAACCCTTGCTGCTGCCCTTCCTCTCTAGAAAACTCTAAAGAAGTATCATTAGTCTGGTATGTAAATAATGTAATCTCTGTAATTAATTTTACAATACTACGGTGCAAATCTAACAGAAGTGCACATGCTTTTCTACTTTTCACGAGTCGGGGCAAAAACCTTTCTCTGACGACCGGGCAGTTCAAAAACACGTAACATATGCTCAGATTTTCCCATCTTTGTTCTCACGTAGTGTAGCATTTGTGCTACAAACGAAACCTCCAATTCTGAAACTAAATAAATTCACAATCCTGAAGACTATCCAGATTGGAGATGCTGGTGCTCACGTGACTTCTTTTGCGTTTTAGTCTTGACAGGATAGAAGATGTATGTTAGACAATATTATCCCTACGCCTACCGGATCTTTGCTAAATCACGAGTTGGTGGGCAAGCTTAACACACAAGATAATCTTTAACGAATCATGAAAACAACTATCTATAACTTTGAGTGTTTAAGCACCTTTGCGCAACGTTTAGCAGTTTGCTGTCAAAAAATTGGATCCTAAGGTTTAAATAAGGCGTTGGTTTAGTGAATTCCCTCTCCTTTGAATTTTGAGTTATAAATTATAGTAGAAAGTCGGGATATTTACTGTCCTTGAGCCTACTTCTCTTACTCTTAAATCTTGCCCTAGCGTGATTGCTGTTGAGCAGACTCGTTCTTTCGTGCGGCATTGCTGAAAAGTATGATTTATAGTAGCCTCTTATCTAAACTAGTAAACAAGATTGATGGCCAAGATTTTATCGGAGAAAAAGACGCATTTTGTAGGAGACCGCCCTACAGATCTTATAAGCTACTTGGTCAGTATTGTGCGTCATTCGCAAACAGCAGTAAGTCCCTTACTACTCTCTGATCATATGGATTTTCTCAATCTAGGCGGTCACAGACCGTCCCCTTTGGCCGATATTTTCAGTTTGAGTTTATGATATTTGCTTTTATTCACAATTTCAACTTCTGCTACACAAAGCATGTCGTCTTTGTTTGACACTTTGTTTCGATAAGAAACCAATGTTTGGGCATGGAAAAGATAAGCCACCATAGAGGCCCAGCAGAGCAATATAGGCAATTCAAAATTTTTAATTGGCCTCAAAAATGTGTTTATGCTTCCGGACACTCGATAATTTGGACTTAGAAGTACTCAGGGAAAAATTGCACTGAAGTTCGAAAAGACGCTAAATAGCCCCAACTATTAGTCTTTCCATGTTAAGCAGGCGCGTACAGGTAGCAACAGATTATGTTATGCTCATTTACGTTGCCTTGAATTAGGGGGAAATTTCATCCATTGGCCATTTAATGACTCTTCCTACTTCAATATGGATCGAATAACTAAAAGTGCGAACGTTGCTGAACTGGATTTCATAGACTTAACCAACTTATAAGGGCTAGGTCAGACTTAAGCATATTATTGAAAAAGCGCACACCCACCATCAGAGAAGTAAGGGACAGCTGTAAATTTTCCGATGGCACTACAAAACATGATGCTTTATAATGCTTATTCTCCATTAGAGTGAAAAGTCTCTTTCACAAACGTAAACTTGTGAAGGCTACTTAGAACTAGTTTCTTTTCTACGATGAAAAGCAATTGATATGTCAACAAAGAAAAAATAACAGACGAAATGTTCCTCTGTGTGTCAAAGAGCATAAACATCATGATTATCGTTGTTACAATCATTAGTGACTACTAACACCACTATCATCATCGTCATTACCATTAACGTCACTAGCATCACCATCTCTGTCCTCTGCGGTGGCCTTCCCAAATTTCTGTATCTGTGTTTGCAGTTTTTAATATCAACAGGGGAAGGGCGATTCGCGGTACCTCATGCTACAAATCGGTATCTTGTCCTGACTGACACCACAAACCTGCCCATGCGGATCCCTTTACGATTGAAACTCATCGGTAAACTCAATATAATGTTTTACTGGCGGTAATCTTTGATTTCGATGTAATTTCAATCCCAGGCAACCGCCAAAACTATAAAATACCATGACATTAAAAAATGTCGCCGTCTCTCTGTAGCTAATTTCAAGAAAGTTAACACAGACGTCCAAACGAAAGGGTCAGAAGTAATGATCCAGGCTGTGCGGAAAAACTGAATTACGCGCCCATGTCAATCACGTGAATTAAGATGGTGGTAGACTGACACGTGATACAATCAAAGCTCATGACAAAAGATGTTGAAATAGAGTTAAAATGACTTGTTTATTCGGCCATTAAAAGCTGTCCAGAACACGATAAGTGATTTTAAAAAGAGACGGTTATTTCTGATTACTTAAGTGATCACTAATTACGGAAATACAAAAACGTCTTTATGAAAACGTCTCTGTGACGTCGACATTACGTCACCATGATTTTTAGGGTGAATTATTGAATTTTATGAGTTTATAGATGATCATATACAAAAATGTAAATAACAAAAACACTCGTAATGAAAAGTTATTTAGTGTCTGAATATGAATTTATCTGCTCTTCAAAATAATGACGTCATAGACACTAGGCACAAAAATTACCGAAAAATTTGTTCTGTCCAACACCAAATTAAATTTATGGAAAATTCCTTGCGTCTTAGCATTCTTTCTAAAAGCACGAGAGTAGAAAAAGAAAAACTAGCGGCGTTAAGTTTGTTAACGCAGTGGCAAGCACAAAAAATATTGCCGTTGTTTATCGTTGTGCGAGTGTGTTTTAACATTTAAAACTTACGATCCATATGCACGACTTCTTTGTTTATCTTCAATTTCTTATCTGTTTAGAAAGGTAGTGACCTACCATTCAAAAAGAACCTTAGCTATCCTACGTCAAAAATACTTGGAACGCCTTGCTGGCCAGACGGGACGGCTTCATTGATATAACACAGAGGAGTATTATCGGCGGGGATTGACAGAGGGGTGAATGTTCCCTAGGTAATCACAATGCCACTGTTGTTGAAGGAATAGAAGATTTATTTATATATTTATATATTTATCCACTTATTTATTCAGTCATTAATTCATTTATTTATTCATTAATTCATTTATTTATTCATTCGTTCATTTATTTATTTATTCATTCATTTTCCACTCGTTTATTTATCTATTTACTCTGTCTGTACAGTATTGAAGTTGACATCACATGGCGTACACCCTTGCTCTAATGCTTAATACCCTCCAGGTTAACATGTCGCACTGGTTAAGAACCGCGGGCCTCAATGGATAGTGATTGACGTCAACAGAAGTCTTCGGATAATAACTAAATAAACAGCCAACATAAATAGGCAGCAGATAATATGTTTGTAACTCAAAGTAAGTGAAGACTGGGGCGATAATTTTGAACAGTGCAGAAAAAAAGGAATTCTATTTAAGACTGCAATCTTACTTTCTATGTTTAAAATAGAATGCCAGCGATAGATGAGCCAGGCGGAAAACGTAATCTTGTGATAAATATTAAAACCCAGCATGAAGGCTGCAAAAGAATCATGATGCTTACTTTCTAGTTGTAGCAATTTGATACGCCCTTTTCTGAATCAACCCTGCGGAACACAGAATATGAAATTGTCATTATCGCATTCAAAACTGGCACAGGTTGGCCATGTAGGGCGGTAGTGTCTCAACTGTAATTATTGAGACGTTGGTTAAAAGCTGTTTAAAGTCAACTTGTAGGCAAAAGGAAATAATAGTACGTCTCCCTCGAGTAGTTAACCAGGGACTCCAACGCTAAGGGGGCAAGGTGGGCATGGTCCCTCAACTTTTTTATCACAGAAACTAATGCCAGAGATTATACTACTCAAAAAATAAAAATTGAGTTTATTCATTTACTAACTTTCTTTTACTTTCTGAATCATGAATATCATTAAAAGTTTTTTGCGATCCGGTGCAACCCCCTGATAAACAGTGGGGCCATGGCAGCCCATCTTTAACTACAAAGGTACCTTTTCTGTCATGGAAAAAAACTATTACGTAACATTTGATATTTAGATCTCCGTGCTAGCCACCAAAGTCACAGTGTGTCTAGTTAAAATACTGCCGACATTTTTTTGAAATCAATGAATACCTTAGTAATATTGGTTATTGCTACTGAACCTTTCAATATTAACGTTCTCTTACATTATCATACGTAACCCATGGTTATAAAAATAACTGCTTGATTAATTTTTTTAATGTTTATCAACAAGTTGATTCCCAAAGTCGTTATAATCGAGATAACCGTCGTTGGCTACGGACCTGGGTGTGAACGCATCGGGCCTGCATCATGTTTATCCATCGATGACGTCATTCACAACAGATATTGTACCGTGGGCCGTACATTTATCTAAGAAAACCTTCGCGACAAAAAGGATCCGATGTGAAAAGCTCGTGCTCCTCCTGAATTTCAGTCACGTACCACAGGAAACCTTTACGTGAAATCAGCAGTAGCGAAACATATTAAAACTTGGGGGCACGGGAGGAATCGATGGGGTGGTCTTAATGCTTATCAGAGAGCACTAATCAGTGGTTTTAAAATTCGGATCAATTTTGGGATCCCACGGCTCTTTACTTGAACTTACTCTTTAGTGAAGAAGTTGAGGTCTGTGCCACGGCGAGTAAAAAGGACGGCTTCCTTCTTGTCCTGTAGAATTTGGAGTCTGTGATATTTGTACGATATTACGTAGATTTATTAGAAACACTTTTTAAACAAGTCGCATTTTGCTGTAGTCCAATTCCTAACATAATTTTCCGAACAATATGGCTGATGATGATTGCAATTCATATATTTCTGAAATTAAATATTTTGTCACTTTTCCCCACGTTAGGTAGCCTACGATTTGTTAATGGAAAGAGCATCGAGGAAAGTGGATGCCTATTTTGGTACGATTCCCGAATGCATTATTCAGCAAACAAACTGAATGGCAGAAGTTATTTATTGCTGTCATGTTTGTGGTCTGCCTTGACAAAGAAATATTTGTTTAAAAGATCGTACAAATATTTGCAGATGTATTACTAACTGATCTTACCATGGAATACCCAAACATCTTCGAAATGCATAGACTGGTGATACTGTCAGAGCTTTTATTGAATACTTGAAACGTCCACTGAATAATCGTGTTAAAATGGGTCAGATGATTTTTTTTACTTTCGTCCTTCTGACATCGCTTCGGGTTATTTCTAAAATGTTAAAGAGGGCCTACTACAGTAAGTACAAAATGGCTAAACAACATCCCTGTACACTGTCTGAGGTTGGTACACCATACTGAGTCACTCAGGCGCAATCCATGATCAGTGCTATCAAATAATTTGGCCTTCAATGAAACATCTTGTTGCTACATACTTCTCCGTGCACATCATGTCCTCGGGTCTTGCTGAGAGAACTCCGCGTTCGCGGATTTCGAAGTTTGTAATTTTATCTCGGCGCAGATCTAAGTCCATAAAACTAGTCTTGGAACTATAAAACGTACGTTAGCAGTCGCAAAATTTCAACTCCTAAAAAACTGCTCCCTAAAACCTAAACAATAAACACTTGACCTGCTTTGTCTTTGTTCTCGTTATATTTTCATTCATACAAAAGTTGAACTATTCAACGATTATTGGCATTTTGAGTCATTAAGGTGTCGTGAAGGTGATGGTGAGCAATCACAACTTTAGCTGTCCCTAAGGTGAACTCTATTTGATCCTAAAATGAGCTCCATATCTGGTATTCTAGCCAGCAGCATGACTGAGAGCAAAGATAGTCGAAGGTGTTCTCGGGCATCAAGTAGCAACAGGTTTCATTCTGGCGTTTTTTTTTGTGAAGATGACATTAAACTCTTGTCACGATACTGAATGGTAACAGTTGCATTGGTTCATAAACATAAATTTTAAGCAGGAATAAAAGTTCAGACAATTTCCTCCTTGAAATGTTTACTCGCTTGTTGTGGCACTAGAGAGAACGTGCTGTGATTAACTACGAACAAAAATAAACATGCAAGCTATAAATATGTACAAAAACAGGTACTTACAACACGGATTCTAATTACGGAGCTTGGGAATCGATGAATTGTTCTACTGGTTCAAATCTGTGCAGCTCTTTTGGGTTGTCTTTCCCCGACACGTAAAACTCTACATATCACGCACTAGCCATTAGGATTGTCGACGGTTAGCCGTTTTCAACAATCCATTACCTTCTCAGCACGAGGGCGATGCTTTTTTGTCGCAGAACAAAGAAGTAATTAAAGAGGAGAATTGCCCGTCACAAGGGAACACATTAACGCAGTGGAGGGCTTCCTAACACTTTCATCTATTCACCTTCCCTTCATCTAATGAAATTGAAGTCGGTCTCAAAAGTTTCAACAGAACACAGCCTCCATTGTTAGTCATGAAGGGTCTTAAGTGTTTCAGTCATCAATGTTTGTGACTTTAATGAATACGAGCAACTAGATGTTCACAAATACATTAAGCTTGTTTTCCATCCACAAGTGTCTGTTGACATAACAGGCTTGCCGAGGGCACAGCATGAAATCTTAAGTTCTGAAGTCCTCGACGGAGACTCGAGCATCTTCAAAGTCGAGCCGTTCACCTCGGATTCATATTTTCCAGCGAATAGGTCTTTCCAATTGCTTTTTTCCGATGTTAGTAGGGACAATAGGCGTTTAAGGGATTTAAGGGACTCTGGTTTTGTACTTTTGCGTTCCAACTGTGTTAGGTCACTTGGGTGCCTTCAGTAGGTCAGCCTTCAACAAAGGTCAGAGTGATCTTAGGGTCAGGAACCCACCAATTACTACCATGGGTTGCCAGATAAACTGCCCTACTACTTTTGGTTGTGGGACAGCTTATCATGCTATACTAAGGGCCGCGCAAAGAAACCGTGCTTGTAAAGGTAGCACTTATTCCCAAGGCCGTCGAGGGCCAGCGAGGACTCAAGGACGGAAATAGCACTGGCACCCAGAGAGGCCGCACTTTGGGTCAGTAAAATGAAGAGTAAAGCTTTATATTTGTCCGAGAAAAGAGTGGCTAAGGGTCAAGATCCCAAGGAGGTTAACTAGGCCACAGCCCTTCTAACAAGTATCCTCCGTAATCTTTGGCTCTGTCATTCTGAATTTCTGAGTAATGAAGTACTGACTACTGACCAGGTAGTTTGGTTGGTTAAAAAGCAATGAGAATTATACAATGTGGATGTGCTTGACTTGGAGGGTACGGTAGAGGGAAAAACCATCCTGTCATGAGTTAAAATCAGTGCCTTTGAAGTTGCAATCTCTCGGTGCAGCCCCCTGATAAGTAGTGGAGCTATCTCCAGGGTCCGATCTTTCCAAAAGTGAAAGGAGTTTGTATAATCATTGAGATTTATGTGGGGGTGATTTATTTAACATTCATAAGTACTTACAAGGTTTACAAAGGTAGAGCGAGCGTGCCGCCGTCGCGCCCTCGCCTTTGAAGTTGCAACACCACAACCCCTCCAAACCGATGATCAAAGGACCCATTTGAAACCGATATGAGGCTAGCAAGATGTTTGACCATGCGCACTATTTAACTGGGAAAGATATTGGCCTAAATACTGGTTTTTTAAAAATCTCAACCTTACTTGTGCCCACCGACCTTGAAAGTCAAAAAGAGTCACATCATTTTAGTTCAGTCCCAGTTGCTTTTGTTTTGAATGCAACGTTTTCTTAACACAGGAAGTCGAACCCCATAAAAATACCAAATCCAGTATGAGATAATTGGCACCATTTCATATGCAGACTGGTGTTAGGCTGATAAAAGATAATTTTAAATGCGTGAAAGCAAAGTATTCAGATTGCTTAAGGGATTCAAAGAGGCGACGACAATGATTGGAGGAAAGAAAGACTTAAGCTGGAAACTTCATCGAAAATGTTTGACCCATATGATTACACCCACGGAAATTTGAAAGAGCTCCGTTCTCTCATTTTTGCCCAAAAGTTTATATTTTGTTTTACAAAAAACGTGTACTATTTTCTCATAAATGACTTCATTATAAAAACTGAGTCTAGATGTCAATCAAGTACTTCAAACTAAAGTATAAATGGCAGTGTTGGTTTTATAAATACTTTGATTATTTATTTGTTCTATTGGCACGCGGCCTGATATTTTACAGTTAATGTTTTTTTCTGTTGAAGTCTTCCTTGCTAGTTATATTATCTATCATTGTGATATTGTCTTATGTTACCTCGAAGAATTTTAACATTCTAGAGTAATTCTTAGCAAAACAGGTTAAGAGTACACAAAAAGTTGTTTACGTTGCATGGAGCATAATAAACAGCTATTGTTTATTACAATTAAAATAGAACTGTTTGGAGTATATTCCCCATTCTCGTTGTTCCCTTTAACCGAAATTTTACTACTACTGAGTAAGACACCCTATGAATTTAGTCCGCACTCATAAATATCTTTTTTTACTCCATTAAACGCAGCACTCAGCGAAACTTGCCTTCTCCATTTTCGTTGTCCTGCTGGCAATTCATTGTTACAATCATGATCATGCGTCATGTAAAAGAAGAGAAATGAATAAACTGAAATCAAAGTCTAATTGAAATTTCTTCACATATTGCTATGTCATAACCAACGGTTTAACGCCATATATACTTTAAGAGGTCTTAATTCTTATAAAACAAGGCATTATCAAACCCCATTAAGCCAGTTTCAACTCAATATACGGTAAAAGTAAAAGGGTAGATCTGAGATCATGTTTTGATCATGGTACAAACATAAAGTATTCATGATGCAAATCGGAATCTCTGCAATATATAACAGCATAATAAAGACCGAGAAGGTATCGTTCAAATATATCCTGATTATGAAGTTTCGGGAACTGTTAATAAAGCATGAATGACCTCAAGCACTAAAACTCTCTAAATTTCAAAGGCATGCAATATGGGTTTAATACATAAATTTGCTATGGTTACCACATAGTTTATCAACAGTGGTTTGCTGTATGTAAGCCTAGTGCTTTTGATACCTTCAGCGGTAAAACTATCCCTTATTATTTATTATTTTGGTCGTATTGCTTGGGTTAAACACCGAACCTCCAACATTCAATATTTACGATATAACAGCATGAGAGATCTGAGAACGAAGAAGCGTTTCAAGGTCAGGAGGGTTTTTCTCAATGCCTATATTGAGAAAGAGATTGTGCGATGAGTCAATAATCCATAGTGATAGAGAGAAGATTTTGAATATCCTGATATATTGAAATGCTGCAGATAAACAAATGAGTATTACTTCAAACAAGAATATTAATGATGGTACGAAACGTTCAGCTCGTTAGCGAGTGTGAGTTAGAATGCACACCTCGTAACCCTTAATTGTAAATTCAGGCGGGGTTTTTCATCAAAGTAACCTTGGACTTTGATATCAACAATCATCAACAATCATTTATAGTACATTATCACGTTTATCTCCATAGCAAGAAGAGCTGAAAATGTTTCTATCTAATCATGCTCTACTCATCATATATTCATCTTCGAAAAGATGTGGAGGATGTGAAAGTGAGTCAGTCAGGGAAGTGCCGCGTTGCACTTCCCTGATTGTGTGTTAGATTAATGTTAACAGTCATGTGGTTATCTACGTCATGTCAAGTTCAGTAACAGGAACATGTAACTAGTAGGCCTATCGTGTAGTTAGTTTAACTCGTGTCTTCGTGCTGTAAGAATGTTTAATCTCTATGAATACAAGTTGTGATTTTGAGTATATAGAAATGTATCATCTATGGTATCCATTGCACCTTTCAAGAAGGAACCAGGGGAGACACCTGGTGGGAGTCAGCATCTCAAATACAAGACAGTTAAAGTAAGCTTGCTGATGCTTTCCCTACGCCTCTTCCAAAATAATTAGAAGACTTAACGATCAAGCGTCATCCTTTACCATGCCATTACGGTCTGACTGGTTTCTTCAACTGTGCAATCTTGGGCTATAAACAATGAGGAAAGAAAGGACTACGACCTCAACCACAAAATTTTCTTGCTGCCTGGGAACGACAACGACAACGAGGATTGTATTTTTAAAGTCAGTTTCTTCTTCTTCTTCTTCTTCTTCTTAGCCGTTCACGCCACTGCTGGCGGATGGCCTCCATAACTTGCTCCACGCCCTTCGAATGAAAATTGGCAAAAACTGCCCTCGGTCTGTCTGAATATCGGATGAGAAAATCGACAGCTTCATTTCCAAAACCATGTAAAGATGTATTTTTAATAAATATACATGGCACATTTTGGTACACTCCAGGTCGTTTGGAGAAAACTGTGTTTCTAAAGATAAAACGACAAAGTACCGGATTTATTACAGCTCACTTGCTACAATGCTTCTCCTTCAACGGAGTTCGTGTTATTCAAAGTATTCAGCGGTTTGAATTTCACTTTCAATCACCATAGACTGAACCTGTTCACTCTTTTGATTAATTCATACAGTAATAGCTGAGCCTTATCGTTCCAAGTATAGGTCTCTCGTATGGCTCCCCAAATTACCATTACTCTTTCCAATACAAGTTTTTTTTACTTGCATTTTAATAGCATTCTTACGATTTTCAATTTATAAAATGTGCACAGTTTAAGGCAGCTCGTGATGCTCAAGTTAAGGTAACAGAATTGAGTTTTTTAATGCCTAAGACTATGCTTAAGGAGGATAAAAGAGAAGCAGAAGAGAAACGATGTATTATGTCATTCTAGTTCCTGATCCTCGGTAATATTACAACTATGGACCATGGTAGCTGTGTGGAGGGGGTCGGAGGGAGTAGCGGTCTCATTCTATCAATTAAAATTTTTATATCGATTTCATCCATTGTGCACTGAGTTGGCGTATATGGTTAGGCCTACTAGTCAATAATGAAGTAAGAGTTTTCTGATACCATCGGCGCAAAAACAAATTCTGGTCTGTAAAGGTAGGATGACAAATTTAAATGGGCAATAGAGCTACAACTAATAACACACGCTTTTGATTCTGTGGGCAAAAAAGAGACCCAATACAATACTATTTGGTGAGTGCCTTGACTTGTCAAATGAACGTTCTACTCAGAATCGGCATAAACATTTCTAGAAAAATTTAGGTAGCGTTCTAAACTAGGTAGTTAAGTGTAAGAAAATAGATTCCAATACTTCCCTTGGTAAAGTTTATTAGCTACAAGATATTTGTTACCTATATATTTCAATTATCTCATTTATTCGGCTCATTATTCTTTTGTTAATTCCTGAAACGTGTTTTTGTTTCTATCAATGAATTACATTTGTTACAGTTTTAGAGTTCTAAAATATCTGTAACAGTCATAAAGTTTTAAAGGGAAATAAAAACGGTTTTTTGAAATAATAGCTATAACTTACCGCTACTCTTTATTTAATTGATAGATAGATTGCTGTCCTTTTATGATAACGTGTAAACCAAAGAGAGGGTGGCCTCGAAGTCAAAATGAGCTGAAGGTTATCTAACGTTCGCTAGTTGTAGATGATCGCATCAGTAGAGAAACATGCAAGTGATAGTATTTTTCAGAAGGAGTATCTAGGGTCATTACAAATAAGTCTCAACAAAACTCAATCTATTTTAATAAAGCTAAATAAAGGAAAGTTTCACATACTTTACAAAAATCTAATAAGTTTACCTAATCTAATATTTTTATTTCATCTAATATTTTTATTTAATCTAACTTTAAAATATCGTCGTTAAATAGCCTCACTCAAAGTCATTGATACTTGATACACAAATCTGTCCAAAAATGTTTTTAAAAAAATGGTTGACGTCGAAATCAAATCGTTTGGCCTGGACGTTGCCCATTGATATACGTTAACCTACATTGGGAAAACAGCAGGGAAGTATATTCTGGGTGTGCTAGATGTGCGCCGCACACCCTACGAAAGGTAAGAATATTCCAAGATTTATACAAATTATACATTTCACCCGATTTCTATTTGTTGATTCCATCAAGGAGCCAATTTTGCAACGAGAACCAAACTTTTGATTGCATTTCCCTCTTAAATTGCGTCAATGACCACCAAGTCGTGCTGAGGGTGTGCAGCACGTCTTGGGCTATTGTTAAGACACAAGGAACCAATCACAAGGTCCCTACAAACAAAGAAATCGCTGTGGGAACATGCCTTGAAGTCGTGCGGAGTCTCGTCTGCTCGACATCCGGTCTTTGCTTGATTCGAGACAGCATCTTTCATTATGAGGCATGCTTGCGAAGTGTCCTCTTGGAAATGACAACAGATGCAAATGACAACAAATGCAAGTCCTTAGCTAAAATGGGAAGAAGGGGAGTTTCAGGGGTGGGACATTCCCCGTCTGATAAAAACTGGTTCCCCCAGTGAAAATTCTGCTTAAATAGGTTTTTTCATTATTAGTTAATGCTTAAATGACGCCAGTTGTTATAAATGAATCTTTGAATATTAATGCTGTCTTACATCATCATACACTATCCACAATAACAATAGTTACTACTTAATTGAGGTTCTAAAGCTTCATGAACTAAATTACTGCTTCTCCCCACCCCACCCCCTTTCAATAGCTCTTGCTATATAGGACGTTGCGTAGGAGTATTAAGGGTGTTGTCATTTTATATACCGAGAGATTAAATAACATAATTCGCATACACAGATGTGGACAGCACACCAATAATAAATGTCCACCATCCGCTACTGGAAAATAGCGATCGTAGTGAAAGTATCAATAGGCCACTAATGAAGATGTTGATTAGCGCATAAAAATTCATATCATTGTAAGCCAAGGCTTTCTCTCAAAGAACGTTTGTCGAGCGAGGAAAAGAAAAGAGAAATGCTACAGTATCAATGACGGTAAGGAAGAGAGCAGTGAGAATGTAGAATGAAAAATGAAATGGAATGCAACAGTATTCTATTTTCATAAATTAGGACCTTTGAAGTGAGACCATTATCAATGGTGGTCGATAGTTATTACAAACGTGTCTCAAACTAGTATTTTAGACTTGTTTCTGTAATTGCGGTTACATTGAGGCTACCGGCACCATCTTGAAAATGGCCTTCCATACTAAGAATAGATCCCTAATGTGACAGGATATACGTCCTCACATCATTCAATTACCGCAACATGTCGACTTGAATACCATCACAAATCAACGTACAATGACCTACCAGAATGACATTTTATGGCTCAGTTCTCATGCTTTAAATTAGAGCTCAATTAATTACATCGTTCGGTACAAAACGAGTTGTTCGATTGCTTGATTTCGTGTCTACCTTGCGAAGAGCACCTCATTATCCAAACTCTATTAGTAGAAGCAAGTAAACCACAACTTTGTCATATTTGCATGTATTCGCAAACTATTGGGCAGTACTGAACACGGGTAGCGTGTCAAAACTGAATTTATATATACACAAATGCTACATTTATACAGAAGCATGGTGCAAAGGTGTGGCAACATTGGTAAATTTGAGGAAATATTTGAATAGTAGGAATTTCAGTCCTTACAGAGTAAGGGGGGGGGGGGTTCTCAAGCAAAAAGATTCTCCTTTATCCCCCTGAGCTACATCTTCTTGGATTAATGCCTACATAAAATTCTACAGTGAGAGAATATGCATTGGGAACTGCATCAGTGGACAGGGTTAAGACAAAGGAAAGAAATAAGGATAAGGAAGAGAAAAACTGAATTACAAGAAGGAAATAGGAAATGAAGAGGAAAACAAGTGAAAGAGAAAGACAGATATATAAGGTATGAGCTGATGAAGGAAATGTATACAAAAATATTGATGTCACCTACTTTAGCTCATTAGATGCTTACCATCAAGCTGCTGCATCACTTCTTCATGTATCTCTGGCTTTGGAGGTTTGTATTTTAGTATCATTGGGCGTCCATTGATTGATAAGTCAATAACTCTAGTCTCTTCATGGTGTATAATGCAATTATTTACAACAATGTCTGCATCATAACACATATCTTCACAGAAGCTTCCAAATATCAGACGACTTGAATAGTTAGCACACTAAATGAAAGAATAGAGGAACATCTCAGCAAAGCATATTATAACTATTTCAATAATTAAATATCATTTCAAGATAAGGCATCTTCAACAAACTATAGATTAATTAACCGATGGATGCCTAATAAAAAGCAGCAACGCCCAGTTTCTTGAGCTCACAGTATATTTTAGAGAGACATGCAATCAGTGGCAGGACAGTAAATATTCATCAAAAAAAATATGAAAGTATGGCCTACCTACAACTTGTAGTAATGCAAAAGCTGTGCGTGAAACTCAGATTTTTGCCTCAATCAGAGGCTTCTTCTTATCAGTCAATACAATCAATAGCACCTGCACTGATCTTTACCGCTTGAAACATTCTCATATCTGTAATAGTGTTGCTACTCCAATAAAACCAGCCTAACTTTCTCTTCTCATATCAATAACAGTAATTTGCACATATTTACATTATAAATGAAATTTACTGACCTGCTATAACAAACTTTGATAGATGGCAATTTACAACCTGCAAAACCATTTCAAAATGTAAATCTTAAAATCTTGTAGCCTGATAGACAGGTCTGCTACTCAAATAGAGATTCAGATAAACAGCCACTGATTGCTTGTTCAGATCATGAAGGAACATATCATCAATGATATCAAAAAAGAACAAGGTGAAAGTAATATAGATGGGATTGACATGATAGGAAGAAACAGAACAGCTTGTGACAGCCATCTACCTGTGGCGCAGGTGGTATGAGCAGCAGCTGCTATGGCTGCTAATAATGTTATGGTAACTGGCCTGATGCATTTACACTGCCATGCCTGAAACTGTCCCATTCTGTCCCTACTGGAATGTATCCTAGAAGGATACATTAACAAGAACCACACCCTGGCACATCACACGAATTGGCCTTCAGTAATGGTGTCATTCTACATGACGACACAATTGTTAATCCAGAATGTGTAAAGAATGAAAACAACCTTAAGGCAGCCCGAGATGGTTGACTTTTGCCCATGACGGGCACGTTGGGGGGGGGAGGGGTAATGAAAAAATGTCTGAGAAGAAGGCAAAGGTTGTACAATATTAGCTAGGCAACAACATACAGCTTGAGGAGACACACAGTACAACCCTCAGTATTACCAAAACTGGCCTGCCAGAAGGTGGCAATGAACTTTTATGGACCAGTAGTTCTTAGTGCTTATGGGTGAATATTCCAAATACCAAGTAGTAGACATTGACACTTCAAACTAGTGCAAATGCTGGCCTCCCACACTTAGACAGAGTATTCCCAGATTAAGGATTTCCCAAAGTGGTAAAAACACATGGTTGCCATGCTTCATTCAATGAACTGAATAGCCACTATTCTCATTAGTTTATGCAATACTCTTGGATCAACCACTGAAGAGGGCATGGAAGCTAATGGGTTAGCAGAGAATATTATTAAAATGGTCAAGAAGAAGCAGTATAATACAAAGACAGGCATGAATGCCTGGAAACTTGACAGTGTCACCAATATACAAAAAGAATACAGATAGAATTTTTTAATACCTCAACTTAAAATTCACTAAACAGGTTTTGCTACTTCATACTTTATACATCAGTACTACAGTATGATCCACCCCATACCACAATATGAAAATCCTTGGGACTCTGATACTGGCCAAACTTGAAAATAAACATGGGACATGATGGTACTTGAACATAACGTTTCAACATGTACATAACAGCCCTTTAAAAATACAGTATAGTTAACAATGATCTTTCAGCAGTGCCATTGACAGCCAGTTCCATCAAATTATTGTGATAAGAATGTCTGCATCATATGGTTTAACCAAGAAAAGACTGTCACCTACCTGTAGCCTATCAATGTGCACCAAACCCATTGAAAGTTATTTGGTGTTATCTTAAAATAGGGGGATTTTAAACAATACATTTACACTTATATCTTTCATAAGAACATAGCTCAGCATACAGCCCTCGAAGTTTCTTAAAATATTGACTTTTTGAGCCCTCAAAGTTTCTTAGCAGTTTCTTATTCTCTGGTAAGTGTGCATGTGCAAGGACAAGGCCAAATATTTCAAACAAAAGAGTGTCCATTAATCACACTGCTGTTAGTAAATTCACACTTCGTTTAGGGTACCCTCTGTTCCAGGCTAGTCTATTCATGAAAAAAACCCATGAAACTGTCTAAACCTCTTTCAGAGAATTTTTAGGTTTCTTAGAGCAGCCCCATCCTGCCCTGGAGTTTCCTGAATTTTGTGGAGATTGAGCCTTGGTTTCTTACAAACTGGTTTCTTATTAAAAAAATATTTGTGTAGACATTTCTGGAGAAAATGAAAATGTGTAACCAAAAGGTTTCCAATGTGGGATCCATGCTTTAGCAGTGTATTTAAATTTTATAAATTGTATAAAGTTCAATATTTTCAACTTACATGTTGTAGAGCCAAATGGCTGTATAAATTATATACAAATTGTTCAAATAGATTAAGTTATAAACTGGTAGTTGATTGTTTCATTATCTACCTAAATGTACATACCATATCTAGTTTGTTCTAGTGATATGCACAATGATAAACATCACATCACATTGCTTATTCATTCATCAAGACTAAAAAATCTTTACACTGCAATGTGCAACAATAGCCTTGTTGCCACAAGCAACAAAAGGCACAGTTGGTTATAGAGATGATATCATGTCCATTAATATTCAGTACTTAAATGAAAATACCATTAGAAGTCAGAGGTGTATGAGAAAATAACTGAACAGGGGGTGGGGAAGCACCCCATGATTTGAAGACCTGAGGCAATGGTCATGGATCCACCTCAAAATATGAGGAGGAGGACAATCTGATCTTTCATGAGATATATCAATATATTTGCTAATCCACAATTAATATTGTGATAGCATACTCAATAGTAATAAGAAATTGTACCGATGCCCAACTTCACAGAGAGCACCAATATATGCTAGTGAGAAACTGTTCAAATAAATTTGGGGTTACACAAAAAAATCCCCTTGGCTGATAGTGAAAGGGGTTAAATCCACCATGATCAGCATCTTTGCCTAAGGAATAACTTTGCAGGATGTGGGTTTGCCCCTAGAAACTTTGGAAAGGCTGATGACACAGATTTTGGGTACTTCCTGACAATTATCGTACCGTGATCCTAAAAGTTATACTACTTCCTGGTACAATCCAATTTTTATGATATCAAAAAGGGTGTCATGGAACCATGAATAATCTTACCTTTTATGGTATTAAATGGGGAGCCATGGAACCCTGCCCCCTCTCTACGCCACTGTCCGAGATCAAAAAGGGTCATCAATTTAACTTGAGTTGCTGCGTTCTACTATAGGCTTGTACCAAGGCTATTTTTTCTCACTGGTCTAAAATTTTTGGGTGCAATTGCGCAGTACCGTACGTACAACGTGCGGACGTCCCATTTAAATACAGCATGGCAGAGAAAATTTTGGGAGTTTACCGGTTTTGTTCTAAAAAAAACCCTTGTCATTTGCTATCATATTTGTAACTGACAGTTCACTAATCAGAAAGTCATTATCTTACGCTATTCAACACTAACGAAGACAGTTTCGCCAAACTTTGACAAAACTCCCGCGCACCTTTCTCGTGAAGTATTTTCGATTGATTGTTTGTGCACAAGGAAGCGTACAAATCCTGTTGTAACAACACTTTGATTTAATTATGCAAAACAAAACTACATAATTTATCAGTTTCTGTCCATAATATTGCCTACCTATTTAAGGTTATAGCAATGGAGATCATGATTCTTTCCTTAAATGATGTATGACGCTTGCTGTGATATCCTTCTTCGAAGTGGGTCATTCTAAATATTTTCTGGCGATGGCTATTGAAGACCTTGTTTCAAAACTAACTTGTTGCTCGCTAACCTGAATAGAGAAGTTCATAGGCCCATTCAATTATCAAGACAAAGACCAGAATAAGGACTTCAGTTTAAACTGGGCGCACTAAAATTAAAGTACGTGTCACCAATTTTCTAACATTTACTTTCTTCTGCTATCACTCCACAGTGGAAATGTACATTGTTTGGGGAAAATAATTCAATAGTTACCTACCATTTGATGCACGTAATGATTCAGCCATCCTTGAGGACAGTACCGGTCATCGTACAAATAAACAACGACACTTGGATAAACTGTTCTCATAATCCAGACACTGCTGGTAAAGACGAGGAAAGCGAGAACGGCCTTGAAGCCGGCGGAACATATGGATCGCCTGCATCTGTTCAGTAAGGCCATTTACTAGTGTCATCCTAAGAAATCGAAATGCCCTGTGTGTGTAGACTAGATCATGAATAAATCCAACGGCAGGGAAAGCAGCTGAATTGTAATAAAAGCATAAACAGAAGCTTGGAGTCCTGGGAACAACTTTGTTGCGAAGTAATTTCGCGCCAGTGAAAACAAGAGGTCGTATTTTACACTCTGATCAAAGGAACGAAACATCTCGCTGCACGAGAGAGGCTTGGCGTGGGAAGGGGGATGGATGGTCTCCTCCCTCATGAAATGGTGCCCTCTCGTAATATCTCAGGGAATCAAACCCACATTGATCGTCGCGAAGTTACATAAACCAATATTAAGAAAATATTTTTCCAAAAAAGAACGGCAATATGAAGTACACGACGTCTTCTGTCATCTTTAAAGGACAATCAAGTCAACACCGTCTGGCTGGCATGTGTATTTAGTATGGCATTGTCGAAGTTTCTGCAACAGGACAAGCATTCTTGTGGACATCGTCGTTGTGGCGCGCCCTTCTTCAAAGACCTAGAAGCGGTTTGCTACTTCTTCTCGTCTACTTTTTGCGTCTTCTCAAAATCAGAATATTGATCTTTTACGGAAGTTCTGAGCTTTTGCATTACCGATCAGCCCTTCAGGCTTGTTTGTTCCTCCTCGTCTCCGTCTTGGCGGAAGACGGCGGGTGAAAGATTGAGGAGCACAGACCCCTTTCTTTCTTGTCCTATGTGGAGGACACCAATGAAAAACCTGGGGAGTAATCAGGGACTATATGCTCCTGCATGCTATTATTACTTGTGAATTAAACAAAATAGGTCAAAATTTTCTGTAATAAATGCAAAACTGCATTCTTGTCGTAGAATAAAACTCAGTAGATACGTTTAACAGGAAAATTTGGCCTAGGCAATACCAGAAAACTCGACTAGAGATAGCCGTCCCTTATAATTTATGACGGAATAAAATTTGAGTTTCAGGAAAATGGTTCCATCTAAGTAACGTCTCTTATTTTGAAGCAGACAAAACATGCGGAGCAGCAGAGGTTATAAAAAGCCCTCGTCTGACTTAAGCATTAAAAAATCTTATACAAAAAGGCAACAATTAACAAGAAAAAGAAAGACTGAGAGAAATATCATCACAAATGACAGCAAATAAAGGCATTCTGCATCAATATTTGTAGATAGAAAAGAGTATTTTAACTATTACAACTGAGTTTATGACACCGAATATCTAGTCATAATACTCCGTTAGCACGCAGATTATCCCAGGTCAGCCTCAGATTACTCCTAAATATAAGGCTTTCCTACATAAAGCGAAAACTTTAAACATCATACGTAAGTCTTCAGTGTTAATAATTGATATCTGCACAAGCAAGTCAAGGAAATAAAGTTGGATCTAAAACAGAACCCCGAAGAACACCAGCATCGACGAAATACCTACTTGAGGAGCGGCTATCCAATACAAACCTTAGTACTATGGCCACATAGAAAGTATCGTGATATAGATACGATCTTGCCCGACAAACTACATACTTCGAGTTTTGTAATAAGGCCAGAGTTTGGCAAACCTTATTCAAAGGCTTTGCTGCACCCATAACATTAACAACACAAGTTACACGTTTGGTGATAACGGTTGGGAAGTGACCATCGTCCGAACAATTCCTTAGGCTGCTTTAAACAGTAACATACTAAGGGTAAATTTATTGGCGGTTGGAGGCAAATTACAAAGTTACTTTTGTAACGATGCAACATAGCATTGCTTAGGAAGTTCAGAAGATACACAGAGAAGGCTGCTAAGTTACGCCAAATTTGATACCAGTTGTTTCTTTAACAAGGTAGAATGTATTATATTGTTGAAACCGAAAATAACTTGTTATAAAATTATCGGAGGACCAGCGATTTTTGCTTCACTCAAAGTCCTCGGTCCTGACATTAAACTTTATCCGGTGGTAGGGCTATAGATTGGAACTCTTCCCAATCTCGGAGAGAATAAAGTTGTTCTTTTTCTAATACCATTATTTCCAGTCTCACTCTGACTTTGGCTTCTGACAATTTCAGGGGTCCCAGATGTAGTTAACGTATCGCCCTTGGGACATACCTTTCTGGGTTTGTATCGAGCAGGGGTAGTCTGGCTCACAAGTAGGGAGGACTCTTTAGTCATAACAGGCAACCCTCCTAGCAATGGACGAGAAAAGTCAAATGAAGAGTTTCCTAGCCAACAAAAGTATCAAAGAACGTCAACAAACGATGATGATGAGAGGGTCGAGGAGTTCTAAGGAGAAAATAGCCCAGACAATGGAGAAGAATAAAAGTCGCTTTAAGATGATCATTGCTAACTTTTATGCGAAGGTAGGTCAGCATGAACAGGATGATGGAATAAAACTTTGGCCTAGGATAAGGAAATAAGAGAGGCTGGTGGAGTTTGCATTATCAAAGAGAAGTTGATGGTAGCGAGCACTTTCTTCAAGAAATAACAGAACACGAAGTTGGCATGGAAGATCCTAAATGGAGTGACAAAGAACGAAATTAATTACATCCTGACTAACAAAGATAGCATCATCTTAGATGTAGATATGATTCAAATAGTTAACGTCGAAAGTAATCATAGGTAAGTAAGAGGTGCCAGCAGGTTAGACGCTAGTCATGAAGAAATAGAATTTCGATATCAAGTAAAACTAACAGTCAACTTTGAAGCTCTGATGCTTAAGAGATGAGTATCAACTTAAAATGCACAGTTAAAGTGGTGTACTGAGAAGGGGAAACCCTGTGAAGAAGATGGCCAGGAAGAACGCAGAGACCACGCAGTAGTGTGTTATTGAAAGAGTAAAGAAAGACCATAGAAACAAGATAGAAAACTCAATCATAGGATCAAAAGACCTACTTACAAAGAGAAGAAGAATGGCAGACAGAAGATGGAACGCAAGAAAGAATATTTGGTACAGTAAGACTTTTAGAAAGATGATGAGAGAAGATATTAGAGAGAATAATAATTAGAGAATTTAAGGGCAAGTGAAACAGAAAGTGGCTGAAAAGACCTCCTCCAGGAGAAGGGGGTTACAGTATTCTAATAGCATTCTATTGAACCAAGGGGCACTATCGTAGTCAATAGGGAAAGAATAGTTGAGAGATGCACCAAATTCTATAGAAATCTCTATGAAGATACAGCTCGGAAGATAATTGAAGAAGATACCAAGGAAATAGCACTTGACAATGAACTACAACAAGTCATCTAGCAAAAAGGAACAGCAAAGCTCCGAAACAAGACCAAGTTACAATTCAAATAAAGTGGGTGGTTACATGCCAAATCAAAGGTGGAAATTCCTTATTGCATGGTCGTACAAGAAACGGGACATGAAGATTGTGGAAAATTACATATCTGCCAGTTTGCCCTTCCATGTCTATAAACTGCTTATGACAAAAAACAGAATACAAAGGACACAGGACACACACACACACACACACACAAGAGCAAGCAGCATACAGGGAAGGTTATTCCACCACTGATCATCTGCAAGCTATCGCTCAAGTGCTGAAAATTAAAAGGAACAGGAAGTACCAGATTCCACTCTCTTTGGCTTTGGATATTTGCATTGAGTAACGGATTCATTTTGCTAAATGTTTTCACCATACGCTGATCACAGCAATTGTATGCAGTGAAGTGAGAAAGCTTTTACGA
Organism: Alatinidae sp. Z8VKAUB7J3; assembly: GCA_010016025.2. Lineage (NCBI taxonomy): Eukaryota > Metazoa > Cnidaria > Cubozoa > Carybdeida > Alatinidae > Alatinidae sp. Z8VKAUB7J3. Next base: position 20,375,064 of record JAAAKM020000498.1, read on the forward strand.
TGAATTTATAGGAAACGAGAAGACCAAAACACGTAGTAGAAAGTAACAGTCACGAGAGTGACATCTTTTTATCCACTCGCGTTATTGAAAAAGGCGTAAATTGGAAACAAATTTTTTGTCGACAGAGCACCCGCCTCTTTGTTTTGATAAATGTGGCTTCTAGGGCGGCAAGATGAAACTTTTCAAGTATTTTTTTCTCTTTTATAGATTATGAGAAAGATTTCGACTCCATAGAACATAAATCTGTATTTAATGCACTAAACAGCATTGGCTACACGGCCAGTGCATCAACATGATAAAAGAACGTTGGAATGAAGATATTGTACAGATTAAATCTAAATGACTCAGCAAAAAGATTGCAGTTATTAAAGGTGTCCACAAATGTGACTTATCATCGCAAGTGGTGTTTAGTATTGTTTCCTCAGAGTGCAAAAGAACTGTAAAGTTTGTTAAAAGATTTCAATATTAATTAGTCAAAAAGACAACAAAAATAACATGTAGCAGGTCGCAAGAAGACCCTATATTAAGTTTAGAGTGACGTAACAATCTTCTGTTCGTATGGTTTACTGGTCAATGGCTTCACTTGCTACATTACCACCGGACTAACGTTGCGACTTGTCCCCAAATATGTTTATTTTTAGTTCGGCGCTTGAATCTTTATTTCTTTATTTAATCTGAGAACACATTGAAATATTGCTCTGAAAAGACGACTCATCGTTATTAGGTTGAAAACCTTTTTTCGTATGACTCTCATCAGAACCTGGCGTCACAATTATAAACGAAGAAACAAAGAAAGGGATCGAAATTTACAAGATGTTGAAAATCTAAGTACGCGATTGAACTTGTAGGAGAACTCGCTTCACTCAGACAACTGTTTTTATCTAATGGCTTTCCCTCGACCATAGTCAAAGACTGCATTAGGAAACAACAGTCACGGTACTGCTCCCCTAAGAAAGCTGGTCCAGACAAGTGTATTATTTATTTAAGGATGCCATGGATCGGTAAACAGTCGAACAACTTTGGTAAGAAAGTGAAAGACGCTATCAGCAACTCCCGTCCTTGGTGCCAAATACATATCATATACACTACCAGGAAGATTTTCCCTCGTGCCCAAAAAGACACATTGCCCACCCTTCGGAAAAGTAATGTTATTTATCAATTTGAATGCAGATGTGGAGCTCGGTATGTGGGCCGTACGTCACAAATTTTGGAATCTAAGCTTAAGCAGCATGTTCCTGCAGTAGTACGACGCGGAAGGGGTGCCTTGGACAGTATAGCACGCAGTTGTAAAGACAACAGCAAGGTATTTGATCTTCAGTTTGACTCTGCCATCAGTCAACACTTGTTGTTAAATCCCGATAGTTGCAATGCGTTTACTGATGATAGTTTTTCGGTGATTTACCAAGGAAGATCATCTTTTCATTGGAGTATTGGATGCTCTTTACACCAAGCACTTTTTGCCTGAACTCTGCCCCAAAAAAGATTTTGTTTATGATATTTCTTAGTTTAAGTAGTGTCGTCCGTTACGTCCGCAATTTCCCGTCTAGTCAATATTTGTTTGTAACCAATCGCGTACTTAGTTTTTCAACATCTTGTAAATTTCGATCCCTTTCTTTGTTTCTTCATTTATAATTATGACGCCAGGTTCTGATGAGAGTCATACGTCTTTTCAGAGCAATCTTTGGATTTTGTACCGCAAACAATTTATTTAAACATTGAAATATCTCGGTTCTACTCCATTTCCTATTATTCAATGCAATATATCAATATAATTTCCGGGGGAATTTCGTTATCGGCACTTTTCTATACAACAGAGGGACGAAACAAGAGCTTTATGGTAACCACCTCTTCTGCCAACTTGCAGAGTTAAAAGTAAAAGGAGAACGAGAGGGAGAACGAGAAAAAGGAGAAGTAGAGGTAAATTTAGAATTAGAAGTAGTAGTAGCTGAAGAAGACCAAGAAGACGAGGAACAGGAAGGTTGACCACAGTAAGTCCTTCGAGGCAACACCAATGCTCCTTTTGGTTAGCTTCTACCACCCGACCGGTGGGCGTCACTACCCTGTCAAGTAAATTTTTGGCCACTTCACCCAGCATGGCTTGGACTCATTTCATTTTCTAAGTCACGCTGGAATGCTTAGTTGGTAGTACAAGTGCAGAACGACTAAACTACCATGCCAATATGAAATAGGCCTAAGCTAGAGGATGATTTAAATTTGATACCATACAAAAGAAAATAAACAGTTTTTTAAATCGATGATAGTCCGATGTTTCTTAAGAATGGTAGTCTGAAATTCGTTGAAAATCCGTAATATTTCATTGCTCCCCTTTCAGTTTCGATTACCCTTATAGCTATTCCTCCCCGCTTATTCTATGGCGGCTACGTCACCGTTTCTGTGTCTGCAATAGGCCTATCTAGTATTTTTAAAAAAAAACAGTTTTGTATGTCATAAATTTACTCATAGCCAAGCCACACTGGAGGTATTAGTTTAAGGCAATGGAAACAGGAGCAATGATTGTGAAGTTGTGTGTGCATTTGATATCTTTATATTCTGCTCAAGTAATCTGCGTTGTATGCCAAAACAGAAATCTTTGTTATCAACTGCAAAGAAATTTGCATTGGTTTACTTAAGCTAGTCCTAAAGGTGTTCCACACTGCATATTATTTCAACCGTTCTGTACAACTTTCTGCGTAACTTTAACTGGGAGTAACTAATTTGGGGGTGGGTCATCCCGCAAAATTTCTCTCAAAAGTATAGGCGCATCTTCTGAGATGTAAAACGTGTATAAAGGAAGTATTCTCAAGCATCTCTCTGTAATTTGTCATGGATCCAAGTTACCACACTTTAGAAATGAAGGAGCAATTAATTGCCCCTGGCCGGAACCCCCGCCCCCCTCCCCCCGCAACCCAACCTTTGACTTCAGCAACAGATGGAGAATAATACAATTTTACCAATGTATGTGCAAAGTGCTGGTATTGCTCCGCTCCGCGACGCTACGGTCCGTCCAACAACGTTATGATCTCCATCCCACCATATCACGAGAAATTATAATCTGATATGAACTGAAAGTGGGAGAATGCGTACTTGGGGTAAACCCCAGCGCTGGATTATCGTCTGTGACATTGTCAAATCCACAAATGGGCAACGAAAGGAAACGCAACAAAAGGTTGACTTACTCAGCGCATGTTCTCCATGTATACAGCTGCTGTTTTTCTCGATATTTCACCAGCCTTTATCTCCCACTGACGTGTCAGTAGTTGTACGTAGATGAGAACTTTGTAGATGGAAGCAAAGAAAATATTATCATTGAATTCACTGGTTTAAGCTGTGTTCATTTCGTATATCTGATCAGCGTGGAGAGGGAGGAACTCTGATATAATTGGAGAAGTTTGGCCAGACAGACGATTTGTAGCGCTCAATTACACGCTCTTGTCTTCCTTTCGATACATTGAAGTAGGATTTTGATACATATTCTGTTCTTGCAGTCGCAATAAGTGGAATTAATGTTCAAAAAAGTATTTACTGGAGTGAAAAGGGCTACAACATATGGCGAGATTTAGTCGGGGCGATCTGCTGTTCGACTACGTTACAGTGACGAGTACAGGAAATTGGTTTGTTTGAAAGTTGTGATGGTAATCAAGTGTAATAACACCTTCCAAAACGATCATGGCCAGACAAACAAGGTAATGATGTAGGTCATTCTGTGTTAATGATGGTCTCCATGGATTGACTGGCGTGGTAATAAGGATCCAAATTCGATAGAAATGCTCTGTCGACTACGGAGATGTCGATTTCTGAGGCGAACGCTTTTCCTCGTTTGCGGAATACTTCTCACTTTCGTCTATCTCAATTCGAGAAATCTCATCTTCTCGGCGAGCAGTTACATTCTCGATGTTACTGAGAAATGCGAGGAGGGATTTGTAGATAGTTTTCTAGATCAACTGGTAGGTTGAAATTTATTTTAACTTTTATCCGCTGTTTTCCAACTTGATGTATACTACTTAATGTATGTAGGTTGCAAATGTACAGGTCATACGATGAGAGAGGATCGAACAATATCAGATGTTCAATAGACTGACATGAAAAATGTTATCGGAATGGAATTGGCTGTGTGTATAAACGGAGCTATTCCATTCCTTAACGTTTGTTTGATTTGTGTTCAATATGCTTAGATTTCACGTAGATTCAGATTGTAATTGCTTGATTTGGATAGGCTCAGACACCTGTTGGTCGTAACAACACCAAACCTGAAGTTCTTGATAGATGCATTTCTCCTTCATGAGCCATGATCATGTTTAAGGAAAAGGGAGGAGGAAAGTTCGTAAATGCTGTGGCTATCGCACGTAGAAATGCCATAATTAGGTTCGTGCTATTAATTCTTGTGTTGTTGAAGGCAATTGTGCACGCAGGAATGCTCAGCAGGTGACAGTACTGGAACATAACTTGAGTGGCCGTGGGCGTCGATCAGGCGGTTATAAGAAAATAAGGGGGGGGGGGGGCAGAATTAGGGATACCATACTCAAAACCCTGGAAAAGTCTGAAAATAGACACTTGCAGGTTTCCTTGTACATGGCAGAGTGAAGAATCTGTTTAAAGAATGTCTCCACTGGTTAGCTTTTAACTTCCTCAAAAAGGTTTATTATGGTGTTATTATGTACCCATGTTTAACATACAATCAGGTGCAACCTAGCCCACCTTGGATTGACTCCTGTGGATGTCAGGAATAGAGTGCGAGGTTATTTTGCTTCTTATATATAGAAGTATATCAACTAGAATAATTTGATAGAACAGAATTTTAACATAACTTTGAAAATAGCATTTGTCCCTTGTCCCTTAAAAGTATAAGTGAAGTATTCTTTGCCCTATTTTGAGAGTTACCCAGAAAATGTCATCAACATGGTCATTTCCAATCAAATTGCCAATTTTTTGTCTGACCCAAAATATGGTCCTATGAAGTGCCCAGTATATTTGCGACTACCGTGGATTGGGAATGTTTCCTTGAGTTTTGACAAAATAAAAGAAATGGCCATGACCAACAGTTTTCCCATGTTACAACCACATGTTATTTATTCCACCCAAAAGCTGCTGCCTGTTGTGCCAAAAGATGTAGTACCTGTCACAAATATAATTTTATTAGTTTATAAATTCACATGTCGCTGTACAATCAAATACGTAGGTCGTACATCACAGAGGTTACATGACAGAATTGCACAATATGTGCTGGCCTTTATTAGTAGACACAGTAAAGTTTCCGAACTTTTACCTAATCGCGTAAACAAAGTCAAGTCAACAGATCCCAAGACAGACTTTGCAATTGGACAGTATTTGATTGAAAACTCATCATTTCCTGATGACTCTCAAGAGGATTCATTTAGGGCATTAGCCAAAGCCAGATCTCCTTTTCATCTTGCTGCTTTAGGAGCTGCATTTATCAAAACACTCCATGTGATTGTTGTAATCAGTGTATGGCAAAAAACGTTTAGCAAAATGAATCTGTTACTTAATGCAATATTCATATTTTGTACCACTAACAAACTTTTGAAATATACCATTGGGGATAATTACGACTTCCAAATATAACTTACAATAATGTGTAAGCAGTACAGTAAAGCAGCAAATAACATCAGGTAATAAAAATTGATTGTAACACATCTTATTCACAAAGGGGCAAACGGATTTAAGTGTACAATGAACGGAAAATAAAGAGACACATGTACTAGAACCCAACCCAAAATATCTAGAACAGAGAGTAAAAGAAATCAACTATCTACCTACAATTCAATTATGTGACTATTAAGGCCATTAGGGGAAAAATTGTGTTGCTACAGTTGCTAAAATAACTCCCTACATCTACTCCCACTATATATATAGCTTATTTATTAGTCTGGCTGGCATCCATTGTGAAATCACTATGAACTTCCTTGGAAAAATTCCATCTGGGGTAAGCTGCTACCTCTTTCAATGTTCCTACTGAAAGACTTGAGGTGTCGAACCCCTGTCTAAACTAGTGTTTCTTTTGGATTTCTAATCAGATCATTGTTTTTAGTGAGAACTCTTGTATCTTGAGAGTGTCGTAATTGTTAGACATTAGTCACCACTGAGCCCTAAATGGTATGGTAGGAATGATACGTCCTTAGGCTTCTCTTCATGAAGTTTTGGAGTTTGATCCTTTGGCCTATATTATCACAAGCATTGAACAGGTTCTATTTGGTCAGTTATAAGATCTAACTGTACCCCGTAGGTAATAGCCATGCTGTGAGACCCACACATCTTTATATTAAATAGAAGCTCTGTGTTGAAATGCGTTAATCATCTTAGGTTAGCAGGCTTCACATGCTTTATATTGTATATAAAGTATATTTACAGAGACCACTTCTCAGGAATAATTATGAAAGTATGTTAGCTATGGAGATTATGAACATCTTTGTGGAATTCATCCAAAGAGATGTATACTCTAGCATGATGTGATACTGTTATTCACGTTGACACTTTTGTAATGAGCAACGGAAGGACAGCTGGAGAACATTTATTCCATAAATTGGATGTGATATCCATTTATTAAACATGTAACATGTGATTACCCATTTTCAGCCACCTAAAGCCCATAGTTTGTTGTGTACATGCTCCTCATAGAGATAGAAACTGATAACAAGTAATGGCTTTGCTTGGGCCACTCTAATAAACCAAATTAAGACTTTGCCAATAGAACTTTCCCCACAAGTTGGGTAGCCCATTAAATGTGCTCTATTACACTATTAATGAAGCATACCCTAACTGGGCCAGCCGAATTAGAGTACAGTGATGAAACAAACTTGTACAAATTGATGGCATTTTAATTTATATTTCAATGTATATATATATATAAGCATTATTACCAACGCATTTGTAGCGTATGAAGCGATTAGGTTTCAAATGTTCTTCGGGTATAAAAATACTGTATCTAGTTAAATTTCACACCCTGAAATATGTGTGTTTGAAAGTGGATCTAACTAAAGTTAACAACAGCAGTGAAACATGTGATATAGTTCAGCATCCTTACCACTTAAACTTTACATCTCTATATATCTTTAATTTTCCAAATTTACTTGTATACTGTGGACAACAATTTTTTACAGTTTCCACTCTTTCACTTTTGTCTGATCATTGTAAATGGAGTCGTGTTGCAAGACACTGTCATGTCTTTTCTCATGTCTTTTGCTACCTCTGCCACTTTACTTTAGAGTTTGTTTCCTGTCACAATGTACTTACCTTTGTCTTCTTTTGTCTCTGTCCTTTCTCCACCACTTGCAATACAATGACATAAGCATATTACACCATGCAAGACGTGGACTTCCCTTTTCCAGTTGGTGGGATGTACACACAAACATTAGCAAATCTCTTGGAAGTGAATCACTGTTCTGTAGATGAAGTGTAATGTATATACCTTGTGTGACAAGCTTGACATGTTACTCTCAGTGGAAAGGAAGACATTGCACATTTACTTTTAATAAATTTCCAGCTTATTTTCTACCATGAAGTAAAAAATTGGCCATTGTCAGTTATAATACTCTTTTGTACCGGATGACTAGTAGCACCACCAAATTCTTTGTTATTTACCTGTGACAAATAATCAAAGCATCCTGGTACTGATGATACAACTTTCCTAGATGGATGCTCTTACACAGCTATCAATATTAAATACACACTTTTTTAAAATAAGAAACCCGAGAAGGCCCCCTAGTACCAGAAGTTTCTTAATTGTTCACCCAATTGTAGTTCTAAAAGTTTCTCAATAGTTTCTGAAATGAATTGTCCATCTTGCATAGTTTAGCAGGATTGTTGGACATTTGGAGAGTGGTGCTTTAGGTGGATTTGCACAAACTATATTCTTCTTTCTTCGAGCTGATTGGACAGCTTGGTGCACTGTGACAATTACTGCCAACCAGTTAATCTGGGAGACATATTGGGAATGAAGGTCCCGTGTAAAATCCGCCTGACAGGAGGGCAGGAATTTCTACGTATTTTGGATACTCAACTGGCGAGCTAGGACTTACAGTAAAATGTATTTGTGATATATAGTTGTCTGACGTGAGTTAAATAGTCAAAAGGTCCCATTCTTTTCCATTTTAGTGATTCACCACAGTTTCTTATTTCATTCTTTTTTATTTGAGATAGTACTAAACGTTTCTTAGCATTTTGTCCGTCGTAGTACTAGTTTCTTACAAAAAAGTTTCTTAGAACAAAACGTAGGTATGGGATACAGGTTCCCCAAATTTATAAACTCAACTCCAAAAGGGAGGTAAGACAAAATATTTTTCAAAATAATTCTGCAGATCACATATCAGACTGATTGACCAATAATAGAATGTTGACAAGAACCCTGATATGGTATGCTGAGTTTGGGTACACATCTTGTAAATTTTGCTAGAAAATTTGAATACTAAAGTGCTTTTAAGATATCTTGACATTTATTAAATTAAGATGAAAAATGCTCTTCAAATGTTGAAAAAGGTAAATTTTACTATTGAAGGGTGAGCAGTATTATAGATTTAAAGATTTTTGCAAACTTTCATATTTTCAATATTTTCTTCCATAGTGACACATACATAATTTTATCCGTCTTGATAATCCAACTACTATACCTCCTACTTTATTCATCAAGTTCTCCTATTCTTTACAGATTCATTAAGAAGGGTAGCCGAAGTAGCCAAAAAGTAGCCAAAATTAGGGTACACATTTTTGGGGTATATATGCTGCATATTGCTATGTGAGAGTTTCAACCTCTGACAGGACTACTGTTTAGGGACATATGTAGTGAGAAAATTTGCGTCTTTGGTTAAATTATGTGGTCTTTATGCCCTATCTAAATTTTTCAAGTTCAGTTGCCAGCTGTATCGTCTTTCTGTACATTACGTTTCTAACTTTATGTATATAAAACTATGAATGAGAAGTATTTTATTGTAATGTAACAATTTTAGTAGAACTTTCAATATGTCCTTGTTGGTTGTATTTTTGTTTGTAGATTTTAGAATATGTTACTCTATCAACCCAATTGTCATGGCTTTGCCCACCTCCCCCTTCTGTTATGAGCCACTTCCATCTGATTATCCTGCTTGTGAGAACTTAGGCTTTTTTATCCTCAAATTTTCCACCACTGTCATGGCTTTTACTAAGATCCACATTGGAGCAATTTAATAGTGTCTGTCTGATGTATCCAACTTTTCTCAATTGCTCCTTTGTGGCATTGATCATAAAGAAATTAAACTTACCTCAATCTCCAGTAACAATTATAGCTTTTTTTGAGTACTGTGCTTGCACACGAACATCGCAGCTACTATGTATATATTAAAAGTATCAACAAATGTGTACCACTAATGTACGTATGTCATATATCCATGGAAATCCAGGTATAGCTTTCTGGTCACCTGCTGAGAATTCAGATTTTCTGAGCCTAACTCTTTAAGTAGCCTATTTTTTGTTCTCATAAGTCGGACCATATAAACATGTAAGATGCTCTGCTGCCTTCCTTGCCCTTGTCATTGTCACCACCACAACTTCCATCATCATCGTTATCGTAATTTGCACCAATCAGCAGCGGCAGCAGCAGCAGCATCATTATCATTATCATCATCATCATCATCATCATCATCATCATCGTCGTCAGGCTAATAAAGAGGTCTAGGAAATTTGTATGTCATAGTTTGTACATGCATAGTTAAAATTCAGTGTGGGAAGTCAGTGTGGGAAGACAAAGGCCTATCTGTCATGGTTGTAAACAGGAGTAATAATGTTGTTTTTTTATCCAATCTATAATTTTTGTATAAAATTAATTATATTTCACTTTCCACATTCTCTTCTCAGTGTCTAAATTATACAAAAGGCTTGATATATGGAGACATCTGTAGTCCCTTGTGTTTGAAAAAAGAAATTCAAGTTAAAGCATGCATTCTACATGGATCCACACTAGTGTTACAAGCTCAGTGGAGGAGAAAACAGATTGTATTAAAAAAGAAAAAAGGTCATAAAATGCCAGAAGTAGAAGGATTAACTGGTGGTGAGTTTTTGGGACTTTTCTTCCATATATATTAATATTAACTTGTAACTGCTCTTTTAATACTGGGATCAAAAACTGGTCCTTTATACTATGTGAAGTACTGGAAAAGTATATTACGTAGTGGGCTGCATGTGTGTCCACATGATAGTCTTAAAGGGGAGGCAGGAAGGGTTTATTGAATTACAACAAACGGTATATATATATGTGTGTATATGTGTGTATTCATTAAATACACAAATTCGTTGACGTTTCGATGTTATCTTTTTCAAAAATTGCTGTACATAGATCACAGTCCTGCTTAAATAAGAAATACAAATTTGAATGGCAATACACTAAAGAATAATTAGAAACACATAATATTCCATATCAAGGTAGACCTATTTTGAGTTTAAGTTACACATTATTTTTTCCTGGTGCAAAATTTATTTACCAATATTTCAATGAAAAAGTTGCCCATACTTATCGATGATTGATGTCAGAGGGCCTTATCACGGAATAGGGATTCTGTGATATTCTGTGGCCCGATACTCGTTATTGAGCACTTGCATATGGTGCTTATGCGTATGTTAAAATTAATGACATTGCTGTCTCACCTCAAGCAATAGTTTGATGTGTGAAATAGTCACGGTTAGCACTTTCTGCATTTTACTGTTGGTAATAGGGTAGCAAGCCAGCAAAGTGAAGTGAAGGAAGACATTGTAAGACTATTTGTTAGAGCCTCGAGGAATAAAACACACAAAAGATATACATTTTGAATAGAAATTATTATTGCCTACAATTGACAAATAGTTAATCCGATTATGATTAAATTTTCAATGTTTGGCATATTCAGAGTATAAGCTTTGATGTATCATATTTAGCTTTGCTTCTCATTGACTTTGCAAGGTAGTGCATTAGAGCCCAAATAGTTCGATTTTTGCACTGTGAGAAAGTAATAACAGTTTTGATAGCTTAAGAATTTATACAATTTCTTTGATTCTTATTATAAAGATAAGTGCTCAGCACAAGTCGCGTAGGTGAAATATAATCACAAAACATAATATGAAGAATTTGCTAACATTTCGCAAAAAGAACTCCATTCAGTTACATATCATTTCCAACTCAATTCCTGTTAACTAATTTCTTTGATATTTATCAAGAGGCTGCCACTACAAGGATGTGACCACCAAATAAAAAATTTGAGAAAGGGATGGCATGTAAGGAAAGATTTCTTTTCTTTTATTCCATTTGATTTTCAAAGAGGCTTTTACATCAATTGAGAATTACTATTTGACATTTTCTTCTCTTATTTCTTTCTTCAGTGTTGGTGCCGTCGTGCTCTTTTCCAGGAAAACCACAATACTCAGGAGAAAGGTGAAAAGACTGAAGGGACCCAGTTCCCCTCGGGCACTGTCACTGCCCAAAGCAGGTGCAAACACGTGCTCTAAGAAGATACCTCCAAGTTTGACATTGTTGTGACTGTTGAAGTGTTTTATGTGACTGGCTTTTTGAAGCTCTTTTTCATGGGTCTCTCGTTTACTGAAATAAAAATTATGTTGTTTTGTACCCCATATTTGAACAATGTTACTCCCTAGCAAAGATTTCTAAAGCAAAATCATGGATTTTAAGGTAGAAAATTATCATATTTAGTAATTCTTTGTATAGAATACAAATTTAAATACGTTTTGGAAAATTACCTGTTTCTTGTCACACGCAGAAAATAAGAGTAAAAGGAACGGGAGGACGTTGTGCAAATACTTATCAGCATCCCCTATTATCCATGCTATCAACCTTTAGTTCTGCATTCCCTCAGCCCACAAGTTTTATCCCTTAACCTTCTCAAAAGTCTTAACAATGATTAATGATTTCCTGATGCTATTTCCTTATTTCGTTCTCATTTAATATTGTCTAATATGATTATAGTATCTGTACTCTGCTTGTGACACACAAGGTATCTTTTTAATCAAGTGGCCACATTTTCTCACTAAATAAAATGACACTTTTGCATCCTTTAAACCCACAAAACCACTTTCTTCTAGTTTATCACATATAAGGAACAAAAGTACAT
>JAAAKM020000498.1:20391101-20407185 GCA_010016025.2 Alatinidae sp. Z8VKAUB7J3
TTATTATAGGGGTATTTGGGACTGTTGAATTTTTCGGGTGACAAAGAAGCAATAAACAATTGTACAGCTTCCATCTCTACAAACATGTGTCTATGAAAAGTGGCAGTAAACTATTTAATTTAATATCAAAATGTATTTTAAGATTTCTTATCTAATTTACATCCTGGAAATGCTAGAACAGAGGGAAAAGAGCCTAGAATGGCGATGATGGGAATAGATGTCCAAGTTCAAGACCAACTGCTAGATAACGTAACTTGAAGCTCGGAAGAGGGCTTACTGATTGCACGGATAACTTGAGATGTATGTCTTTAAAATCATCTGGCTGGAAAAGCCTCTCTGAAGGAAATACTATAGTGTAACTAACGTAGAATAGTATAAGCTAACAAAACCACCAAAATATTACATAAAATTTAATCAAACTAAGTAAAATGTGTGTAAGTTAAAGCTACTCTCTAGACCGTCAGTACATTGTACCTCTCAATCTCCCAACTTTAATTATAATGGCCTTTACAAAGTTTGAAATATCCTATCATATTACTGAACATTCTAAATCAATGGTACGCACCCTCTCTGGGTCCATAACCTAGTGGGTAACAGCACAAATAAATGGTAATTTTTCGTCATTTAGTTATCCTTTCAAAATGGAAGCAACAAAAGGTGTCGTTCTTATCGGTGAAATTCCTACACAAATGCTTAGCAATACATATGACATGCACATGCGCATTTGATAATGCTAAAATTTGCTGACGTGTCCTTAATACTTCTTATTCGGAAAGAGGCCCATATTAAGAGAAAGTTTCTGTACCATTGGTCTAAGTGACATCAGACAATGTAAGAAAACACGCTTTATACCCGGAAAGTTCTCAAGAATAATATTTTACATTCAGTTATATAGTATACTTATGCAACCAACATAAACAGTTTAAGGAAACTGGGCACTCTTAACATTTGCTGTACATAGTGAAATAGTGGAACGTAGATAGTGTAACCATGGAGATTAAGCAGTAGTAGTAGTGTTTCACAAGGATCAAACAAGACGCCAATCATAATGATTGAGCTTACAAGAAACAGCTAAGCATGTTTTGCGTCAATATACGGAATGTCAGATAAGAGCTGCAATAGAATCTTAAGAGCTGTCATCTAATTCTATGGAGAAACTAGGAATTACACGCTACTGGAGATTTGGTGTCCGGAAATAGGCCTTGGAAGACAACTCATCAGTGGACAGTCATTAAACGTGACCATCGAAGCCTGGGATTAGGTCTCTTGCTACACTTTAATCTACACTTTCTTACAGATAAGTCTATGTGCTTCAATTGAAAGAATTATCAATAAAAACAGCACTGAGCTAGATAACAAACGAATCTGTCAAAGTGCTATGTTAGCAGATATTTTCGGATTAAACACCTCTGATAAAACAATTGGTCAATATTATCAAACCACCCTGAATAAACTGTAAAGCTACAAAACAGATATGTTGTTAAAATACAGGATAGATACAGATATATGGAATTGGGAGGGTTGTGGATGCTATATCTCACACCTCTATGATAGGCAAGTTAAGACAATATGAAACAAATTGATTTCGTAGGCACAAAGAACAAAAACAGTTTAGATGCAACCAAGGGGTAAAGCACTCGCAGTAAATGTTTTACTAGTTATTTAATTAATTTTATAGAAATACCAAAAAAATCCAATTATTAAGTAAAAATCACTTATGTTTTTGTGGTGAGTGATTCACCCCACGCTTTAAAAGGCGATTGGCAGCGTCGTCGAGAGCTTGCAAAGGCCAAAGGAAGACAAAAGCAATTGGACTCCCAGAGACTGGAGAAAAACACCAGGATCTTGCAGAGAAAAGAAAATATTGCGGCTTGGACTTTTAAGGTTGCTTTCTATTCCCAGGCGCTGGGGTAGTTGCCCTTACTAAAGGCGTGGGTGAATGGAGAACATAGGGAGGCTGTTTAGTCTTTAGTGTCATAATAGGAAATTTGAAACAAAGATTTAGGGCCCCCATGCGCTTTAGAAAAGGGGTTACATTTTTATTACACCTACCTACAATATACGTCTTTAACGTTGCCGGAGAAGCAAAGTATCGAGGTGGAATATTTCCCGCCCTTGGAAAGTTAAATGGTAAGTGATAGTATTATTGAAATGGCATTTGCCTATATTGAGCCATATCTATGATACAGGATAGGCTATCTTTCAGAGTCTGTCAAATGTCGAATACAGGCCCTCCAGAAACTGCACTATCTTTGCCACATCTGCCTTGATATTATGGAACCGACGGCTTTATTTATTAGCAAAGCCAATCCTACCTCTCCTTTTTAACGAATTGGTGATTTTCACAGTTGATTCTTTCCCTACAGGATGCTTCCCACGGTGTTACATGATAAAGGCCCTGATCCATGTCTTACTGTCCGATCCCTCCTGCAAAGAGAAGCTTTTTGTTAAGTAATTGTTATGATAGACATCATCGTTACCGATTAATCTCTTTGGAGTGCTGACAACTTAGAGGTCGATGTAAAATAGTAAACATTCTGACCATTGTTTCATTCTGTAAACAGTCAGCTCAGTCAACGAATAAGGCTCTAAATCGAATTTTATTACATTGTTAATATTCACGCGAGAATATGTTTATGCACGACTTCAAAATTGCCATTGTAAAGGTCTTTAGTAAAGCAACTGAGAAAGAAGACGCAGCCAAACACTAAGTTTTAGTTTTAACAGGAAAATGTGAGGGAAACGATTAGAATCTGGATTTGATGCATGAGAAAGACAGATCCGGACAATTGTTGTATGTAATTGCTTATCCATTGCAATCAAATAGGCAGGAACATCGCCAAAACGATTGAAATGAGAGAAAAATAACAGCTTTTAATTCTTGGTGATTGGTTCACGAACCAAAATCTTATCAGTTATAGTGCGTCCCCATTAAATCATAATACATTTATCCACAGTTAATATCATGACAATGTTAGAGCATATATGCACATATGAAGGGAAAAAATCATTTCATGAAGTACACTTTTTTTTAGTAAGAACCAGATCATTTGGGCA
This sequence comes from Alatinidae sp. Z8VKAUB7J3, assembly GCA_010016025.2. NCBI lineage: Eukaryota > Metazoa > Cnidaria > Cubozoa > Carybdeida > Alatinidae > Alatinidae sp. Z8VKAUB7J3. The sequence goes on from JAAAKM020000498.1 coordinate 20,394,159, forward strand.
GAGGCTCAGTGTTCTAATTTTTTCTGTTGTCAGCAGGCTCATTTGTTCTTATTTTGTTCTTACGACAGCTGCTGCCAACTAATGGAGCCAGGTGACCTAATTGAGATGGAAGACAATGTTAATGACCGGTTATTGGATGCGCCTCTTGTAGGCAAACGAGTTCGGGTCTGTATGAAAATGGTTGGTTTTAGTGGGAAATCATGTACTGTAACAACAAACTCGGCGAGTACATTATTTCATTTAGTGACGGCTCATCGGACTACATAAGAGCCGAAGACAATGATGATGTGGAACTAATTTTGTTGTAAACCACTGCGCAACAAATTATGTTTTTATGAGTTTTCATCCAGTCTGGTTTTGTTCTTAAATTGTTCTTAATGTTTTGACAATCTGAGCCTCAGTGTTCTTACTAAATGTGTGCTTACGCAAAAAAGTGGATCCAGCTGTATCAAATGTCTATTTGGAATTGTCAATAAAGAAAAGTGTAGTAAGACTTTTCAACTCTTTGAAATACTTTATTAAAATACATCTACTAGCAACCAAACCTGTCAAACATCCTGCTGACCAGTAAAAAGGTTCTCAAGATCATTTCCCTTCGCTTGCTACGCTATAGCGACTTCACTATTTTGGGGTCTGGCCGGCCTCTGAAAATTCAATTTAAGTACCATGTATTATGATGGAGCACGCAGGTTCATGATTCCTCAAAGATGCACACGTTTTCGTGAAAATAGAAAGTTTCTGCATAGTTGTTGTAGATGATCCCTGACGCACTTCTAAATGGAAATGATGGAAAACAGAACCATAATGCAAACTAGAAACAGTACTTTGAACACGTTACATTTTGCGTAGAGTCTATTCGGTTGCCAAGCAACAAAAAACCTAGCATTATGGAGCATACACCTGAGACGAACGGTAAAGTCAAACACATAAAAAAACGAAATGTTGATCTCGGCTGTGACATGAGATGCAGACTTAGCATTACCTATGATACGGAAGCAATCGTCGGTGTACATTGTGCCGCTGTCTGGGTTTTTAAGCAAGTGCTTCCCTGTGGCAAAGTCACATTGCTTAATGGTGTTTTTGTACTTTGAAACCCGAGGTGACTTTTTCCTTTTAGGAGCTGATATTTGGCGAGTAAAAGATCGAACATGTTTCGTAATCGTGTCAACCAATTTCAAAGTCGTGCGGTCAACATAGCCAGCCATACACCGGCATAACATACACGGACTGCGCCAAAATGTACACGGATGATTGATTTTATGTCATAGGCCAGGCCAAGTCCGTATTTCATTTGGCCGTTCTGGCACATAAAACCAAAAGAACCTTTGCTATGCAGACAAAAAAATTATCATCGAGCAGAGAGGATTTGAAATGGCAATAGATGCAGAGAGGCTGGTCTCCAATTGTGTCGAGCTGAATATCGATGTCCACCTGTGGATGATTTGGGGTTAATGTGGCGACTAGAGATAATAGACAATGTGAACATCGGAGGTCACCTCGCTCCGTTGGTAGAGCACACGCTGCAATGCCGTGAGTTACGGGTTCGAGCCCCGATGTTGACATGTTTTTGATAATTTTAGTGTCTTTTCTAAATTGTCAAAAATAATTCGTTTTCTCATTGGGCCTATTCAATTAATCTAACTGTAGTGGACGCTGATTGGTCCAAAAGCACAAGCTATTCTGGCAGTCCTAATTCCGATTTGTTCCTTCAAAGTGCAGTTGTGTTTACTCTTTCGTACGTTTCATTTCGATCATCCTTGGCGATTGTGCTTTCTGAAGGGTCAGATTAAAAGATCTTTTAAGTACACAATGTTTTCGTTATTTCGTGCTCTTGCTTTGTACCGCAACCAAAAAATTTTAAAAGGGTACACAAGAAACGCCGGGGAATCTATAAGTTATTCATAAATTACATCTGCACTGCAGTGTTATTCTTATCTGTCATTGGTTTATATCCTGGAATCTCTAGTATTCTGGTCATGTTGACAAAATCAGGTAAAGGTAGCTACACCTTAGGTTGCACATGGTCTTAAAAACCTGAACCTGCCCTTGTCAACCTATGACGTAAGACGAAACAATGTCCTGGCCACTCCACTTACAGGCCTACATTCTTCACTTGACTGACAGCAAAAGTATGGAACTCCTGACAGGACGGCTTTAGAATAACACAATACCTAGATTGTAAAGAGATAATTATGGAAGCACCAATGTAATATTAATTAAGTACTTCTTTTCTTGTAAATTTCGAAATGTATGTAGACAGCTTTTAACTTTTTATGTAAATATTAGTTTTCTTTTTTTCTCTTTATTTTTTTAAAAGAAATTCGCTTGTATTTTTTAGCTACACAGAAATTCGAGGGGAAATAAAAGGTATGTATCATATATGTATATACGAGCAGGACGAAGAAATTGAATTGAGTACACGTTTCATATATTACGTTTAACGAACGAAAGACATATACCTAGAAAGATTATATGATCATTATCTATATGTTACAGGATCAGTTTCTGATCAGATCTGAGGAAGAGTTGTACGGAAAAGCAACTCACAACACATAAAATCAGTTTATTATTAACTCATAAGGTCGTCCGATCCGGGATGATGTTTTGTTTCTAAATTGGTTGAGGTTGTTTCCTTAGGACTGTGATTAACCTAACCATAACCGAAACTCTACCCCACCCTCACCCCCCTGCCCAACCTTTTCACTGACCTAATCAAAACAGACACTAGGAAGTAACGACGATAGGCAAAGCACCCCGATTGCTCGAACGATTCCTCTATATCATTTAAATCTTGTAAATATCAACTCTTTGCCGTTACTTATCGATACACATTTACGTTTAACGTACCACTACGTTTGAAAGCTTGATTTGTACCAATTTTTTTTTAAAACTATAAGCCCCTCTAAAATTTTCTCTGGCGGCAATATGTTGAAATGTCAAAAAAAACTGATTATTTTGCAAATTTTTGTTCAAAAATTTGAGCTTCTTTGTTTTACAAGTACAACGCGATAACAAAGCATTGTGTGACTCGCTATCGACAGGATTGGAGATATATGAAATTTGGAGGGAAATAACAACTAGGAATAAAGGTCGAACTGTGCAAGTTTACAGAACCTTTTCCTTCTAAATTTGAAGACAACTATCAGTGGAGAAAGGACAGTGAAGAAGGGCACGTGGTAAAACCACGGTGCGTTAGAACAGAACCTAAGTTCTCCTACTTGATGGTTTTATTAGATTTAATTAGATCAACGCTAATAAAAGCTAGGTATTGTGTATTAAGGTAGTAGTAGTAGTAGTAGTAGTAGTAGTAGTAGTAGTAGTAGTAGTAGTAGTAGTAGTAGTAGTAGTAGTAGTAGTGGTGGTGGTGGTGGTGGTGGTAGTAGAAGCAATAGTAATCTGATATGCAGTAGACATAACTGCAGATTGATACGTCATGTGGGATAAATTTAAGCATAGGAACGAGTTTGAGTCAGTGATGGGTTTTGTCACATCTTTTTATAGAAGACACAGTTCCAACATTAAATTTTTAACAACTAAAGAAAAACTAAATTTGTTCCATTTCGATACAAACGTTTATTTATTTACAGCTATTATTTGATAACATCTATTAAACTATAATATACTACAGTCATAAACTATATTCCAATGTGTCATTTGATCCCATGAATTCCCCATTTCAAACCGATGTCCTCTCTATTGTCCAGTATCAGTGGAATTTGTGGCTCGGGCTGAATACCTCGTTTGGCGAGTAGTCATACCCTTTGGGTCATGAGATTCTTCCACAATTATTGGTATTACGAAAGGCTCGATCGAGTTTTTACAACATTTTGGATGAACAATCTTTCTTACAATTGACTTAATCTCTGCAGTTAACTCTTTGCTTCCAAGAGCATAAACGAATGGGTTTATTAGTCCGTTTAATGTAGCAAAAAATGCTGTTGTCCGCAGCCATCTCCCAGACGCTGCAAAACCATTTTTATTTAAAGGAAATTGTGACGTAAACGTTGTTAGTCCCCAGTATATGCAGAATGGTACCCAACACACTATATATACAAGGATTAACATGCCAAGCATCTTCTCGGCTTTGCGCAGGCGCCTACTTCGAACAGCCTCCACCTGAACTTGCTCCCTTATAAAGTCATCACGCTGCCTCGATTTCAGGACAATGGCTCCAAAACTTAAAAACAGAAATATCAGGGGTAGTGTCATTCCTACTAGCCAAATGCTAATTCGATATGCAGTTGAATTAATACTTCCCCATACACGAGCACAATATCCTACGTCTGTATCAAAACTATAAGCAATTGCTCCAGGTATCATAAATACAGTTGAGAAAATCCAAGCAAACAAACTGAAGTATTTGGCTCCCCTTTTTCCTATTCTCCAACTTTGTCTCTCAGGGTACATAATAGCAAGGTACCTGTTAAATGATATGGCACATAGAGTTAATAAAGATGTTCCAGCAGCAATGAAAAAAGGAGTGAGTCCTTCTGTAATTGTACATAAAATATCACGTGTTTTCTGCTTCTGGGCGACTGCACCAACATGAATTATAAAAATGTACGGATAAATTGTGACCGATGTCACCAGGTCCGCCAAAGCTAAGTTGAGAACCAGGTAGTTCATAGCCGACTGAAGTTCTCGTTTTCGGCAGACAGCTACCCATATGATGACATTAGCTAGAATCGATGCGCTGGTAATTGCAACATATGCGATTGCTATAAAAATGTGAACTTCCTTTGAAAAGTAGGAATTTTCGTATTGTGATGTTGTTTGGTTTTCCATTCTCAGTTTGGTAGTAATATCTATGCCCAACGTGAAGAGACGATCACTGACTCATAGTATTTCTCCAATCTGTACCTAAATAGTCCTCAACTCTTTCCGTTGCCATAAGTGCGGTAGAATTTCATGGCTAGAAGTTAATGCATTCCAGGTTAGAATGATGATTACCACTTTTGATTAAATTTTCCTAGTCAAAGTTGAACTCTGTTTTTCTTTATCTTGTTCCTTTATACAGGAAAATCGGCATATTTGCTTCTGGTATTGATAACAAGCAACCGGAGAAGATCTAAACTGGAGGAGAAAGCAATGATAAAATCATTAAACTGTTGGTAACTGAAGTATGACGTCTGTTAAGAAAAGACAAAATCAAAGGATCTCTATTTGGAAAATTGATACTACACATATTCAAAGATATCAAACGTCTGCTCTAGAGTTCGAAATCTGTGCAACCTTGGAAACCGTTTCCACGTCACTTTCTTTTCTTACATGCCGCATTGGTAGCAGTTATGAGCGACAGAGAGATCACTGCCCTGTGTTATGTGAAGAGACCACGAGCTTTCTGTTCGAAAAGTTTGATTTATTAAGTTTTAGTCTAATTGCAAATTCTAATGATTTGATTCTAAAATCAACATTCGGATTAAGTGATCCCAAAGGAAAGCATTACAACTGAAGGTAGCATTATGCCGACAGAATCAGATAATGCTGGTCGGCGCCTTAATTGCCAGGGGTCATACCAAACAGGTGGGTTTTTCCCTTCTTATTAAACTTGCGGGGGAAATTCTTGGTTGCCGTAGAAATTTTATAAACAAGGAAGAATTTGAGGGATGTTTGTAGAATACAGAAACAAATATATGTTTACATGAGAAAATGAACCTTTCTGTCAAAGATAATTTGTGTTTTATATCAGTTGTGTATAAAATATTGAATGTTTAAGTTGCCCTTAAAAGACAACTTTCCAGACACTGTGATAGTAGCAGGTTCAAAAGCCTTAGGGAATTCTTTAGTAGTTATGACAGTAAAATAGGGCACTCTAGTACTTGGATTAAGTGTTTGAAACTCAGTAAACCTTGCAGTCTTTGGACCTAGCCAATATGTAGTATAAGCATGCCTTACAATTTGTTAACTCCCTTGCAATCACAGCAGAGAAACCCTTATTCTATACTGAAATATTTGAAGCATCGCCTACCTAATAATGTAACTCCATGAGCAAAAAGAATCATTAGTGGGAGTGTAGCTATTAAAGTGTTAGATCAGTTGATGGATTTGGTTAGAATACCGCATATATACAAAACAGTAACTAGTCCATCGCTAAGATATTATGCTATCCCATATAAAATACTGGTATCAAACTATTGGCTGTATTTAACTTTTAATGTGCTCTTTATCAAGCGATTTCCTCCAAATTGATTTGGACATTGTTACCAAAAATTGCTAAATACGTGCACACTCGTCAAACAAAATTTCATACTTTAATTGAAATAACACATCACAACCAATAAAACATTCTGAAGTCATCAGTAGTCATCAGTAAAAATAAAGAATCTTAAAGTCAGACTTCAAGTTAGTCACTAATTGTTTGAAGGAGAGAGGGTAAACTTACGTGGGAGGGGCATTTGTAGTCTTACAAACTCTGTAAGAAAAAATATTAAAAGAATTCAGTGCACTCCAAAGAGCCTCATTTTGACGTCTTAATGGGAGACAGATACATCATGGAGAAGCTCATTTTATGTTTGGGGGGCCTGGCCCGCAAGATACTTTCCCCATCACAGGTCTGCTCTCAGTTTTAAATGATAATAATGATAATAAACAAAACATGCTTCACGTAGGCAAAATCTAGCGCCGCTCCATGTATCTCACTTTCATGTGCTGTTTTCTGTTTAGACAAGCTCTGTCTAAACCCGCAGCATGAAGAACTAAACACCGATATCTTACAAATCCGTACATGCTCACTGATAACACAGATAAGAATATAACGTTCGAAGAATGCCGTACACTATCCGTTAGGTAAATGCCGCGGCTTGAGTTTTAAGCAGGTAAGAGGGGGGAAGTTGTGGGTAGGTTGTGCGCCATTTATAGCTTATCTTTACAGGTTTGGAAGCGATTCCCTGGCTGCAACAGTGAAATGGCTGCCGCTCTTTAAGAGTAAAACACTTGTGGTAACTATTCCATAGTACTTTAAACACCAGACTTATTGCTATCAAGTCTTATTTTGGAAGTGTGTTAAGCTATCCATATCCAATGTTGTAAACTTGTTCTGTAGTCGGCGTGTATTGAGTCCTAGAAGTATACTTCCTTCCGGATAGATTTCTATGCTATTAATGCATTTAACTATTGCATAGCAAACCTTTCCAAATATATTTCGTGCAAAGTTTTATTTTGTTTTCTTAGGAGTGTATTCAAATCTACCACACGTAAAATATGATTACAAAATCAAGAAGGTAGACTCTTATCACTTGGATCACCGTGTTTGCATGACAAACGAGAACACGTTAGTTTTATCAGAGGGCTTGCCAAAATACGAAGAGGTCAATAAAACAAATTTATGGCGGTAAATAAAAACAAGAGATTTAAAGTAGTTCAAAATGAATGAAACCCACAGCCGTTGCAAGTTACGTTAAAATACATAGGAGGACAATGCAATACTTCCTTTGTGGTTGCCAACACATTTGTGGAACAAAAGTGTGTTTGGAAGCATGAAACAGCAGAATAGAAAATTGGGATGAAATTGTTTATTCTGACAACCATCACATCGAAACTTTAAAGAAAATAATGTAGTTGAGACAGTAGTTTGTGTAACATTATTTTGGGAATACCTTACTAAAGGTAAATTATTGTTTAACGTTTTCGTCAGACACTGGTCTCAGCAAAGGTATGGAATAAAGGAAACAATCTTTTCGTAAAGAATTACAGTATAGGGAAGGGTTGTAAAACGTGTTTAGAACTGAAAGTGTAAGAATATGTTTTCTATCATTAGAATATGCCCCGCAGTTGATATAGGACAGAATTGCACAAAGTGTACCGGTCGTCGTAAGCGGATCCACTTCAGTATGAAAACATGATCAAGCTGTAGCAATTTAGTCAGTCACTCGTAAAGGTGACTCACCAACCGGAGGGCATAGGCCCGAAAACCTGACACGTGCCAACAATTACAAAGAGAAGCAGCTTAGGCTTTAAAATATTAGCAAATCTGCGTTTATAATGGCCAGTAGACGAGGGGCATTTATAAACAGCATACGTGTTTTTCAACAACATTGATGTACAAAAAATACCAAACCTATTAAATCTATAAAAAAGTACCAAACCTATCAATTCTTCAAGACGAGTTCGCTTCCTTCACTGAAAACGAGCACTGTGATCAGCCTTTGGGTAAATTCGTTACTCAGCTCAATTATAGATGTGTATTTCTTAAGTATCATAGACATGGCACCTGGGACATGGCACACACAAGCAAATCAACCACTGGCAATAGTATGATACGAAACTAAAAACTAGCGTGTTATGAATTGCAAGTAAGATAAATATGTTTTAAATTGAAAATGCTTTGTAAGAGTGATAAAAGGTGGAATAACCCTAAAAAAGCTAGAAATAAAAAGTGGAGATTTAAGAAATATTGTAATAAAATGTATGCTAAATGTTAGAAAATAAAATAAAGTGTTAGGGAAACATTAGAAAGTAAAGTTATAGGTGAGCGCTTTACAGCTCTTGCGGCCTCCATCGTAACCTTGGAACATGCGGTAGGTACCCCTTCAATATCCCTATCAATCATACAAAACATATTTTTTGTAATAATAATAATAATAATAATAATAATAATAATAAAAAGGGGTTTTATGAGAAGGCAAGATGGTGCTATGATTAACATGATAAATGTAATGTTAATTAATGAATATCTTATAATGTTAAATAATAATTACAGTGCTGATAGTAACTTTGATGACAACATTAAGAAGTGTTTCTCAAAGGCTCAAAGTGGTGAAAATGTCCAGGCCTATCTTGAAATTCAATTCTTAGTCACAAGATTTATATTTGAATGTCTAAGAAAAACTATATTGTACTTCCAAGCATCAAGTGTAATAAACTATATGTTCTTTTGATTTTTGACGGAAAGAAAATCACTCATTATTGAAAATTATCAAGACAATAATAGTATCGCGTCGAGCTCACAAAGAGGTCGGCTGTGTAAAGAGATTGATACACGAACCAGGAGGGTCATAAGAAAATAGAATTTTCTAACAAATGTTGAAATAATAACCAATAAATAACTTCTAATCTTAATCTACACTTTGCATTAAGAGTATGATGTCTGTTGTCGTTAATTACCAGTATGTTGTCCTATACAACCTCAACACTGTTATTTTGAGTCAATTGTCTTGTATATAATATTTGTAGAGCAGGTATTTCATACTAAAAAAACCGTCAAGGAAGATATTCTGTACTTAACTTCTGATATTTGCACTGCTCTCGGTATCTGTTCGATAATCAGGAATTCTATCATCGTGACTGGTCACATTTTTTTCAGGGCATGAAAATCACATTACAAGACCTTCAAAACCGTTGATACTACATCATAAAAGCATAAGAGTGATGTCACAACTAATGCTCATGCATTAGACTATTCGCAATCACCTTTAGATTTGCACTTACGTTGCCTGGTTTAATTTTGTTTCAAGTAACGTCATTTCGATTATTGAGATTTTTGAATTCCTTGGCCAGTTTCTAATATCTGTGTCTCTAATAGTCCAGGTAACAGTAGAAGCACTTTACAAAAGCATGAGATGAAATGAAAGGATCTCTATGTATATCTCTACAAAACAAGGTTTGAGAAAAACTAAATCTAAAATCTGTGCCAGCACCTGAGAATTATTAGGAAATGAAAGTGACTATTTGTTTATATCAAAAAAAGAGAGAGAAAACAAAGAAGAAGAAGAGGAGGAGGAGAAAAGGAAAAACAACAAATTAACTTTATGTGAGATCTTAAATAACTAATATACCACAATAATGTTAAATACAACACAGGCTACAACGATAGGCCGGAACTTTGTATTGTATCAGGTAAAATTTGCTTGGTAAAAACAAGAGATTTGTCTTCGAATTATAGACTAAACTAACAAATTAAAGTAGATTTTGTAACATAATTTAGCGCGCTTAGACCATTTTACAAAAATTCGTTGTATTTGTTGTGGCATTGCCTCGGTCAAAAAGATTTTGTCAAAGTTTTAATGACACTACGTTCTAGTCAATTAGCTCTCATTTCCCCCAATATACACGAAGGCTCATTCAGTGTTATATGAAGCAACTGGACAGATATACTCAAATATCATTTATCGCTTAACAGAGTAGATTATTTGGCAGTTTTCTTGTTACTTCCTTACCAGACAAAAACCTAAGCAGCTTTACAAGAATTTTTTGTAGTTTTGAGGTGAATTCATGAGGCAACACTGAGCACAAATGCATGAGCTTTATTGCTTATAAAATTTGAATATCATTTCGTAATTCATTTTCTTTTATCAGATATTATGCTGCCCGAATTTTCAGATACAGTTAAAATTGCACGCATCTCTAACAGTGATTGCAAGAACTAGATATTAAAGGGCCTATTATCTCGCTAATATGTATGTAAGGGGTAGGGTGCGACAGGGGCGCTCTAGACAGACTTGAATTGATGGAATACACTTTGTTTACAGTCAATGACAGGAGTACGAATTTATTCCAGCGAACAGTGACACAAAAGAATAACGGTGAATTGTAGACAAGGCGAAGCAACGTAGATGATGTTGATTAATTAGCGTATTCAACTAACTGGATCTTGGCAAAAACACACTTATATATACCAAGCCACAATACGATTGTTATGTGCAAGTAGTAGCTAAAGTTGTAAATAGTACGTCAGCAGGGGTCATAGAATCACTAGTAAACATGTTATTTGCACTAGTATGGCAATATACTACAATGGAAGCGAATGTGTAGTGAATCTAAATAAGTTAACAGACGCAGAATGATTCCTACACTTAAGACACAAAACAAACTGGACGGCAATAATAACGATAGGGTGACGTGAATAGGATAGATATACAATACTCAAAATTCAAGAGTAGCTAGAGATAGGTAGAAAGGGGTAACGCGAAGGTAACGGGGGTAATATAATGTGTAAATAAACTGGGTCACATGTAATAAAGTTATTTTTACCTAATAACAATGTTTATAGATGTAAGGTCTCCCAAAACGCCGTCATTGCCACTTGTCGACATGTTCTTTCCAAGATTTCTCTCTCTCAACCGAACAGGGCCATAGCACTCTTAAAAATTCTAAAACAAGTGATCTGACTGAACTGTGTTGAATATTTATTTGCCTTTGCAAATTTTCCAAAGCGTTTAGGTCGTTTTACAATACTTACTTTTACAAATACGAAAAAGTAGAGCCATAGCCAAAAGCTTAAATAGCTTCTGCCAACAATTCTTGTTCCATTTCTGTACATGACTTATTGCTTAAAAACTTAATGACTTTATTTTAGTTGCTTTATCGACTCTAGCAGCTTTTTCATTTACTGCTTTTGTTTATTTCAATAGTGGTGTTTACCATAGGTGCTTTTATTTATCCGAGTAGCTCTTTTCTTTCAGTTGCTACGCATTATCAATACCAATGATTATTTTGGAAATTCACATACTGTAGTAGCTTTGTTCCTTTAGTGATAACATTTATTTCAGCAGCGGAGTTGAATCCAGGGGCAGTGCAACCAAGCTCAAAGAGGGTTTGAGAAGATTTTGCATTCAAGTAGATTTTGCATCTTTTGTCACTACGACTTGATATCGTGATTGATCAAAGGTTCGGTTCGTTCAAGACGAAAATAAAGCAATGCGTTTTCCAATTTTCTTACCTTTTCCTCTACATGACGACTGAACAACAACTAACTATTAAACTAATTACACTTAATTATATACTGTACATGGAGATTACGTCCTAACGGAAATAATCATAGGGAACCTTGACAACATAGCACTTGACAAAGAACTCTTTCCCACTCCTTTTATTTCAGCGTTTCTTTCTAGGGTAAAACATAAATTGTCAACAAAAGTGGAGGCACTAAAGCACCCCTCCCACCCGTCACTGTACTCTAGCAATATCGCTTATTCCAGTTATTTCCGCTTAGCTGCCACATTTAAGTCAGTGACGGCGTTGATAAGAGAGTTACATTTTAGCTGTAAAATGTTTCCTAGTAGAGACCGTTCATTGATGGTTTTTAACAGTTTATATATTTCTTCTTCCACAGGAGGTTGGTTAAGAGTTGGTCGTGTGAAAGTAAAAACAATCACCGATATAAACAACATTTTACGTCACAACTGGCATGCTATCTTCAGTCGTAATGTTAATTACATTTTAAGCCTTGTTGCTCTTGGAACTTTAAGGACAGCAGTCAAGTTTAAGCAGATGATGTTTTATTGCCATAAGGATTGGTCTGATACCGTTATGCATATCGTAACGACAAAAAATGGGACAGGTGAAGCAGTTGTTGATTATTTAACGTCGATTGTCAATGTAATTCCTGATTCATGCGGCTCATTTGATGTATTACCCGACGATAACTCCTATTTATCACAACATTGTGAGCAGTGGGGCTTTAATCCATTGAAAGGTAAATGGGGACAAAATACTTTTGCTGGGTTTCCAATTTTGTACCATGGATTTCAGCACCTGGGACTTTATCCAGGAAGACCAGAATGTGACGATTTTATGGATCCATTGGATTCACGCATAACCGCTAACGGAGAGTGGTATTTTTACGTCAGATGAATCAGGGTTTTTTCAACTTCTGGAAGTACATTATGGCCTTGGTGCTACCAAAATTTCCAAATACCCACCTTAGTCCACAGGAGTTGATCAATATTTCTAACCATCGATGTTAAACAAGACCAACCTGTAATATAGTGTCAAGAAAGAGTAAAAAAGTGACTATCAGGTGTAAAACGAAACTTTGCGAGTATGACAGAACAGTGAAACAACATTACTGGTCATTTTGTTTGTTGTCGACATTTTGATACAAGACAAACAGTGCAACATACTAATGCTTTGTGAAACCATTTAGTTTGTAAGGAAACTTACATACAAACAACCAAAAAATTATAGTATCCCTTTTGATGTTGAAGTCAGCAATTTGATAAGAGTGGTGATACAATAGCGTAATTAAGCAGAATAGGCGTAATTTCGTGTATCTAAATTTAGAACTTGTTTCATGGTAGCAATATAAAAG
>JAAAKM020000498.1:20417874-20500691 GCA_010016025.2 Alatinidae sp. Z8VKAUB7J3
TTTGTCTGCTCTTTTACTTCACAAGAAAATGGGCTCTATCGTGTAATCTATAAGGCTAAAAAAGTGCAGTCTATATTCACAGAATATTCAAAGCACAACTACGTCGCCATTACCCATTATTTAAGCTTCCAATAAGACGACTCACAGTATAACGTCCTCACACTCCTGCATATTGTAAGGTTGGACGTCTTGTTCATTATCAACCTTAATTGTATTAAGCCAACTACAGTAGACGTGTTCATCAACCTATTGCTGTAATGTCGTTACATCACTGTCTAGCACTCATGTCCGGCCTATACAGTTGGAAGGCGGGGCAAAAAACGAAATTTGGATCGGTCTATCGTGAAGTTTCCTTTTATTTTGCTAATTTGTAGTGACACTATACTTTTTATGACCAAGTAAAATATCTGTATTTGCATAATATCTGATGAAAGAAGTGTTCTATAAGTCTTATGCAGGATTATAAAGAAAAATTAATATGTCGATGAAGGTAATACTCAGTACCAGAATTGTAAGCTTGGTTCTGAATTTTGTGGGTGTAGAATGTAAAAATATTGACGATCAACAAACATAAACGTGGGGGACTGGGGTTGAAGGTTTAAGAGACACTAAAATTGGTAAAGAGAAGTAAAGATGAGAAGATCAGTTAAAGACATTGGGACACCCCTGGGGGTATTTAGGGAAAAGCAGGGCTACAATGTGATGTAGCTAGGGGTAAAAAAGCCTCCTATTTCTGCCATGGTGTCAAATCATGTGATTAACCTTTCTCCCGTTGCCTTGCTTTTGTAATTCACAAAGGTTTTCAATGGAATCACTTAACCCCCTTTCTTTTATGATGTCACAAAACTCCTTGGTCAAGGCAACTAACGTGTAGACATAGTCAAGGCTTAAAAGCTACTAATAAAGTAAGCTTGTTTGAAACACTCTCTCAGCATTTACCATTTTCTGAAAAGTATTCACTAAAAACAATATTAAAACTATGTTGAGTTCTTACTACTTCTAATCGAATTCGCCAGACACTGGTTATAGCAATAGAGTAGAGTGAAGGAAAAAACTTTTTCTTGGAGAATCCATAGGATAAGAGAGGATTAAAGCGCTTGTTTAAAGAACATATGTATACAAGTGAGTTTCTTTTCACTGATGTTATTGGAAAACGAGGAAATGGTTCACAAATTCTTTTGTCGATACTTCTTTGTTTAGAGCAGTTTTAAGAGTAGTAAGGTGAAAAGACAATAGGGGCCTACACCTTTACTAATGCCCTAGACGATACTCTAGGTTTTCTAACAAATGTTGGTCGATTGCTGAATTATTTTTAGGATATAGGCCTACTGGCTAAGTTTTGCTATTACGGCTGGGTAAATTCTTCAATACTGTACCGACGTTTCCTTACGACATGTGACGTGATCTTGTTCTCTTACATCTGCCATCCATGACCAAAATACTTGCAGACTCAGCGGCATCTGAATTTGTAAACAAAAAAAAACCTTGCCACTTCGATAACATTACGTCCTTTTCGGTTGCCAGCAATAATTTTGGGGCTAAATAAGCAGCACCTGTCTTCAGTGTAGATCGTAATGTACATTTTTCCCACTGTTCTAAACAGTGAGGGTGGTTTATTACAGTACTGTTGGAATCACGAGAGTAAATATTTAATGTTTTAAAGTTATCAGTGAAAACGACCACCATAAAATGAGGTTAACTAGTAAAGACCTGTCATGTATTTGTATTGATATCTATCCATTCCAAAACAAATTAAAATTTTTGTGCAGAAATTATATTATATTATATGCACATTTACGAGGGAGAATCAAGGTCGATAACATAGGCAGGTGTTTACTAACCGAGCAAGTAACTTCCTTGCGATTCTACAGGGCCTGATCTCCACTCCTGTGTGGTAATTCAATCAAACAAGTCACGGTGCGTATTGGAGGTAACAGTTTGCTTTCAGAGTAATTTACATAATATATTTTAAGAGAAAAAATTATAGGCTATATAATGGATTATGTGAAGACTTTGAAGAGTTGAGGACAAAATTAAATATAAAAAAATCACTATATCACCATCAACATGAATGCAATCGGGGGGATGACAAAAGAAAGTAAATTCTTTCTAATCACAATACAAGATCTTTATTTTAAGAGTAAACTCCATATCATGTGAAAAAGTCAAACTATGAGTAGTGTATGCGCCGAAGAAGAAATTACTACATCAAGAATACGAGTTGCTTTCAATGAGTTCTATATGCTAGAACTTTTGTATCTCTTTAACTAACAACTAAGAAGACACAGTCTTTACATAAACTCCTCCTCATACAAATCTCCAGAATACGTCACTGCGCAGGGCTTGTATACATTGGGAGGGCTGGCACTAGTGACGAGAATTCCACACTATGTGATATTTTATGAAAGAAATAGTAATGGTCCAAAACAAAGCTTCTTACTTGGTGCAATCTACTATACCTTTAGGGAGAATAATTGAGTCTATGACATAAAAAATACATATCTGAAATTTTAAAGTATATAGTTTTCAAAGATTGCCGTAGCGCTAACATTTGGATGCAGATAAAGGGAATAACAACCTTTTATTTCATTGCAACCGAACGGATTTTGAACTAATATATTTGATCGTTAGAATAAATTTTTCTATAACACTTGAACAATTACTGTTGTAATAAACTAGAAGCGATCACAAACCTTCATTCTTTTATGAACTTTTTTACATACGAGAAAAACAGGATCAACAAAGTCGCAGTAATTGCGTCGGAGGTTAAGCTAGTAATAACCTCATTTCCATGGATTTCCATTCCGATCTGTTAATGAAGCCATATTAAGAAGAAATTTGATTCCAGACATTATGTTCAACGCATCTTGCTTAAATTGATTAATTATAAGGAAATAAAAATAATATGGAATCCATGAAAATTTACCTTTCAATAAATTAGTGAAATTATAAACCTCTCAGTAAAATAAGAAAGAAACCAAAGCTGATTAAATAACCTAGCTAAGGTACGGACGTAAACGGAACGCTAATGACGTCATTAATCTACTGTACTTCTGCTCCATGTAACTGGAGAATTCGCCCTTGCAACCATTTAAAAAGTTTTGATTCTCCTTGCTGTTTTATTACTTGTGTTTATGACGTTAGGTTCTTATGCGTTTTTATACAAACAGAATTTTCAGCTTACTACATGATTGGCCTTTACGAAATTTCTTTAGATTTACACAAACAAGTCTTCTCATTGCCATTTTAGTTTATTCGTTGCTACACTAAGTCTTCTGATGTATTCTTTCCGACTAATACACGACTATGTTAGTAAATTAACTGTCAAAAGCCCATAGGTTGGTTTAATAAATTCAGACACGTTAACAGATCATGGCAGTTATAAGCAAATCTGAAATCGAGTAAGGGGTAAAAATGCTTTAAACCATGACGGATCAAGTTGAATTTTATCATCTTCAAGCAAAAACGTTAACGAAAACGAAATTTGTTGCATCAAGGTATCCATTCTCCAATTTCTAAACTTGTTTGCTAACTTCAGTTTTGTTTTAATTGTAAATTAAAAATTGTAAGGATATCTTAAATCAGGAAAGGTTGAAATTATCATCGAGAAGAGAGGATTTGAAATGTTAGTTTTGAAAAATAACACTACAGAAATAGAAAATATGTCACCATCGGAGGATCCCCAGTTTCTCTAGTGTTCTTTTCATAACTAACAGTTCAGATCGTCCTTTCTCGACGATACTTTCTAACTTCAATGTGCTTTGGTTAGATACACAGGCAAGAGGGCAGTCCTTCCTTGGTCAAGTCACATGGCGCAGAGACGCTGGTCTCCAATTGTATTGAGCTGGATCTCGATGTTCACCGATGGATGATTGGGAGCTAATGTGGCGACTAGAGAAATAGAGTATATTAATATTGGAGGTCACCAAGCTCAGTTAGTAGAGCGCACGCCGCGAAAGCGTGAGTCACGAGTTCGATTCTCGGTGGTGACATATTTTCTATTCTCTGGTGTTCTTTTCAAAACAAATATTGAAATATGCGTTAAGCATGACATTAAATAAGGAAGCGGATGCCAATTTTTCTTTCCCGAAATTGTTAAAGAAAATGTGGCTTATCGAACTGGTCTCTATGAAAAGTCTATTGAATTGTAACACTCTCCTTCTTTTTAAAAAGGGAACTGAGTCTGAATTCCTCGTCTTTCAGGTGCAACTGATACCGACAAAGCCAATAAGGGAGCAGAAGAAACATTAAACTGTTGGTGGGAAATTCAGACTAACTTCGAAATGTTATTTTAGACCCTTTAAGTTTGAATCTCTGGATTGTACAAGCAATGGTGTTCTAGTAAACCTGACCCAGAAACAGTTAAATGACATAAATGAATAAAATATGAGCTCCATTACTTGTTGATTCAAAACCTCTGACGACACTGGATAGGTATTTCCGATGCTCTAAGAAAAATTGTAAATAGTATGAAGAAGGATGACAACGATGTCGGCCATATGGCATTACTTTCTACTCTTGGCAGTCGCTCAGTTATCTGCGAAACTAAACATTCTTCGATTATCATGTATTCGTAATGCAGTATTTTATCGCATTGGAAAAGGAATTGACATGGATTTGTACCCAAACAAAAGCTTGGAAGTAAAAGACGACTGGGCTTGTGTAAGAAAATGTATAGAGCACCCATTCTGTAAATCATTTAGTTGTAAAGATGTTAACTCCGGAGAGGTTCTTTGCAAGCTTTTTAACAAAGATCTAACAACTGATGCAAACTCTCTTGACACTGTTGATGGCGTCAGATATTATGATACTGGATATCAACAAAACAGAGTAAGAAAATAGTTATTAAAAACTGCTGATGGTACTCGATGTAATATTACAGTCAAGCTGTTGTCTCTAGTGAGATCTTAAAAAGGAATTATCCGTTTGACTAATTTAGAAAGTTATTTAGTTATTGCAAAGTTTTAATCTCGTTTTATAGTTCCATTTTTAGTGTTTACGTATTTACATATTTATATACAGTTTTCAAAGAGATACACTTACTCGTTTACTATATATATGTATATATTTAAAAACTAAACGAACACCAAAAAGCAAAAGGTTAAAATAGATATAAAAAACGCTAAAACCTGGCTTCCCAAGGCGAGCTTTCGTAATCTTTATTCCTTCTTCTGTTACCGTACCATACTTCTCCGTTTAATTTATCAAAGAATAAAAACAATACAAATATTTATAAGAATTTTATTAAATACCTACATACATTGTTTAAAAATTTCCCTCATTAAAACCGTTGAAATTGTTTAAACCTAAAATGCACTGTACGTTTAACCCAGTGTAGGTTTTGATAATTTTAACGGCTTAATGAAGAATTTTTAAACAATGTATGTAGGTATTTTAGAAAATTCTATTAAATATTTCTATTGTTTTTATTTTGTTGATAAATTAAACGGAGCAGTATTGTACGGTACCAGCAGAAGAAATAAAGACTGCTAAAGCTCGTCTTGAGTAGCCAGGTTTCAGCGTTTTACATATATATGTATATATATATATATATATATATATATATATATACACATATATATATGTATAAAAACCAGTCCGTAGCCAGACTGCCCGTACGATTTTCCCGAAGCGCCGGATTTGCGGGCGATGACGGATGCACGGGTGCAGCTGGGCTTTCTGCACGATCACCTCCGTCACCACTGCGATCTCTGGGCGCGGCCGCCGAAACTGTTCCTGGAACGCTATTTCGCCTTCATCGCGGCACAGGTGGCGGCCAACGAAGCGAAGCTAGCCGAGAAACTCGCACCCTATGGGTCATTGTTCTCGGTCCGCGATTGGTCCCTGTCCGCGCCGCGCCCGCTCCCACGCGCGCAAATCAAGGTGGAGAACGCCTACTGGCCAGCCGATTTCGCCTTCTGGCTCGGCGACCGCGTGCTGGCGGTTCTGCTATGGGGATCGGAGACCACCACGCCAGGCGACCGGGCCCGGACACAGGCGCTTGCCGAAGTCGATGTCGTTGTGATCGCAATCGCTGAGCTGGCGCGAGACGGTGTCGACGCGCTGGCACGCGCGCTGCCGGCTGAATTTCAAACCTTTTGGGACGGTGAGTCGATGCCGTCGAGCCCATTCAAAGGCACGTCGCTGGACGATATCGTCCGCGAGCAGGGCTAGATATCCGCTTCCAGCACGTAAAGCCCGCCGACATGCCGGTCGATGGCGTAGACGACTGCGTTCTCGTCGACATAGACGTCGTTGATCTGGATGGCCCCGGTCGGCGCGCCGTCCGGGGCGGCGGGGACGAAGGAGGCGATCTCTTTCGGCTGGAACGGGTTCGACGTGTCGTAGGCGCGGACGCCGCCATTGAAGAAGGTCGCGAAGATGATCGTGTCGGAGCGGAAGGCGGGGCCGGGTCGGTTCTCATGCACATTGTGCGACCCGTAGCGCCCGCCGCGCCGGCCGTGCTCCTCGACCGGCGGCATCGGGAAGGTGCTGATCGGTACCGGGTTGGTTTCGTCGCGGATATCGACGATCCAGGTCAGCTTCGGCCAGTCCGCGCCGTTGTCGCGCACGCATTCGTCGGCGACGATCAACAGGTCGCGCGACAGCAGCGGCAGTGCCGTGTGGCAGAAGCCGGGATAGGGCGGGTGCGGATTCCAGTTCGAAATCAGCGTCGGATTGGCCATGTCCGCGATGTCGAGGATCGCCGTCCCGCCGTCCAGGCAGCCGAGATAGGCACGGTCCGGCCGGTCCGGATAGACGTTGGTGTTGTGCATGCGGAAGCCGGAATCGAATTGCGGGTGGCGCGGCGGCAGCGGTGTCGCCTCGCCCTCCATCGTGCCGGGATACCACCAGCGGCCGACCTCTTGCGGTTTCGCCGGATCTCGCACATCGATGATCGTGTAGATCTGGTCGTCCTTGGGGTTGCGTGGGGTAAAATCCGCCGCCCCGCTGGTGCAATGGATGTATTCGCCATCGACGAACCACAGCGCGTGCACGCCGCGCGAATGGGGACCGCTGCGGTTGAAGAAGGATATCGGTTGCGGCGCCTCCGGGTCGGCGATGTCGAACAGTTCGATCCCGGCGGGTTGCTCGCCATGCACGGCGGTTTGGTAGGCGACGGCCAAAATTTCGCCGGTGACCTCCAGCGAGTTCGAGCGCACCCGATTGTGCGGCAATTCGGTCTGACAGATCACCTTCGGCTGCCGTGGATCGCTGACATCGACGCCGGTGAAATTGGTCGGCGCGGATTCGTGCGCGATCCACAGAATGCGCCGGCCATCGCCGACGACCTGTAGCGAGATACCCTCGCCGCCATTGCCGTGGCCATTGAGGGTGTCATGCGCGATCAGCCGCATGTTGAAGGCTTCGTCCTTGCTCATCGTGACCCCTCGGCACTACGCTCTTTGGTATGATTCCCGTCTCGATCATTACAGGTTTCCTCGGCAGCGGAAAGACGACGCTGCTGAACTATCTCGTCCGACAGCCGGGGATGGGCGACACGGCCGTGATCGTGAACGAATTCGGCGAGATCGGGATCGACCACTTGCTGATCGAGCAGGCTTTCGAGGACACCGTGCTGCTGGAGAATGGCTGCATCTGCTGTTCGATCCGCGGCGATCTTGTGGACACGCTGAGCGACCTCAAACGCAAGGTGGGGCAGGGAGCACTACCGCCCTTCGCCCGCGTGGTCGTCGAGACCACGGGCCTGGCCGACCCGGCGCCGATCCTGCAGACCTTGATTTCCGACGACCGGTTACGCGCGGAATACGCGCTCGACCGGATCGTGACGACCGTCGACGCGGTGAATGCCGCGGGGCAGCTCGACGCGTTCGGCGAGGCCGTCAAACAGGTGGCTGTCGCGGATTGGCTGCTGATCACAAAATCCGATCTCGCCGGAAACGCCGTCGGTGCGTTGCAACGTCGGCTGCGCGACATCAACGTCACCGCCCCGGTCGAGGCCATCGAAATGGGCCGGGCCGATCCTGCGGTTCTGTTCTCGGGCACATCGGCACAGCGCGATTTCGGGGCTTGGCTCACCCACACGCACGACCACCATCACGACGCGGATAGCGATATCAACTCCTTCGCGATCGTCATCGACGACCCGCTCCCCTGGGCGGCGGTCAAGCACTGGCTGGAGACCGTGGCGTCCTTGCGCGGCGGCGATTTGCTGCGGGTGAAAGGGGTGCTCAACGTGGCCGGTCGCGCGGGGCCGGTCGTCATACATGGCGTGCAGCATGTCTTCCATACGCCGGTCGAGCTGCGCGAATGGCCGGACGCGGTGCGCAGCTCGCGCATCGTCTTCATCACGCGCGGGCTGGAGCGCTTCGCGCTCGAGAACGCACTGTCCACTTTCGTCGCCGAGGCGGCGTAACATCCGACAACGAAACAGGAAGTAGATCATGGTCGAAACGGCAGTCTTCGAAGCGGGCAACTATCGCTATGTGCGCGGGCCTTTCCAGTATTCCGGCGGCGTGGCGGCGCAGCCCGGCTACGCCATCGAGCGGGTGCGTTTCGCCAAACGCCCCAACATGGTCGAAGGCTTCCAGGCGATCGAGGCGCATCTGACCGCGCGCGGCCGGCCCTTCACCAGTTTCTGCGCCTGCGAGCTGCGCTCCCCGGCGCCCTTCACCGAGCAGGGCTTCATCGACTTCAACCGGGTGTATGTCGGCACGTTGGAGCGTTGGGGCATCTTCAAGGATGACGAGAACCCGGTCGCCCGCTCTAATGTCTGCCCCGAACTGGACGGGCCGCCGGAACCGTCTTTCGAAGCCTTCTGCTACACAGTACCGGCCGACAGCGTGGCGCCGGGCCGCGCCGATCCGAGCTTCGTCATCGCCGGCTCCGGCGAGGCGCCGGAGGGACCCGGCGGCTACGAGGAACGGATCATCCGGCTCGGCGATACCTCCGACGGCGCCATGCTCGAGAAAGCCCTTTACGTGTTGGGCGCGATGGAGACCCGCATGGGCGCCCTCGATGTCGGGTGGGCGCAAGCGACGACGACTCAGGTCTATACGGTCCGCGACCTCTACCCTTTCCTCGCCGATGAGATCGTCGGCCGCGGCGCGGCCCCGGCCGGCCTCACCTGGTACTACGCCCGTCCGCCGGTCGAGGGGCTGGAGTACGAAATGGATGTGCGCGGCGTGCCGGTGGAGATCGTGATCTAACGTTAGTGCGAGCGATGATCCCATGAAGATCGGACTTCTGCTGAGCCAGCACGCGCGCCGGGTTCCGGACAAACCCGCGATCGTCTATGGCGACGAGGTGCTCACCTTCAGCGACCTCGACCGGCAGAGCAACCGCATGGCGAACGCCCTGCTGGCGCGGGGCCTGAAGCCGGGCGACCGGGTCATCCTCTATGTCGGCAATTCCGTGGCACTTGTCGTCGCTGTCGCGGCGCTGTGGAAGGCCGGTGCCTTGCCGATACCCATCACCACCTGGACCGTCGGGCGCGAGCTGGCGTTCCTGGTCTCGGACGCCAAGCCTTTCGCGGTGCTGTATGGCCCCGAACAGATCGAGGCGGTGCAGAGCGCGGATCTGCCGGACGATGTCATGCACATCATGACGGAACCGGCGGCGCATGCGATCGATCTCGGCGCCTTGACCGAGGCCGGCGATGACATGGCACCGCCGGCCCTCTTGCCGGAACCGGACGATGCGATGATCGGCTACACTTCGGGGACGACCGGCAACCCGAAGGGTTCGATCCTGACCCATTCGAACCTGATCACGACGCAACTGGTCACCTCGGCCGTGACCGGTGCGCGCGGCGACGACACCTACATGATCATGACCCCGATCGCGCACCGGGTCGGCATGTCGCGGCTGGTGACCTGTTTCACCTTGGGGGCGACGGTGATCGTCATGCCGCGCTTCGATCCGGGGGATGCGATCGCGCTGATCGAACGCCATCGGGTCAGCATCATCTCACTGGTCCCGACGGTGGCGCGGCTGTTGCTGGAGCGGGTCGAAGCGACGGGTGCCGCCTGCGACAGCCTGCGGCTGATCACGGCGACCGGTGAGGCGTTTCCGGAAGCCTTGAAGACGCGCCTGTCGGCGACCCTGCCGCATGTCGGGCTGTGGGTTTTCTACGGTATGACGGAAGGCGGAATCCCGGCGGCGATCAGCCCAGAGGAGCAAAAACGCAAGCCCGGCTCCGTCGGCCTGCCGATTGCCGGGGTCGAGATCCGTCTGGTCGATGACGAATCCGGTGAAGACGTGCCGGAGGGCGAGTCCGGGGAGGTCTGGTTACGCAGCGGCACCCCGGGGCGGGCTATGGTCTCGCGGGAGTATTTCAACCGGCCCGAGGCGAACCGCGACGCCTATCGGGAAGGTTGGTTTCGTACCGGCGATTTGGGCCGCTTCGACGAAGACGGCTATCTCTATCTCGTCGACCGGGTGAAGGACATGATCCTGTCCGGCGGGTTGAACATCTATTCCCGCGAGGTCGAAAACGCGTTGGAGGCCGCGCCGCCGGTGCGCGAAGTCGCCGTCGTCGCCGGCCCCGATGCGGCCTACGGCGAGTGTGTCGTCGCCTATGTCGCGCTGAAGCCGGATGCGGCGGCAACAGCGGAAGGCTTGATCGACCATTGCCGCGACCGGATCGCCAGCTACAAGAAACCGAAGCACCTGTTTTTTGTGGACACCTTGCCGCGCAACGCGAATGGCAAGATCGTCAAAACCGAACTGCGCGCGCGGGCGATGCAGGATATCGCAAATAAAAGAGGAGATCAGAAATGACCGACGCTTACACCGGCGGCTGCGCTTGCGGCGAGATCCGCTATCGGTGCACCGGGGAACCGCTTTATATGGGCAATTGCCATTGCCGCGACTGTCAGCGGGCGACCGGCAGCGCGTTTTTCCCGGCAGTGCTGTTCAAGGGCGACGACTTCACCCTCGAGCAGGGCGAGCCGAGCTGGTACGAGGTGACGGCGGACAGCGGCGTCGCCATGCGGCGCGCCTTTTGTTCGGATTGCGGGTCGCCGGTCTTCATCGCCAATGGGGCGCGGCCGGACAACCGCGTGCTCTACGCCGGCAGCCTGGACGATCCCGGCCGCTACGAACCGAGCCGCAACATCTACGTGGCCAGCGCTCAGCCCTGGTCCGAGATGCACCCAGATCTGCCCCAGGATGACGGGATGCCCGGCCGATGACCGAGCGGGCGCCGCGCGGCCTGTACTACGAGGATTTTGAGATCGGTGAGCGGTTGCTGACGCCGCGGCGCACCATCACCCAGACCGACATCGTCAACTACGCCTGCCTGTCCGGCGATTTCAATGCGCCGCATGTGGATTGGGAATTCTGCAAGACCCAGCCCTATGGCGAGCCGATCGCGCACGGCCCGTTGGTCTTCGCCATCGCTTCCGGTCTCGCGTGTCAGACCGGGATGAATGATGGCACCGTCGTGGCGTTTCTCGGCCTCGACAAGTGGCGCATTCATATGCCGGTGAAACATGGCGACACGATCCATATGGCGGTGACGCCGACCGAGAAACGGCTGACCAGCAAGGGCGATCGTGGGATCGTCACCGTCCAGCGCGAAATCCTCAATCAACGCGACGAGATCGTGCAATCGATGGAGACGACATCGATGTATCTCCGCCGGCCTGAAGCGTCATAGTCGGCTGCTACTCCGGGTCCGCGTAGTCGATCTTGCCGGCGAAATCCATCAGGGCCGGCGTGATCGGCTCCTCGGCTTCTTCCATGACATGCGCGACCAGCCCCGCGGCGCGGCTGACGGTGGCGGCGCCGCGCATGGCCGCGACCGGGAAGTCGATCTCGCAGAGCAGGGCGCCCAGCGCGGCCGTCGCGTTGATCGTGAAATGGCGGCCGCTGGCGTCGTCAAGCGCCTGGCCCAGCGTATGCAGCAGCGCGATGTAGTCGCCCTGCACGCCTGCCTTACGGGCGATCTCGAACAGACGTTCCGAACGGGGGTCGGTCGGGTGGTAATAGGGATGGCCGAAGCCCGGCAGGAAGCGCTTCTCCGCCTTCGCCTTGGCGACGGTATCGGCGGCCCATTCCGCCTTGTCGCCCTCGAACGCCATGCCGTCCTGCAGGATCGCCCCGGCGCCGGCGATGGAACCGACGAACTTGTCGCCGACCATCAGGATGCCGGCGGCGATGCCGGCCTGCGGGCTGGCGGGCAGGGAGTCGCCGACCAGGCGGGCGGTGAGCGCGGTCGGGGTCAGACCGTGATCCATCAGGATCACGAGAGATGCGTCGAACACTTTCAGCTGCATCGCATCCGGCTGCCGTCCAGTGACGATGAAGTAGAAGGCCTCCGCGAAGCTCATCTCGCCGACGATCTCTTCCAGGACGTTGCACCCGCGAATACGCAGCCGCTCGGTATCCGATGTCGGCGTGCCGATCCGGGTCGTCGGGTTCAGTCTGTCTTTGGCCATGGTGGTTTCCTTACGTGGACAGGTCGCGGTTCCGGGCCGCCCAGGCCGCGATCTCGCTGTCGGTCAGGCCGAGCCGGCGTAGGATCGCCTCACCTTGCTCGTTGAAGTCCGGCGGCGGCTCGAGGGGCTGATCGTCCCGCGACCCGTCGAAGGTGACGGGCCGTCGGATCGCGGTGTAGGCCCCGTGTTCGGGGTGGGTGATCTCGGCGAAGGTGTCGAGATGTTTTACCTGAGGATCTTCATAGACCTCCGGCAGGCTGTTCACCGGGGCGAAGGGCACGTCCTCCGCCTCTAGCCGGGCGGTCCAATAATCGTGCGGCTGGGTTTCCGCGGTCTTCTGGAATTCGGCGGCCAGCAACATATAGTTGTCGATGCGCTTGGTGCGGTCGTCGAAGCGCGGATCGGTGCCCAGGTCAGGCCGGTCCAGGGCATTCTGCATCGCGTGCCAAAACTTCTCCTGCGACGACATGTGGATCGCCAGCATCTTGCCGTCCGCGCAGCGCACCGCGTAGGACTGCGACGCCGTCACCCGCATCAGCGGCCCCGGCTCGACCCCCGCCAGTTGCGCGTTCAGAAAAGGGTCGGGGATGAAGGCGATCGCGCTTTCCAACATGTTGACCTCAATCCGTCGCGCCTTGCCGGTGCGCTCGCGCTCGAACAGCGCCCCCATCACGCCGTAGCACGCGTTGTAGCCGGTCAAATTGTCGGCGATGGTCGGACCCGTCAGTTGCGGCTCGTCGCCTAGGTAGAGGCTGGAGATGCCGCCTAGTGCCTGTGCCACCGCGTCATAGGCCGGCCGGTCCTTGTAGGGCCCGTCTTCGCCGAAGCCGGTGATCGAGCAGATGATCAGACGTGAGTTGGTTTCCCGCAGGACCTCAATCCCGAGACCGAGCCGATCCAGGACCCCGGGCCTGAAATTCTCGATCAACACATCAGCCTCGGCGATCAGCTTGAGATAGATGTCGCGGCCCTGTTCGGAGCGCAGATCGAGCGCCAGGCTTTCCTTGTTTCGGTTATAGGCGCGGAAGTGCGGGCTGTAGTCATCGCCGCGGAACATGCGGAACGGATCGCCGCCGTTCGGGTTCTCCACTTTGACGATCGACGCACCGAGATCGCCCAGCAGCGCCCCCGCCAGAGATCCGGTGATCATGGTGGTGTTTTCGACGATCTTGATTCCGTCCAGCAGGCTCGGCATCGGGGTGATTCCTGTTCCTTGGTTTGCTTTTTTTCACCGGCCCTTGTCAGGCCATGGCCGGAGAGGGGCCGTGAATCGTGATCTCGCGCGGCGTGTCCCAACCGGCGCCGGCCTGAACGATTTCCTCCGGCGTGCGTTTGTCGGCCTGCTGGTACCAGGGGGCTTCCATCAGCAGCGGGAAATCGTCGTAGGTACCGTGGTCGTATCCCATGAACCGGTTGGTTTCCATGAAGTCGGTCCGGGTCGGCAGCCGCAGCCCGTACTTCTTCCAGATCTCGTAGCGCGTGCTCATCAGCCGGATGTAGTACTCGGTGGGGACGGGCGGTTGCGCGTGTTCGCGCACAAGGTTCGATTTCGGCTCGCGGCGCCACTGGTTGAACCGCGGATCGACGCCGTACCGCATCAGCGTGTCGATCCCCTCGGACGTGGAGGCGAGCGCCTCCTCCATGGTGGCAAAGCCGTGCGGTTTGGCCATCTCGATTCCGGCGACGAAGTTCGGCCGCACATTGCCTTCGCCCAGCACGTCGACGGATTCAAGCGTGCGATGGATCCAGGTATCGCGGTCGATGCGACCCGCCTTACCGGGATTGATCCATTCGTAGAGCCGCGCGTCCCAGACCTCCATGTTCGCTTGGTGGCCGTCGAGCCCTTCCTTCCGCAGCCAGCTCAGCTCGTCCTTGGTTTTCGCATTCGTCTGCAGGGTGACATGCCGCCGCGGCCCGCCGAACTTCAACGCACGGACATATTGCGCGTAGAACTCATTCTCCGACATGCCGCGCAGCGTGTTGAGGATCGTGCCGCCGGTGATGATAAAGCTGACCGGCGCTTGATAGCCTTCCTTGTCCAGCATGTCGCGGCTGACCTCGCGGCCCACCTCCTCGACCTGGCCGACATCCTTGACCGGCGCGTTCAGGGTGAATTCCCGCGACTGCTTCATCTGCCGCGCATTCTCGTTGATATCGCAGAAGCGGCACTCTTCCTTCGGGCCCCAATACTGGCACTGGCGGAACACGGTGACGAAATAGCCGTAGGCGCAGATCTCGTGATAGCGCACCCCGTCGTTGAATTGGCGGCGATAATAGGCAGGCTCGACGGGGTAGGAGACGTTACAGACGATTTCGCCGCCCGCTCGCAGCACCAGGCGGCCGTCGGACACGTCGATGACGTAGGGCGAGGCGGGGTCCAGCGTGGTCTGTACGGCGACGGCGCGCAGATCGTATTGGCCCTGGAAGATGAAGATCCATTCCGGCACACGGCGCGATTCATTGCGCTTCATCTGATCCATCGGCACCAGGTCGTAGGAGAACAGCCGGTAAGACTTGACCATCGAGCCGGCCGTCGCTTCGAGCGCGGCATCCGTGAACCAGTGGCCCTTGCTGAGGAGTTCTATCTTGAGCACCACTTCGCGCGGGACGTCGGGGAACCGCTGGAACAGCGTCTCCAATTCGTGGACGGCGTTCATCTTGGCTTCGTCAGGCATCCTCGTTTCCTCCCATGCCTCTCGCCGCGATCCGCTTTGCACTCGAGCGCGGCGTTAGCCTCCGTACTCGTTCAAGACGTGCCGGGCCAGCGCCATGCGCAATACTTCCTCCGGCCCTTCGGTAATCATCATCGAGCGCATGTCGCGCCACAATTTTTCGATGGGGAAATCCGTCGTCAGCCCCATGCCACCGAAGATCTGCATGCAGCGGTCGGCGGCCTCGAACCCTTTGCGGTCGCCCAGGAACTTGCAGAGATAGGAATCGTAGCGAATGTCCTCTCCGGCGTCGTAGCGGGCCGCGGTCTTATAGATCAGCGGCCGCATCATCTGGAGGTCGGCGTAGGTGTCGACCAGAGGCCATTGGATCGCTTGCCGTTCCGCCAGCGGTTTGCCGAAGGTGACGCGCTGCTTGGCGTATTCCGCGGCCAGTTCCAGGCAGCGCTCCATGACGCCCAGTGCGAGCGCGCCGTGCCGGATGCGGCCGAAGGTGATCCAGGTCTGGGCGATCTTGAAGCCGTCGCCTTCTCCGCCGACGATGTTCTCGACAGGCACCCGCACATCGGTGAAGGCGATCTCGCAGGGGCGGTCGTCCATCATAGTTTCCTGCTGACGCAGCACCTCGACCCCCGGCGTGTCCGCATCGACCAAGATGCAGGAGATGCCGCCGCGGGCGCCCTTGTCCTTGTCGGTTACGCAGATGGCCTGGATGAAGTCCGCCTTGTCGCCATTGGTGATGAAGCGCTTCATCCCGTTGATGACATAGTGGTCGCCGTCGCGCACCGCGGTGGTGCGGATCGCCGCCGGATCGCCGCCGGCGTCGGGTTCCGTTTGGGCGATGGTCGGCAGCTTCTCGCCGCGGATCACCGGCCAGAGGTACTTCTCCTTTTGATCCTCGCGCAGGAACTGCAGTAGGATCGGGCTGACATCGTGCCCAAAGATCCAGGCCTTGCGCCGCGGAAAGGCGATGGTGCGGCCGGATTCCTCCCAGACGACGACGCGGGCGAGCAGCCCCATCCCCATGCCGCCATACTCCTCCGGCACGTCGATCTGCCAGATGCCGAGTTCGCGGGCGCGTGCCTCCCACTTTTCGCGGTATTCCGGCTTGAGTTCCGGTCCTTCATAGGCATCGCGTTCGTGCGGGATGATCTCGTCATACATGAAGCGCCGCAGCGTCTGCTGCAGCATGCGTAATTCTTCGGGAAGTTCGTAATCCATGGCGCTTACTCTGATCTTTTCCCTTTTGCTTCGCCGCCCATCCCGGCGATCATTTCGGCCGCGTTCTCGCCCTGCGGCGCGATTTCGAAAACATTGTCGACGCTGGCGTAGTCCTGGTAGCCCATGCGCGCCAGTGGCCGCAGGCGGGCGATATCGATCTTGCCGTCCGGCGTGAATGCGTCGTCATCGATATGGACACCCACCACCTGGCCGACGACAACATGGGTCGTGTTCGTTGCCGCGTAGCCCGGCAGGATCAGCGTCGTATAGAATGTGCATTCGAGATGGACCGGCGACTCCGCGACCCGCGGCGGCTTCACCAAACGTGATTCCGTTTTGGTTAGTCCCACCGCCTCCAGTTCGTCGATGTCGGGATCGGAAATCTCCGCGCTCCGCGCGACGGCGTCACGCAACTCGTGCGTCGCCATGTTGCAGACGAATTCCCCGGTTTCGATCACGTTGCTGACCGTGTCCTTGCGGGTGATGGCGTCGACCTTGTGGCTCGCCGAGAACATCACATAGGGCGGATCGTAGCCCAGATTGTTGAACTGGCTGAACGGCGCCAGATTCACGTTTCCGTCGCGGTCGAGCGTGGTGATCCAGCCGATCGGCCGTGGCACGACAATCGACTTGTACGGATTGAAGGGCAATCCGTGGTCGTTCTTTTCAGTGCTGTAATACATCTCGTAAGCGCCATCCGTGGGGGCGGCCATTCTATCGGCCGGCACCGCCGCTGGCGAATTTTGGCGGTGTGAAGCCTTTTGACTCGCCAAGCCTGTCTCCGTCCGTACTCTATCGGGCAACGCAGCAAAGGAGGCTTGGCGATGGAATTCGATTATGAATGCGTACGACTGAAGCAGCATGACGGCATCTCGTGGCTCTACATGCACCGGCCCGAGAAAAAGAACGCCATGAGCCCGCAGCTGCACTATGACATGGACGAAGCGCTGCAGCGCCTGGAAGCGGATCCTGAGACCAAGCTGGTCGTCCTGACGGGCTCCGGCGGCAATTTCAGTGCGGGACAGGATTTGAAAAAATTCTTCCGCGAGCTGGAGGATAATCCGGCCGAGTCCAAGAAAGCGCAGGAGGCGGCAAACCGCTGGCGCTTCGAGCGGTTGTGGAACTACGACAAGCCGACCATCGCCATGATCCATGGCTACTGTGTCGGCGGCGCGTTCATGCAACTGCTGTCGACCGATTTCGCGGTGACCGCGGACAACGCGACCTTCTCACTGAGCGAGGTCAATTGGGGCATCCTGCCGGGCGCGCTGGTCGCGAAGATGGTGGCGGACGCCTGCCTGCCGCGCCGTGCGCTCTACTACTCCTGCACCGGCGAGGCGTTCGACGGGCACGAGGCGGAACGCATCGGTCTGGTCGACAAGGTCGTGCCGCACGACGATCTCGAGACCGAAGTCGAGAAGCTGGCCGACGTGCTGATGAAAAAGAGCCCGGCGGTCTTGCGCGCCACCAAACAGGCGGTGCGTCAGGTGCGCACGATGGATCATGCGCAGGCGTTCGATTACCTGATGGAGAAGAACATGGCGATCCGCTACCACGATGCGCGGTTCAACATGCAGAGCTCCTATCACGAGGGCTTGAAACAGTTCCTCGACGAGAAGAGCTACCGCCCGGTCTACGAGTCGTTCGAGCCGGTGCCGCAGATCACCGATCAGCGCGAAGACGCGGACTAATTACGGCAGGCCGGTTCCCGGCACATCGACCCGGCAATATTCGATCCGACCGCGCCGTGCCTCCGCGGCGCCGGGGCCGGACCCTGCGGCGGTGCAGATATAGAGCGTCTTGCGGTCGTCGCCGCCGAGCATGCAGGCGAAAGAGCCGAGATCGCCAGTCGAGATGCGGTGCGTGACCTCGCCTCCCTCGCGCACCCGGATCGTCTCCTTCAGGCGCGGGTCGGCGACCCAGATCGCACCCTCCGCGTCGAGGCAGATGCCGTCCGGGAAGTTTGCGCCGAGATCGGCCCAGACCCGTTGATTGGACAGGGACCCGTCGGCGGCGATGTCCCAGGCGGTCAGGCAGTTGCCGCGCGTTTCACCGACCACCAGGGTCTTGCCGTCCGGTGTTATGACGCTGCCGTTCGGGAAGCGCAGGCCGGTCGCCGCGCAATGCACCGTGCCGTCGAGATCGACGCGCGCCAGATTGGCGGTCTTTTCCTCCGGCTCCTCATAGTGGTTGTAGCCGAAATTGCCCACATAGGCGCGGCCCTCAGCGCTGACCACCATGTCGTTGCAGTGATAGCCGGCGACCGGTGACAGGTCGGCATGCTCGACGAGACCATCGCCGGTCAGTTTCAGCAGCTTGCGGTCTTTCATGGAGACGATCAGCATCGTGCCGTCCGGCAGCCAACCGAGTCCGGAAGGCTGGTTCGGCACCGTCGCGATGCTCTCCCGGTTGCCCGCAGGATCGACCTTCAGCACCTCGTGCGCGTAGAAGTCGGACAGGTAGAGATGCTCGTCTCGCCAGCGCGGCCCCTCGCCGAAATAGATGCCATCCAGCAATACGGTCAGTTCGGTCATCGTTCAATCCTCAGTTCGAGTGCTTGAGGTATTGGCCGTACCAATCGCAATCGACGAAATCGACATAGGCGTCGATGAGCTGTTTCGTAACCGGGCCCGGGACCGATCCGTCGCCGATCGTGGCACCGTTGATCTTGCTAACCGGGCAGATGCAGAAGCTGGTCGAGGTGATGAACACCTCGTCCGCATTGACCGCATCGAAGACGTCGAGATCCGCTTCCTCGACGGACATGCCGGCCTCGCGGGCCAGATCCATCGTCGTCTGGCGGCTGACGCCGGGCAGCACGTAGCGTTCCTTCGGCGTCAGCAAGGCGCCGTCTTTCACCAGGAACAGGTTACTGCCCTTGCCCTCGGCGAGATTGCCGTTGGTGTCCAGCAAACAGGGCCAAGCTTCCGGATCGCGCGCTTTTACCTCGAGCTCGGCCAGGATCAGATTCAGGTAGTTATGCGTCTTGGCACGCGGGCTCATCGTGTCGGGTGCCGGGCGCCGCACGGAGGAGGTCATGACGCTGATCCCGTCGCGGTAGTAGCGGCCGCGCTCACGGAAGGGCAGGGGCCGCGACTCGACGATCACGGTGCGCTCCGGATAGTCCGGCCAGCGCGCCTTGTCTGCCGCATCCATGCCGCGGGTCACCCGCTGCGTCAGCCAGATATCCTCGTCCGCGCCAACATTCTGCAAATTGTGTGCGGCGACCTCTTCGGTCGCCTTGGCGATGGTTTCACGTGAAACACCGGGGTCGATCTGCAAATAGTTCAGCGAGCGGTAGAAACGGTCGAGATGCTCGTCGAGCTTGAAGATGCGGTGGCCGAAGGTGCGCGTCGTGTCGAACGCCCCGTCGCCATACTTGAACCCCCGGTCGCGGATCGGCACCAAAGCTTCGTTCTCCGGCACGATCTTGCCGTTCAGCCAGACCACCCAATCGTTACCCGTCGACATATCGATCTCCTCTCATTCCGCCTGCGTCCGTTTCCATCGGTCGCCGGTGCGATGGTGGGCGTCAGCCCCAAATTCGTCAACTGTTCGCAAATCGATGACGCTCCTTGCATCAATAAATTGTGATTCTAATAAAAATGCACCTTTGCTACGATAGGCAAAACTGGAGAGGTGCGCGATGATCATAGTAGTCAGCAATCGGAACGTAGCCACTGTCGACCCGGCCAGTGACCAGATCGAGTTCGGCGGGGATGACCTGTTCGGCGACGATTTCAACGAACAGGGCGGTCCGAACGAACTTCGGGTCGCGAAGGCTGAATACAGCGACGGCGACTGGCAACTTGGCCTGCTTCCCGACACGGTGGCGGATGGTTCCACCGCGTCGGAACGCCTGTTTGCCGAGGTGATCGGGGCGATCCGGGGGGATGCATTGCCCGGTAGCTGGGTCGTCTTCATCCACGGCTTCAATCAATCACTCGAAAAGAACCTCAGGAAGTGCAAAGAGATCGCGGACTACGGCGTGAACGTGCTTGCCTTCTCCTGGCCGTCCAACCCGGGACCGAATGGCGGCATCATTTCGGCGCCGGCGAAGAAGCGCGAGGAATATCGCCGCGCCCGCGCCAATGCGCGCCTCTCGATCACGGCTGCCGATCGTTTCATGGAGAAGGTGGTGCGGTACGTTCAGGACGACGCGATGGAGGGGTGTCGGCTCAGTGTCAATCTGCTGGTGCACAGCCTAGGCAATTACCTCTTCCAGAGGACCGTCGAAGAGCGCCTGTTCGTCGATGATTTGAGAATCTTCGACAACATCATTCTGCATCAGGCCGATGCGGATAATGACGGTCACGAACGTTGGGTCGACACGCTCGACGATGCGAAGCGGGTCTATATCACGATCAACGAAGAAGATTCCGTGCTGAAAATGTCGACGATGGTCAATGGGCGACGGCTTGGGAACACGTCATATAATTTGAATGGCGATCTGCCGGTCTATGTGGACTTCTCGTTCGGCGAAGACGTTCGCGATCAGCACCGGTTCTTCCGTCCTGAAGTGGACAATTCGGTCATTCAGACATTCATCCGCCGCGCCTTTAACGGCAAGCGCGCAGAGACCATCGCTGGGCTCGAATTCGACTATGAACGCAACGCCTACAGGCTCGAATACCGACCCGGCGAAGAGGAAAACGAGGACAACACGGACTAACCGTTACTCCGCCGCCTGCGGCGCGTCCTTGGCGGCGTTGAGGGCGCCACGGAAGCAGATGAGGAAGGTATCAATTTCTGCTTCACCCATCGGGGTTGAGAGGGAGCAGACGCCGCGTTCGTTGACGAAGATACCGTCGTCGCGCATTTGGCGCAGGACGGCCGACAGGAAGGTCTTTTCCTGCGGGCTCATCAGCGAGGAGCGATAGTCGCTGAGCGGCCGGTTGTGCACATGGATGCGCAGCAGCGACTGCAGGCCGGTCACCTGTCCCGGCACGCCGGCATCGTCGAAGGCGGCGGTGATGCCGTCACGCATCCGGCCACCCAGTGCACCGAGCCGCGCGATTTCGTCCCGGTCGTAATGCAGCATCGCCGCTTCGCCGGCCACCATTGTCACCGGATTGGCGTTGAAGGTGCCGCCATGCGGCAGCAGCGGCTTGGACTGGCGTGGGTCGAAGACACTCATCACCTCGGCCGAACCGCCGACCGCGCCGACCGGGTAGCCGCCGCCGATGATCTTGCCGATCGCGGACAGATCCGGCGTGATTCCGAACACCTCCTGGCCGCCGCCATAGCCGAGCCGCAGGGTGATCACCTCGTCGAAGACGAGCAGCACGCCGGTGTCTTCGCGGACGCACTTCAGCATCTCGACGAATTCGGGCGTCGCCGGGATCAGGCCGGCGCGGTTCGGCATCAGGTCAATGACCACGCAGGCCAGGACGTCGGCATGCGCGCGCAGGATGCGCTCGGCCTCGTCCGGTTTGTTGAACGGGATCACCACGACCTCGTCGAGCACGCTTTGCGGCGTGCCCTTGGTGTAGGCGACGGACTTCGGGTCGGCATTGCCCCAGCTTTCCGGCGTGGGGTCGAGGCTCACTTCCGCAAAATCGTAGGCGCCGTGATAGGCGCCCTCGCACTTCGCGATTTTCGGCTTGTCCGTGAAGGCGCGCGCCGCCTTGATCGCGTTCATCACCGCTTCCGAGCCGGAATTGCAGAACCGAATCTGCTCGAAGGACGCGACGCGCTCGCATAGCAACTCAGCGAAACGGATTTCCAGCTCGGTCGCCATGGGGAAGGCGGTGCCTCGCTCGATCTGGTCGCGGACGGCGGCATTGATGGCCGGGTGCGCGTGCCCATGGATCAGGGAGTTGTAGTTGTTGGTGAAATCGATCCGCTCGACGCCTTCCGCGTCGGTCAGGCGACACCCGCTGCCATGCGACGCGTAGAAGGGGTGCGGCTTCATATAGACCGTGGTCCGCGTGTTGCCGCCCGGCATGACCTTCACCGCGCGGTCGTATAGCGCCTGCGAAACCGGCATCCCCGCCATTTCTGTGCCCCTGGTTGTCAATCAATGCCTCGTTTGACAGGCTAGATCAGATCAAGGTTAGATGGAACCGCCCCCGGTTTCATCTAACCTTGTGAATCTGATCTAACTATCAAAGGTGTAGAGCGGATTCACGTGATTGTTGGATCGCTGAAAGCGATTCCAACAAAACACGATCCGCTCTAGCCCAGTCCCGCGGGACTGCCAAACCGGTGCATCACATCGGACAACTTCCGGATCGAGGAAACACATGCGTATCGGCGTGGATATCGGCGGCACTTTCACGGATTTGGCCTGCATCGACGATTCGGGCGCGTTGCACACCGCCAAGACGCCATCGACGCCGGACGATCCGTCGCGCGGCGTGATGGATGGGCTGGCACTGTTATCTGACGCGATGGGACGCGACCTTGCCGGTCTGCTCGGTGCCACGAGCCTGTTCCTGCACGGCTCGACCGTGGCGACGAATCTGGTCGTCGAACGCAAGGGCGCGTCGCTGGGGCTGATCACCACGGAAGGGTTCCGCGACGTCATCGAGCTGCGCGACGGCAGCAAGCAGAACCGCTACGACATCCGCGCGCCGTTCCCGCAGCCGCTGATCCGGCGTCCGGAGCGGCTCGAAGTGCCGGAACGGATCAACGCGCAGGGCGAGGTCGAAACCGCGCTGGACGAAGGCGCGGTGCGCGGCGCCATTGCGGCGCTGCAGGAGGCCGGGGTCGAAGGACTTGTCGTTTTCTTCGTCAATGCGCACCGTAACGGGGTGCATGAGGCGCGCGTGCGGGACCTGGTCGCGGAAAGCGGCTGGGCGCCGTTCGTCTCCCTGTCGCACGAGGTGTTGAGCCGGGAAGGAGAGTACGATCGGATCAGCACCGCGGCGGTCAACGCCTATGTCGGGCCGGGTCTCGGCGGCTATCTGCAGCGGCTGGCCGAGAAGTTGGGCGCGAGCGGCCTGACGGCACCGGTCCTGGTCATGCAATCGACGGGCGGCGTGTTGCCGCTTGACCATGCGGTGAACCATGCGGTGGGCTCGGTTACCAGCGGTCCGGCCGGCGGTGCGATGGCCGGTGCCCTGTTCGCGCGGCTCGGCGATGAGAGCCATTTGGTGACCTATGACATGGGCGGCACCAGCACGGACATCTGCCTGATCGAGGACGGGGTGCCGCTGGAGCGCCAGGCCACACAGCTCGATGAGGTGAAGATAGCCGTCTCCGCCCTCGATATCTCGGCGCTCGGCGCGGGCGGCGGCAGCATCGCCTGGATCGATCCCGGCGGCATTCTCGATCTCGGGCCGCACAGCGCCGGCGCCGTGCCGGGCCCCGCCTGTTACGGGCGCGGTGGCGAGCGACCGACCCTGACCGATGCGAATTTGGTGCTTGGATTGATCGCGCCGGAAACCTTCCTGGGCGGGCGGCTCGCGCTTGACGTCGATCTGGCGCGCGACGCGGTGCGCAGCCATGTCGCCGAGCCGCTGGGATTGTCGGTGGAAGATGCGGCCCGGGCCGTCAACGCGCTGGCCAGCGCCCGGATTGCGGAAGGCATCCGCGCCAACACGGTGCGCCGCGGGCTCGATCCGCGCGAGTTCACGATCTTCTCCTTCGGTGGCGCTGGCGGGTTGCACGCGGCCGCGGTGGCGCTCGAACTGGAGTTTCCGCGCGCCATCGTGCCGCGCGAGGCGTCTGTTCTGTCCGCTTTAGGTTTTCTCGCCGCCGACGTGCGGCACGATCTGCAGCGCGCCTATGGCCGCCGCATGGTCGAGCTGAAGACCGGCGATCTGCGCGGCCTGTTCGCGACCCTGGAGGACGAGGCCCGCGCGATCCTGGCGGCGGAAGGATTCGAGGACGGCCAGATGCGGTTCGAGCGGTTCGCCGACTGCCGCTACATGCGGCAGGTCTACAACGTGCCGGTAGGGCTGCTCAAGCTCGACCGTGACGACGATATCGGCTGGCTAATTGACGATTTCGAAGCGGCCTATGGCGCGCTCTATCAGCATGTGCATGAGCGCGATGCCATTGTCGTGGACACCTGCCGCCTGGTTGCCTACGGCGCCCTACCGGACCTGGAATTGCCGCAAGGACCAGCCGGAACCGCCGATCCTACGGCGGCGCTGCGCGGCGCGCGGCAGGTCTATTTCGGCGAATGGCTGGAGACGCCGACCTTCTGGTTCGACGATCTGCAGCCGGGCATGCGTATCGCCGGTCCGGCCTTGATCGACTCCGAATCGACGACCGTTGCCCTACCGCCGGACATTGCGGCCGCGGTCGATCCGTACGGTTCGCTCATCATCAACAATCCAGGAGGCGGCGCATGAGTGCCATCGATCCCCTGACCCTCGCTTGTGATTCGTAACTCGTTAACTGGGATCATCACAGATATGTTATGGACGCGACGTGCACAGTGGGAGAAATCGACAGAACATCACCTTGAGCAGGGGATTTGTTGTCCCAAATCAAAGACGTGCAATGCATTGTTGAGAATCGAAGGTTAGCGAAAACAAACACGAGCATCAAGGAAAAGGGTGCGTTTAGGGAACTCATCAACTCCTTTTCTTCTAAAGAATTGTTTAAGCGCAATCATGTGCCTACGTATGATTTAATGACTTGCTTGTTGTGTGGGGCCTTTTTCGATAACAGGGCGAAGCCAAGCGGAGTACGTAGCAGAAACTGGCCCTAAAATTATCCGAATCCTATGTCCCAACCTTCATGAATCTAAGGAAGGGGTATGTATTGTATTATTTGTTTACTATAGGCCTATGTCCCTGATGTAAATTATATCTATAGATTCGCTTTCATGTATTTCGTGAATAGGTTTGTTTGCTGCCGCTCTCGCTGAACGGAAGCTCGATAAAGGAATGCTAAAATCTTCTCAATTAAAGAGCATGTTTCCGGACGTGTTTTGTTTATTTTGATTGTATGAAATTTTTTGAACTCGGACCTAGCAATACGGATATTATTTTACCAATACCGCGCAACACGGAAGGATTCGCTACGAATTTTCGTCTCGGCGGTTTATCTTTAGTGTCAACAAGATTCCCAAAGAAAATACTCGATAAAAAGATAACGTCAATGGCAATCAATACTTTCTCTTTACTGTACAGTTTGTGTAGAATGATGTCTAGTATAAATCTGTCATGATTGACGAGTTTGTGAGAAAAATAACGGATAGAAATATTAAACTGCTGGTAGCATGTACTGTGCCCTTGAATAAATGTGCAAAACCAGTCTCGTTCTGAAACTGGTTGAAAACGAGACAGTTTTTTTTGAAAAGGAGTATCGTGGGCAGAGGATAACTTCTCATTATTACCTGACATTGCTTTAACTTTGAAAAGATGTTAATTATGTTAAGGCCATATTTGTTTTTACAGAGCAAGATGCCACAAGATTATTTCTTGGATTTAATAGTAAAAGGTTGAGGCGTTCAATACAATTGTCAAGTTCTGTTATGATAGTTTTTAATGTTTTTAATGTCCATTTCATAATTGAAAATCCTGCAAAGATATCTAAAACTTTCATTATACTCTACCACAGGAAAAGGTTTTTGGTTTGCGAAAAGTTTTGTTCTACATTGTTTTAACGCAGAGCCAACCTTTGCAATCCCCGAGGCCTTACGCTTGCCAACTCTCAACATCATGCGGCCCCAGGTACACAAACAGTGAAAGAATTTGATTTTCATATTCATGCCCAGTTGAAACGGCTGCATCCTCAGCAAATTGATACCAATGACGAGGTTGCAATAAGTTTGAGTAGCAGTAACCAAGTTGCAAAACTTTTTTCTGTCTAATGTACTGAATAAACGTGTCTAAATCAAAAGATTAAATATAAGATGAGTTAAGCAATCGCCTGATCACAGCAATCATATGGAGTGAAGTGAGAAAGCTTTTACGATGAATTTATATTTAAACGGGAAGACCAAAACACATTGTGCTGCTCGAAGGACGTCGAGTAGCAAGACTTTGCCAATTCACTAAACCAGCAGCTTCACTGAAGACGTTTTTGAAACTTGAAGTTCTCACTAATAGATCTTTTTGACAGTTGTCCTCCAAGTCTTTCTGGAGCGTCCTCGCTTTCTTCTGCCACCTTCGGGAATCCATATCAGTGCTGTACTTGCTTGCCTCTTATCTGATAAACGAGCGAAGTGACCGACAAAAATCATGCGACGCTTGCTTACTATGTCACTTGAAAGTAGTTGGTCAGCCTTTTTGAGAATCTTGATGTTTGATATTTTACCTCTCGATGTGATTTTCAAAT
This sequence comes from Alatinidae sp. Z8VKAUB7J3, assembly GCA_010016025.2. Taxonomy (NCBI): domain Eukaryota; kingdom Metazoa; phylum Cnidaria; class Cubozoa; order Carybdeida; family Alatinidae; species Alatinidae sp. Z8VKAUB7J3. The sequence goes on from JAAAKM020000498.1 coordinate 20,444,408, forward strand.
TTTGCTGAGGCATCGTTGGTGAAAAACATCCTAAGTCTTAGTAATATCTCTTGAGCTTTTCCATGTTTTACAGGCATACCTTATTGGACAAAACTTCGTGACGAAATATTTTTGGGTGGAGACGAAAATATATTGTCCGACGAAATACTTTGTTCGCTGAAATGTTTTGTCCGATGAAAAACTTTTCGTTTTTTTAAATTCGATACAGCGTAAATGATGAGCGCCTCCGTGGAGTATTCTGCCATGATGACGTCAATAGCCTTTCGGAAAGTTATTGTTACCTTGGAAACAATTAATAGTTCCGTTCAGACACTGGACCGGTGGTGAAGCCAGGTTTGAAGATATGGTCAGGCTCAGTGAGGCCCGTACCCAAAGCGGAGGGGGAGGGGAGGAGATTTTATCACGCCAACTCGATAATATTTGGCTTTCTATCCTGTTGAGTTATTAATAAAGAACTTTCAGATTAAATATAAAGTCAATGCCTTACAATATCAATGTTCTCTTACATCATCATACGTGGCCTACAATAGTTATAATTAATACTTTATTGTAATTTTCAACTTCCATAAAAAACCTATTGCCTCTTCCATGGTAGCTCATCGAACTCCAATTAGGCGTGGCTAGCTACGGGTCTGTATTATACTTGACGTAATCCCCTATTTAATGCAATCCCCTTAGAAAAGACGTCATTTACACAGTGGGCCTACTGATTGCTTAGAAGTTCTCTCCCACTGATATGCATTTGCAAAAACTCCCTTTTCTTACTTGCTATCGTGTAATAACTGTAAAAAATTTATAGTGCTGAATAACATAACAAACTGAATTCATGCGCGTAAAATATTTCGGATTTAGCTCCTCCTGTGTAGCTCAATTCCTTGCTCGGTTGCTGACCTTGCCACAAGATGTCGATAAGAATTGTGCAACGAAATCTTGATTAGGTTATATATGACCTTCTTGAATTTGATTCGTCGGAGAATTAAATGGTAAGAATATCGAAAAATGACTTGAAATGAAAAGAGAGAACTCTGTTCTACGAAATGAATAAAAGCGTATCGTCCTGTGCATTCTTTCACTGAAGAAAACAATCAGAACTTTCATGACGAAATCGTGGGCAGGCTGTACTGTAACAGCCTACTCACGATTCTTTCTTTTATATTTGTGTGACCGTTTTGAGCAGGAAAACGAACTTAAAACAGATTTTGATTGGATGATAAACAATGGAACGTGAAGGTAGTGAAGTACTAGACGGAGGTAAATACATTTCCATTTTCCAAGTCAACCTTTACTTACAAGATACTAGATCGTTGATCAAGTAAAACCAGATCATGACAGAGTAGTCCCCCGTTCTTAAAATGATTGATCTTGTCTCTTGCGTAGATCAGGTGGTTTCAATTTGGCATGACTTGACGGCATTGAACAAAGGTTACTGCTGCCTCAATCAGCCAATCATATGGCTAAATCAGCTTGAATCCGTGAAGTTCGTCAGGCTAACGTAGAAGAGCCTGACCCTTCTCCAAAAGCCAAAGCCAAAAACACCCAACTACTTGGTACAGAGCCATGGTATTGATCTTCGATGTGTTTACGAAAATGTGTACATGTGTTTGTATAGGGGTTGGGTGGCCTAAACTTTATAATTGTGACACTGAAAAGTTTTAAGTGGAAGGAGGGGCACTGGGAAGACCCTTTTTACTAAATTTTGGGTGAAATGTTTAGGTCAGGCTGGGCCTGACTAGCCTGCCCTCTGACTTTGCCACTGCACTGGACGTTTTGTGAACCATCAAGACTGTTCTCAACGCTTCAATGCCCCTCTACATTCTACAATGCCCCTCAACAAGTCGGCAATCTCGTCAATGCTATTGTAAATAGATCACGCCTGTCATAATTGTAGGATATTCCAGAATGTAACGGGTTGACACTTTACAAGGGTCCCGAAGCTTCGATTCAGGCAGTTTACGGGTTAAACAACCCGTCATTATGCAAATTATTTCTCTTGTTGTTGTTGTTCATGTTCGTGTATCAAAGGATAAGCCAAGAAAGTAGTGACAAAATAATGTATTGAGTGATCTCTAACTTTAAACCGTGATCTCTAACTTTAAACTGAAGCAATGAATACGATAACTATTCCTTCACAATACAATGGACCAAATTTTTAGTCGGGCAAAAGTGACGAAAGTATCCTCAGGTGACAAAAATTTTGTTTCTGCGATAAGGTAGGCCACCTTCTAATTGTCTACACTCAAACAGCGAGCGGTTTATCAAAGTGCCCATAGTCAAGCTTTCAACAAAAACTGGATACGGAGCTTTCAGCGTTGCCGCTCAGTTGCTGTTGAATGATATGCCCGCCAAACAAAAGATTGGAAACCACGTTCATCACGAGACCTAAAACCTATCGTTCTAAGACAATTTTTATAAATACTTAATTTAAACGTAGTAGATGCAAGAAGATACTTTTTTTTTAAGGATTTAGGTTTTAGAACATTTAAGTCTTTTAAGTATGATATTGTAATGCGCAGATCATTTTAGGTAAACACTACAAATGATCAGTTATTGGTATTATTACTATTAAAAAATAATAGATAGATACCATAGGCAATTGTTAAAAACTATTCAGAAGAGAATGAAAGATAATCACCTTGTGTTACCAATATGATAAAGCTTATGAACCGGGCTTTCCAATAAGCACACGGGGCGGAAGGCTTCATGCATAAAAGTGGGCTTAAAGGTAGATTAAGGATTTTCGCAGGGTGCAGGTTGACCTTTCATCTGTAAGTCGAGTACAACCTCTTTAAAGGAATAACGTTTAAATAACGAATAACGAATAAAGTTTCCATTTTCGCATGGCATTCATCAATTGTTGTTTTTGGTGCCACATAGTGTGATTGAAATTGCAACGTTATCGAGTTACTTGAATACCTGAATATCGTTTAAGTGCTAAAACACTGTTGTGAAAATGTGCAGTATAGCTGGTACTCGTCCAAAACTGACCGTATGTTTGCTATTTCATCCGGTTGTTATCTTGTGATAAAACCTATCTGTTGTATTTATGTGAGCATAGCAAATATACACACAGTGCATCCTACTATCTTTTTCAAGCTTCTGTGCACGTATATCCATCATTTTAAATATATTTAACATATAATCGGTTTTAATTCATTGAGCTTTGTATCATCAAGGTGCTGACATATTTTCTATTTCTCTAAATATCTCTTACAAACTGACCACAAAGCTACTGAATCTAATATCCAAATTATGATTTATGTCTATTTCATGCGAAAGGTACTAATAAGCTATTTCACATCAATAGATACATGAAATTCGCAAGCGCTGTCCAACGGCAACGGCCACAGGCAGTTCTGTGTTTGTCAGACACACGTAACGATAACCTACGAAGCTGCAATTATCTGCAGGCTCTATTCTTGGGAGCATGCTCTTTAAAAAGTGAACTAGTTCCCTTTTTCATCCCTCTCCCAGTTTCCAAGAGTCACTGAAGAATGGCTTCACATGTTAGAAACCATGTTCAGGTCCTCATGTTCTCTCATGGGAATGCTTCCACTTGAAGACGTATTTGTTTGTTGGTAAGGCAATACAACTTCAAGTGCTCGAAAGCTGCAATGCCCCAGAGATCCAATAGCCTCAACCTTACGACCCCACTCACACAAGATCCTTGTTGTCCACCTTCGTGTTATTTCAATCGAAAATGTGCAACTTCCCGTACTATAACTTGCATCTCAAGTATTAAATCACTACTTGGGTGGCTTAATTGGCGACAAGATGGCAGTTTGAAAAGACGTGAATAGAATTATCGACATTACACGTAGTTTTTAAAAGCAACTCAGTTGCTTAGGTGTGAGGCCTCAATTTGGTCCAAAATCTTAAGCACCAAGCTAAGCAACTCGAGGCCTCAAATTCAGGAGGGACAATTTTTAAAACGCCTGAAAAGCAAATCGAGAAACGTTTTTCCATTAAAAATTGATTACAAACTGTTGATATGTAACAAATATCACACTGTTGATAATGTGTCAAGCAAAGAGATCAAAGATCCAACCATCATTTGGTCGCTGTATCTTGTTTATTGTCCGCAAACTCCAAATATTACTGCTATTACACGCAATTGGACGATAACCTGTAGTGATACCTAAGCAACTACTTAAGCAACTTCAGGCCTGATTTTAAAAATTGCTAAGCAACTCTAGGCCTGACCCCGAAAATGGAGTTGCTTATAAAAAAACGTGTATGCATCTGTGTCGTACTCTCTTCGTCTCTTCTTCCTTTTCCACAGATTCCGAGACGCTTCCTTCGTTTCACACCTCCACAGATTGACCTCACTTGAGTACTAATCAGGAGAGAACTACTATTGTGCCGCTATTGTGCTAAATAGTGGGCATCGCAATCGCGAAATTACGACTGCAAATAGCTCAGTGATACTGCAACAAACGTATCAATCGTGATATCTACACATCGAAAAAATTGTCTAGTTTTTTACTCTAAAGTACCTGTGGATCCGTTCATCCATCTTTGCAGTTAGGTAAGGCAGGAATTAATACAGATACCGAGCACGCAAGGATTATTTTGGAGGTGGTAATATCGTTTGTGCCATTTCTAAGTGCGTCCCGGAATATCCTTGCAATGGAATCACTGCTAAACGCTACTCATTGGTATCTAATAAACGGAGGGACGTTTAAATTTTTGGAATTTTTCCAACCCCCTGAGAGCATTAAAACCATCCACTTAACAAAATTTGGGAAAATCTGCTTTGCGTGTAGTAGAGTGTTGACATAGTCAGCAAATCACTCTGAGGTTTAGAGACAGCAGATCATGTTTTTACAGTTAGCACGAAGGCTGGTTATATTTCTCAATCATTTAAATCAAACCCAGCCTTCATCCAGATATATTTCCTGAGTCTTTTACGAACGCTTGGGTGACTAATAGAAGCGGGGGTGGAAAAATCCCAAAACCTTAATAAACGGAGGGGGGGTGGAAAATGACCAAAACGTGTAAAAAATGAAGCCAAGAATCAATGTTGAGAATCAACTGCAACGTAGGGTAATACAACACAAAGAATAGTCAGTTATTCGAGGTCATGGTAGTCTCCTACATGCCTTCCAAGAAATTTAAAATGTTCCCCTCATCCTCCTGCTCAATGACAGTACTATTGCTAACATCTGTAATGTGCGTCTTCACACTTCTTCGCGCCTCGTAAAAGGCCACCTTCATCATTTTAATGTGTGATTTTCATATTCTAATAAAGACATTAAGACATTTTCTACTTGCCTGCCAAAGTACACCCCCCCCCCAAAAAAAAATGTCATGAGTGGGAGATTACTTAAAATTAATAGGCGGGAGGAGGTGGAATAAGAATGTCCTGGGTGGAAAATTTTTCAAAAATTAATTAGCGGGGGGGGGACGTCTATTAGGTACCCAAGAGTAGTAATGAGGGAACGAAACATGAATAATTTTCAAGAAATTCCACACACCACATGATGTATATAATATACCAACCTTGGGAAGTAGATATGTCCCATATAAGGCCCAGCTCAAGTGTATGGCAAAATCTCTTTCAACCATAACTATTTTCAAAAGCAAGGGAAAATATGTTCACGTAATTGGGATGAATCGCGATGGGTCGCCATCGAACGTAAGAAATGTTTGCCATTGTTTGCATTAGATATCGCGCGGCTAGTCGCCACTAGTTAAGTTACAAGCTTGTGACAGAGACTTAAAAACACAATATTGTGACTCGAAGAGTTGCATGTTAAGCTGGCTATACATGAAAGATGTTAATCAAGATGATGATCAATAGTGGTTTCTAGATACATTAAGCTTCAAATTCAAGTCAATTATTTACATCTTATCTTAATCTCGTCACAGATTACACAATGACTCTTTACCACACAAGGTACAATCAAGTTTAAAACTTGGACAATAGGCAGTCTATAACCCATGCTATCATGCAAAATCGATCGAAATCAATCATCTACTACTTTTTAAGAAAGTATAACACATGATTTAGAATTACGGCTTCACACCCTACAGTCCTATAATGGCAGATATCTATAATTTACATTCCACATCTATGTCCAAATTAAAGGAACTCCATTAGCAGCATAATTATGGATAGAAAATACTGCTCGCAAAGAAGCAGAGCGTTACTCCTTCACAAGTCTATACATATATATGTCTTAACCTCATTTAAACAAATATTTATAAAACAATATTTAAATACAGCTAAAAAGTCTACCCTGCACGTCCACCTTTGAGTCACCGCTAAACTTCTGAGCGTGAGCTATAATTTGAAGATGGAGCACCACATATGTGATGAACCTGATACACAAGCAAAGAAATGGGCTTACCACCACTGCTACCACACTGCGCCCGTTTGAAAGCCGTACATGTTGTCGACATATGCTAGGTAAATAGCGACACAAGCTGAAGCATGAAACGGGATCAGGCATAGAAAAGACGTTCTCTCATTGAATGATACAGAACATCAAGTGCTCTTCACTGCTTTCGCTCACATTTTCCTCGCAGTCCATAAAACAGTTAAAAATCGCTTTAACATATTGCAAGCAGTAGTAGTTGACAAAACCTATCAGATCGCTTTACTTCCACGATGCTGAACTGTAACATAGCTTGGCCAGGTGCTCACGATGATACATATGAATTATGTATCATGCTACATTTCACTGTCAGAGTTACCCGTCTAGCCAGATTGCTACAACATTACTTCTCCATTCTGTTCAAGCTGCTCGCCATTAAGAAAATCCATCATCGGGATTGACAGATACACTGTGCTGTACGCATGTTTTACATAGATGAACCTTGTATATAATGAGTTGCTTTCTTCTTCCTGGCTTGTAGCATTTCATTGAATGGGTCCCGTGTAATGCTATTCCTAAAGTAAAAGAAAAATGAATGGTGCGTAACACGCAACTTCAAAGTAGCAATGCCAAAACATCTACACTATTACTGTACAGGCGAATATTCATATGCAGTAGAGCAAATGAAATCCACTATCCACTCGGAATTGTTGGTGTACGGTACTATTGATGTAAGTAGAGAACAGGCAATGGTAAACCAGCATTACTATTTCCAATTTACAGTTGGGACTAAACTCTCTCCACAGCTTCCCATAATCACTATAGAGAATTCTGACGAGAAAACTAACCAATAATCCAGTTCTACTAAACGCGAAATAACATGCGTAAAAAATCCCTTTCCATTACGTTAAGACATTTTCAGTCGGCAAACATCGAAAGAAATGATTCGGGGTCATTTAATGTTCATCATTTAATGTTAAGCTTATCCTCTACAGGTTTAGTTTTGCATATCATACAAATCTTACAACTTGTGCTACAAAATAAGCTCTTGGAAGAAATGGAGCATCACTTAGTGACTTTTCTAACATCTCCACAGTATACACTGGTGCACTTACTTGATTGCTTTTATCCAGTCATCCCTTTCTTCGGCTGTGTTCGCACATATTCGATACACATCATGATGTCCTAAAGAGTAACATGAAAGATCACTGCTAACAAGCGCAAAGATATCTGCAATAAATACTACATTTAGTTTAGTACTCGTAAGATAGACGTTTTCTCATATAGTTCAACCTCACTTTACGTGGCACGTCGCTATGGAAGGTGTCACTTACACCTGATCAATTGTAACGCACGTATAATGCAACTCAAGAGCTTCTTAATGCCACAAAGACACTTTCACAAGGCGCCCATTTCACAAGAAAGGTTTCAAGTATTAACGAAGCTATAACCTCGAATAAAATACGCACATCCAAAGTTCAGACAACAATAATACAAACAGTTCATGAAACGGTTTTTCTTTTCGTAACACTCCAAATAACTGTATTGCTCTTAATTGCTAAATGGATAAAGTTTAAGGCAATTCCACATCATGTATATTTTTCTAAAATGTCATACCCGTGACAACTTTCCCATCAGAGTCCGTTTTACATGCTTTAATCACAGATCCAGTGGGGGCGAAGATCTCAAGGCAGTACTGTAGAAAATGAGAAATCAGAAGTAATCAGAATAAAATGAATAATAGCTGTGATTTTCACATTAAACGGAAGACAGAGTGACATCTGAAAGTTGCTCACCCATCTTTGAAAGTAATATTTTAGCTGTCTTCAATATTTAACAACGAACGTATAAATTACAGTTCAGCTTCGTAATGAATAATGGATAAGAATGACACAAAGTATCATGAACGTACTTTTCCTCTGTGGGAGATCTGGTTATGTATAATTACTCTAATGAAGTATTTGTTTACTAAACAATTACTCCCGAGAGATACAAATCTTGATCTATTATTTGCACAATTATATTCTTTCCCGGACTTAGTCAGATTTTTACCGAATTTAATCGTTCTAAATACTGAAGGTTTAACTACAATATTTAAAAATTGCAACTAATAATGATTTCTTTTTGCTAACCTTTAACTTGGTACAAAAGCCGAAACTGGTGTTTATTGAATATTAAGGTTTTTTTCTCAGAACTGCATGTGCAGGTTTGCAACTTACGTCGTTTGGAAGGTAAAACATGTAAATGAGCACGTTTGAACAACACAGAAGCCTTTTTTGCTGAGATCAGTACCGCCTTCATAACAGACAAAACGATTCTGTACGCCACTTCCTAGTATTTCCGGCTTTCTGTACATTGATAGAAATTGACAAAACTCGTCGGCAAATCTCTTACACTGACGAGGCGACCAAAAATCTTGCATTATAACAAAATCGTGTGTAACAGTAGCACAGTAATATGAACGTGTATTTACAAGCAATCATATACCTTTCTTTTCCCATCTGGGCTTTCTCTAACCTGCAAATTTTCTAATGGTATGATTCCTCGTGGTTCTTTGTCCTATAGAAAGATAGAGCGAAACGAAACTGGAATGAAGCGGCTGGAGATGCTTAGGAAGAAGACGTATACCTTTAGTTTTCACAGATAATACATATTGTCTTCAAATTTCGAGAACGACTAAGAAATACTTGTACTTGTGTCAAATGTATTATTTCTGCCTCTTTCTATAAAGTGCTTCTGTCAAACTACAGAGTTGATTCTTATGATGTCTTAGGCATGCCTGGTAAAGGGGAAACCCTGTGGGAATAAATATACAGTATGTTCTTGTGTCCTTCATTTTCCAATCAACAGAAAATGTCCAGAAAAAGCCGCAGAGGTGATGAAGTTCTAATTCATTGGGCATTGCCTCTTAAGACGGATTTCCACTAGACGAATTTGTTAGCGCGAAGCGAAATATTTCGCTGTGACGAAGAGCTGATTACATAATGCGCATGCCCAGGGAAGAAAAAAATCGATTCGCGCTAACAAATTCGTCCAGTGGAAATTTGGCCTTAGTATCTATTGATAGACTCCGTAAAGTACACAGTTGCCAATAGGTGCACGATTTAAATGGGCTGCTTGTGTGGACATCATACGCATGCAAACCTAACCTTCTAGTGAGAATTGACACTTCTCTAAAAACAACTCATTTCGATCTAAGTAAATGGATTATGCTGTGTAAACTAATGTGTACTCACAAAATAAACGGCTTTAGCTTGATAAGAAGAAACCTCTTTTCTTGGGGCATGTTTTTAGAATGAACACTGATGTTCTTGCTATTCTATGACTATGTTGCGTGTAATGATTTTCGAGTAGACAGTTCTTATATGCATCCTCTGGCGTCGTTATAGGTGTGTAAACATTTTCATTGAATAAAAAAATATATATTCTGTTATGGAATGCAATTACTGTAAATAATAAAGACTAAGCACTTAATATTAAGACTAAACACTTTAAACTGATCTCAAATCATCCAAAGAAATCTCCCTTAAATATTTTTTGTCAAAGGAACATAAATTTAGTAAATGCCCTTTGAATATCAACATTGTAGCAGAAGACGTAGTGTAGGCATGAGTAAGTAGGTACAGCCATGTTTTCTAAACATCTTGGATCACGTTCTGTATATTAAGCTCCGTTTCAAGGTCATAAATGGAAATTAGAATTATGCATGTAACAGCAGAACGTCGATAAGAGAGGATAGCGCGAGCAACAAAAGCACGGTATCGAACTTAGATTTTCAAATCAGTTGCATACTAGTATTTTTCTCTTATAAGCATAAAATTTTTAGTGGCTAACCATGAAATTCCACATACGCTATTGGAGTGTGATTTTATATGAAGGTGATGGTGTTGTCAAAAATGTTTGTAAAAGAATTTTGTATGATCCAGCCAAAATTATTAGAGACTGTAGAAGCTACAACTATACATAGTTAAAGTAAAGTGGGTTTGACTATGAAACACACTTACCCCTTTCGATCTGAAATAGTACAAGCAATTGTCTTTGAGGATGAAATATCTCGGTTTCCAGGTTTTATGAAGCCCTCCTAAGTACAAATGTACAACAAAAAATCAGTAGAAACGGTAATGGATAAGATGCCGTACGTATTTAGGACTTTTGAAGTACAGAAATGGTGATGCACTATTAAGGCATTTGCACTTTAATATTAACAGCCTTCACAAGAGTATGATAATCAATCATCATGAACAAGGAAACAATCTCTGTTGCTAATAACAACTACTCACTATACAAATGCTTGACCAGTTGTCGTGAGAGGGCATGGCAATACGATTACGGTTTTCGTATAGTGGGTACCGTGCAATACTTAGTTTGCATACGTACTGTCAGTAGATAATCGCTGGCTATAAACTCTGAAAATACAGTAGGTCTTAACATCAAGGAATTCAAAACTAAACTCGTATGTTACAAGGTAGTGCAAAAAATTAGGCTGGTATTGAACCAGCAAGAATCATGAGTCGCGTCGGGTCACGAGTGGGAAGTGCAATGAAAAAACATTTAAGATGAAAACGGAAAGACTTCGGCAGAAGTGTACAAACTTGACGCCAACTAGATCATTTGCACATCTGTGTTTTTCTAAAATGAACTTCTTTCGAGTCACTGCTAAAGCATACTATTCTAAGGATCTGAAACTAGGACTTAGATAACACGTTGAAGAGCGAAGTTAAAAGCTAGTACCACTTAACGGCCCGATATGTCCCAAGTATTAACTAGAGTCAACACAATACCAATAAAAAAGTATACGAGATCCTTTCTAGCATACAAAAAAACCACCACGACTCGCGAACTACACCGCTACTGCTCTCAGATGCACCGAACCTGTTATTGTTGAGCTAACCGACAATCATTGAACCATAAAATACTTTCGAGTACGATAACGGAGGAAATTCGCGGTTGATCAAGAATTCGGGTGAGCATTATCAGCAATTATGACTACACGTAGGGTATCGTAATATGATGATGAAGACTTGACAGGGGCTTAGGGGCAGTGGGTTCATCGCTTGAACATTTCACTTGTGACTATATCCACCGCTATTACTAGAGATTACTTGATTAATCGTAGAACAAATTCCAGCTCTCGGTATCTAGGTCACCCTCAATGTGCTTATCTGGTTAAAACTCATGAATGGAAACACGAACATGTTTCATGTGACATCGCTGTCCCTTATATAACTGGAGGGTATAATTGACCTTACTAAAAAATGAGTGACATTACCTTCTTTTGTTAGAAGACCCTCCCTTTCAGGATTGAAGAAAGTTTTTGTTAAGTCGTTTCCATCATCTTCCGGTATTTTGAATGGCTCGTTTTTTATGTTTTTGTACAATTCCTACCAAAAGAGACAATACAAATTCGCAACATATTTACTAAAGAACAGAGACATAATATTCAAACAAAATAGGCCTCATATTAATACTACGTACTGGACCTTTGTACATCCAGAAAGATATTAAATAAAAACAATACAAAAATGAAACATGCTCTGCTTACATGGCAGTCGCCCTTCAATCCTAACAGCAAATGCTGCTACGTTCCTGTCACAAAAATATTTCGTTGTGCGGCAAAAATTATGACTTGCGTCTTGTTAAACAAACAGAATACAAAAACACCTTGAGATGATCAAATTTCGAACGTCTAAGTTAACGTCGTCATACGCTATCTCCATACTACCACCATAGAATAAACATGGCACTTAATCAATCTCGCCAAATATATAACCCCCTGGACTAAGGTGCTGAACAATAATTACTGCTAATACGGAAGAGTGGTGCTTCCTACAAGAAATTCAGTAATTTTTTTCCTCTTACCTCCAACATTTCTGATGGTAAATCACCTCCATCGTTTATTCCCTTATTCAGCGAAACAAATGATTCAAGGGAAAGCTGTTTTACAGGGAGGAATGAAAAAAGGAAATACGTCGATAATATGTAAGTAAATATTACATTTTAAGGACAAGTGGAATGGCTGAAACACCTTGATAAGATAGTGAGGCCTACCGTATGGCGCTTAATGCTGTACAACAAATCAAATTTCTACAATAGCAAGATTAATACCAATGAATATGAAAAATGTCACACGAAAATGTACATAGTAAACTTAAGACGGATCTACATCGTCAGGTATTGATTCGCACTGCTACAATATAAATTAGCCAATGAAATGATAGATGTACTAGCAAACAGTGAATAATTTGGGAGCTCTTTAAGACGTTGTCGTAGGCTTAGTCCAATAAACGGATGTGGCAGTAATACCAAAAGGATGCACTTACTTTGTCTTTAACGTTTGGATTGTGTAAACTCGTATTGAGCATGATCACTGAAAAGCTCAGCACGTAGCACGTATCTAAAATAAAAAAGTTTGCTAATTAAGATAAAAAATATCGTCACTTAAAATTAACAATAAACCCAGGAATGTATGAGAAAATGAAGCTCATCAATCATAAGAGATGAACAATCCTTATATACTTTTTAATCCTATTCATTAGAGCTACTGATTCTTGAGGAAATAAATCGGCTCAGGAAATAGCTGTACTATGACTATCGTAATTTCTCACTGATCACGTTATGAGGACTGGTACCAAGTTAATAATAACTCATTGCCTAGTGCCTTAATAATAGATCCTGCTAATTACTAGTACATTATACAAATGTACTGGCAACGTTGATTCATGCATATATTAGAGAGCTCGTTACTCATTTCGTACCAAGGTGATTCAAACAAGGACAAGATAAAAACGTGGTAGTGAATACTGATACAATGAACAATTTCCAACCAGAAAGGTGAGATGTATTTCATTACCATAATGAATTCGCCGTGGCGGCTGTCTAGACGTTATCACATTTTAAGTCATTTCAGACCAACGGATATCAAAGGAATAATGGACGATGGAGGAGAAATTCTTTACCATTTACAAACAATGTTTTGCTTATTTATTAGTCGTTAGGTTTAGAATCATAAATTCAAAGGTAGGAACGTTAACCACTATCTATGCAAATTATCCTTGAAAATATATTCTTCACATAAGCTTTGTAGGTCTGCTTTAGTATGAATCTTGAATTTACCACGACAAATGACCTTGTGGTTGTTTTCCCCTCGCAAAATACAAGAAAGAGACCGTTTGTTGGGATATAACCTACCTAAGCAAATTGTGACTGTCTCTCAATTGTAAAAATGTATGGTCCAATTCCTATTACCGTTCACAAGTACTACCCTAAAGCGCGACATACTAATGCAAACCTGTTTTAAAATCTATACAGATTAGGCACACATGGCACATTGCATTAAAGGCTGTTCCCTTTATTGCACTGCTTTCCTATGATGCTAGCTTTTCCGATTGGATCATTTTGCGCGCCCTCGTTTCCATATTGTAATTAAATAGTCCTTATACTCTGACAAAGGATTCGATACTATTTACATAATGACATCAACTACTTCGACATAATGGGGCCAAGAACGTCATTCCTAATCTCAAATAATCAAATATAACACAAGTCTCCCCGCCCCGTAAATGGCGTCAAATGGATTGGTCAATTTCCTGGGGTGTTCATTAACTTTCCACTGACTTAGTCCCCCGCTCCATTACCACTCCTACATGCTATTACAAAAGTCATCTCTAACTTTCACATTTCAAGCACTGCTGTCAATTCAAAAACCACGGGCTATGCATGATTACCTAATTATGGAACCAAACAGGAGAGCATGTTCATACAATACTCCAAGCGGCTGGGTTGTTCAGAGCTTCAAGCATGAAGGGGTTGAATTAATATTTGTAAAGATCAAATTCCGCGGTTACACACAAATAAATGGCTCGCTCAAAAACCTTTAAAAACTAGAGTACAAGTGTCCCTTTTTGGATCGAGGTCACGTCTATCCGCATACTTCGAAATCCAATAGCTGGGCTATACATTGTTCGAAGCCTCCCGTGATAACCAAGGACTTTCAAGGTCCAATTAAATGTGCAGTAAAAACAGGTCATTATCAACTCAATCACTTCAGTGACAAAAATTGTAATAGGTTCTGTTGGGTTCATATTTTTCAATTTATAATGCATTTCAACTTGGAGACTTCTACGTGCAACTTGCAGCATCTAGTATACCCAATAAATTAACAATTTCTGCGTAGAATTTTGGTACTGTAGTGTACTTAGAATAGTCGTAGAACTTCTATGGGTACGTTTGGAGCAACAGACTTTTTCAACTAGACCTGGCTCTGAAGACAAAATACCAACTGATATGGTCAGGAACCTCTGTACATCAATTGTAGATATAAATTTTGTTTGACTAGAAGTTGATCTTGGGCACGTTTCACAACTTTGCTTTGGGCGTCTTTTTGCTTGTCTACCTTCATTGGCACGACGACAAAGTAGACGTCTGCTATCAAGTTCTTCTGCAAGTGGAAAGCCCCTCCTTCTATTTTTCATTACAATCTTTCTGTTGTCAATCCCAAACGATGATGCCTTGGCACAAGCACAACCATTATCATGATTGTCGGCTTACTAAATAGAAAGTGCAGTTCGGTTATGAGGTGTTAACAGCTTGACTGAGATCCCACCTAGTGTAGATACAACTGCGTTAAGCTTTCTTGTTTTGAACTTACAGCTGGCTAAATATTAAACAATATTTCCTTTTTTCAAGTTTATGTATCACGTCAGAAAAATTCAAAGCTACCTTGACAAGAGAGGGAGTGGATATTTTTGTGCAATCGTATCAGAAACTCAACTAAAAACATCTAATCTGAACCCAACAGATTTCACAATGACCTACCTACACCCTTGAAAGCATCTGTATTCACGCTACAGAATTGCTCAGCAAATGCCTCCATCATCCTGTCGATCTTTTGAGCCTCTCCCGGTAATCTGAAACTCCACAAAAATTCCCTGTGAAAGGAAGGCCGACGAATTAATTGCCAGTCTTTGGTGAAACTATTGGTGTCGTTATATAAATAACAGACAAATAACAAGTTAGTATGTTAAGTAGACAAAGCAACTTTGTAGAGGAGCAGCAGCAGCAGTAACTCAGTAGGGAAATCAAAGAAAACAAGCCTTAGCTAAAATCTACTATGTTTCATGTGGGTATCGAAGTTCCTGATTTGTTGTTCCATTTGTTACAATAGTTATTTTAAAACATCAACCTAGCAGCCAATACATGTGCTAACCAAAATCCGACGACGACTTACCTCAAGGCATCCACCAATGATCTTCCACTGAAGTTGTGAAGTGTAACGAATTCCTTCAGGACACGTAAACACATCTCGTTCCTGAATGGCAACAGAAAAGCAATAAAAATGTTACAAACACTTAAAATGGCTTGGAAGCAGTTCATACTGGGCCGGTAGAAATTTAGCTTGGGTATAAAATAAAAACGTGGTTCGTTTGACAAGCACTAAACTGATACAATTCAAATTATTGTGCAGCTTTCCCATCTGTTGTACTGCTACTTCAGCAAACGTCAAACGCTCTACAACTCACTCTTCTACTAAAGGGTGCAACACCAGCATGATCTACACTTTAACTCGGATATATCGAATTCGGTTAAAAGGGATTATCAGATATACCAAACGAATGTCTTTCTTGTCGCCATCTCTTTTCTTTTTCACAACAAAAAGGGTGGATATGTCAGAGCTGATACCGGATACATCGAGTATATCTTCCAACCCACATTGTGTTAATCAACAGAAATTCACTCCCTCATGTCAAATTGCAACTCTGACTGCCAAAAATGAGACATTCCAAGATTATTACAATAGTTTCTTTTCCATGTATCCTTCAAAGTTGAAAAGTCAAAGAAGAAAGTCATACTACTTATCAAAATGATATCAGAAACCATTTTTAAGTAAAGAAATTCGTTCTCCTAACATCAAGAACCGCACAGTGTACTATTGATGCTACAACGTCTACTTAAAGGGGAAGCAAATGTTTTACAACACACTAGGCCAAACAAAGTAGGAAATACCATCTTGACTCAATATGATGAACTGACAATGGAAATAAATAGAGCAACATAACGAGACATCAGCAGTGGTTGCTTAATCCCAGGTACATGAAAATTAATCACAATGTTGGCCTCCTGAGTTCTGTCACTTAAAAAGCAAATCTATGTAAAAGAATACTAAACGTGATTCCTGCAACAAAATAATAGAAACATAATTGCAAACAAAACTGATTTTAATCACAAACTTTACGTACATTTCACCAAGATAATCACCAATCTTGACTTTGTTCAATCCTTCGCCTTTGTATAAAAAGTTTGCAATGTCCTCTGATGTGTTATTGATCAAACAGTTTTTGATTAGATATTCGATACCCTAAAGCAATGTACAACAAGAAAATCAACTTGTCAGTAAAGAGAGCTGTTTGTACATAGTATACAAACTATCCAATCAAACTATGCTACCCCAAAGCATCCATTAACTGCACCAACAACAAAGAAGAGAACAGTTACTTTCTTAGTTGACTTCAACTCTCATATTGTTAGGCTGAGACCAACTGGTCTCACAATAGTAGGCAATCATCCTTTTCTATGTGGCTCACTTACAAAGGCATTGAAAAACTGCCACTTTTGTATTATTAAAAATTGAATAGCTGTTGCTGGCACTCCCAATTTGAACCCACAACTTCATGATAAACTAAACTAAACCAATGCCTAAACCATTGGACCATCAGTTCCAAAAGGTAAGGTGAAGATTTTTGGTGTCAATCTTTTGAGAAATATATAATAATTGCTTTACCAAATTATCTCTCAATTCGTACCTCACCGTTTTATCAATCGTGTTGTTCGGGTTGATGCTGGCTGTAGCGGCCGCGCCGGCTCATGCGGCCGGAAAAGCCGAGCTTGAAATCATAGACCGCAAAGTCGGCGAAGGTGCCGAAGCGGGCATCGGCAGCACGGTTAAAGTGCATTATACCGGTTGGTTGTACGATGAAAACGCGGAAGACAACAAAGGTCGGAAATTCGATAGCTCGCACGATCGCAACGCGCATTTTTCGTTCATGCTGGGTACGGGTAAAGTGATCAAAGGCTGGGATCACGGTGTTAGAGGTATGAAAGTCGGCGGTGAGCGTACGTTGGTCGTGCCACCGGCAATGGCTTATGGTTCGCGTGGTGTCGGCAGAATGATTCCGCCGGATTCCACGCTGATCTTCGATGTCGAACTGGTCGGAATAGAGCAGGATAATCCGCATTACTGATTGATGGCGACCATCGTCGGCGGTTTCGATACGGGCGTTTGAGCGTTTTATGATTCGGTCATGACGACTGACTGTCAGTTCCCGGCCTATTTGGCCATTTAACGTAAATTTTGTAAAATCCGGTTTGGGTGACGAAATTAACAGTCATTCAGACGGTCTTAACAATACGCTTTCAGCTGTTGGCTGTATAACGCAACGGGCGGTACTTCGTAACAGAGAGGACGTAGTTTATGACGCAAACCGCGATGCAACAGACACCTAAGCCCCGATTTTTTACGCTAAAACGCTTCGGCATCGGCCTAGGTACTGTTTTGGCGATCGTCGCGCTGTTTGGCCTGATCGGCTATTACTGGCTGCCGGGTTTCGCCAAATTGCAACTCGAGCAACGCTTATCGGAACTGCTTGAGCGGCCGGTTACCGTACAATCGGTCGAGGTCAAACCCTATACGCTTGAGTTTGCGGTCACCGGCTTTCGTGTCGGTGAAAGAGCGGACGGTCAGGATGCCGGTGAGACGTTTCTGTCGTTCGACCGGTTGTATATCGATATCAGTTCCGAATCGATAACCCAGCGTGCGCTCATTATCAGCGCGATCATTTTGGATACGCCGCACTTGCGCATCACACGCGATGACGAACAGACGTTTAATTTTTCGGATTTAATCGACAAATTTTCTCAGCCTTCCGAAGATGACGAACCGGCACTGTTTTCGGTCGGCAATATTGTGCTGAACGACGGCCATATCGAATGGGTAGACCGTTATAAATCGAATCACCAGTCGATTACGGAAATCAATTTTGCCATTCCTTTTGTAGCCAATCTGGAGAAGGTCAAAGCGGATTGGATCAAGCCGTACTTCAGCGCCAAAATCAACGGCGCGCTTTTTTTGCTGGACGGCAAACTGCGTCCCTTTACACAGAGACGAGAAGCCGCGTTGGCGTTGAAACTCGCCGACGCGGATTTGGAAAATATTGTGAGTTATCTGCCGCTGCCTGGCGGTATTGACTTGTTATCCGGCCGGCTCGATACCGATCTGGAAGTGATATTTTCACAATCAAGCGAAGAGGATGCTGCGATAACGCTGACAGGCGAGACCGTATTGCGTAACATTGCCATTCGCAATCACACCGTGCAGATACCGCATCAACTCGATTTGGGCAGTTTTCATCTTAGTCTCGATCAGTTTGATCTAACGGGGCAAACGCCTTCGAGTCTGGTGTTCGGGCTCGCTGATGCCGCTTTGTCGCCCTTATCACCCTTATCGCCGCAGTCCGGTAGCACGGATGCCGTGCTGTCGCTAAAGCGCTTCGCCGTCGATGAAGTGCAATTGGATTTGACCGGTAAGCAGGTGGTTTTGAATGCCATTACACTGGACAGGCTCAAAAGCGTGATCAACCGCACCGCCGACGGTGGCATCGAATTGTTACGCTTTTTCAGTTCGGATGTACGGAATGGCGATGCATCCGCCGTATCGACAAGGCAAAACGTTGTTGCGACGATCGTACCGCTGCCGCGTATCAAACCGTCACCTGAAGCCCGGCTCGCCACCGCTGCACGGGCAGACAGTGAAACTGACCTAGACCATGAGCCTGCTCCTGCCGACGATGAAGACCGCCCATGGGTCGTGAAGATCAATCAACTGCGCTTCAACGCGGCCGCGCTACGCTATTTTGATCAAACCCTGCCGGCTGTTCGCCCGATGACGGTCGATCCGCTGGATCTGAATGTTACGAATATCGATATCAGCGGTGAACAACCGCTGAACCTCGCAATGACCGCGATGGTGAACGAACGCGGCCGCGTTGAGTCGTCGGGTATGCTGGCATGGTCGCCGTTGATCGCGGATTTGCAATTCGACCTTGACAGTGTGGATCTGGTTGCGTTGCAGGGTTGGGCGAGTGATGCGCTGAATGTCGTACTGACCAACGGTGAGCTGTCGTTTGACGGGCGCATTCAAGCCGGTGGCGATCCCTTCAAGGTCACTGTCAACGGACAAACGCAGCTCGGTAATTTCAGTCTGCTCGATCCGAAACAGGCAAGAGATGTGTTGCGCTGGAAAAATATCGACATCAGCGGGTTGAGTATTATCAGTGATCCGCTGGATTTTAAAGTCGATAAGATCAAACTGGGTGGTTTTTATGCGTATGTGGTATTGCAGTCCGACGGTGAAATCAATCTCAAGCATATTGTGCGCCAGGAAACTACCGCAGCTGCGGATGGGGCTGATGCGCAAAATGCGCAGGCGGAAGGCGAGGACAGTAAACCACTGCCGCTTTTCATCGGCAATATTGCGTTGCAACAAGGCAATATTGACTTCCATGATCGGTTCATCGAGCCGAACTATAACGCAAACCTGACCGGATTAAGCGGCAGTATTGGTCCGATTCAGGCCGGGCGTAGCGGCGAGATTGATGTGACCGGCGCCGTTGATAAAACCGCGCCGCTGGCAATTCAAGGCAGTATCGAACCGTTCGGTTCGCAATTATTGCTCGATATTAATGCAAAAGCACAGGAAATCGATTTGCCGCCGTTCAGTCCATATTCCGGGAAATACGTCGGTTACGGTATCGAGAAAGGAAAGTTATCGGTCGATGTGCATTATCATATTGAAAACGGTGCGTTAACGGCGGAAAATAACGTTTTTCTGGATCAACTCACGCTCGGAGAGCGAATAAAGAGTGAGGAGGCTGTGTCGTTACCGCTCGAACTGGCCATTGCTCTGCTTAAAAATCGGCGCGGAGAGATCGATCTGCACCTGCCGGTTAAAGGATCAATGGATGATCCCCAGTTCAGTCTCGGCGGTATTATTCTGGATGCGTTTGTCAATCTGATTACGCGCGCGGTAACCGCGCCGTTTGCGCTACTCGGTTCGATGCTGGGCCAGGATGAGCAGTTATCGGAAATCGCGTTTGCTCCCGGTTCCGTGACGATTGAAGCCAAAGCGGCGGGCCGTCTGGAAACCCTGGCGCAGATTCTCAAGGAGCGTCCCGCGCTGCGGCTAGACATTACGGGCAGCATGGATCCGGTCAAGGACTATCAAGGTTTGCAACGGGTTAATCTGCAGCGGCTGGTGGTTGCGCAAAAGCTTGCGGATGACGCTAAAAAAGGGCAATCCGGCGGCGCGTTTGAAGCAACCGAGCTGACGCCGGAAGAATACAGCAAATACCTCGAAATCGTCTACAAAGCGGGCGACTTTGAAAAGCCGACTAATTTTCTGGGGTTGACGAAATCGCTGCCGGATCAGGAAATGGAGCAGTTATTGCTGGCACATATCACCGTTGGCAATGATCAGATGCTGGAACTGGCGCATGACCGGGCGGTTGCGGTGCAATACTGGCTGATGGAAAACGGCGAAATCGCCAGCGAAAGGCTGTTTGTAACCGGTACGGTGCAAAGCGGCGATACCGTTACCGCCGATAATAATCAGGGCAGCCGAGTGTTGTTTGCGATCAAATAAACGCGGTGCGCGGCAGCGGTGCTGCGCGCGCATCGTACAACAATGCTTATCACCTGATCTCGCTTATTGCCGTTTGGTGTGTGGCTATCAGCGCACGCTCAAGGCGGAATTGAGCAGGTCGGCCGTTAACTGACCGCTGGTGGTGCGCACATAATTCGTAACAATCGGCACAAACTGGCCGACCATGTCGGGTGACAGGTTGAGCTGTTGGAATGAAGAAGCCAGCGCTGCCGCATTATTCAAGGTGGCTCCGGCACCGGTGTTGCCCAGCATGCCGGAAAGTCCGCTGCCCATGCCTGTCAGGGGGTTGGCGGCAACGGGTGCCGCATTTAACATTTCAGTCATTCCGGGTACCGATTGTGACAGGGTGGAAAAAGCCTGCGGTGACATGCCGGCCTGAGCCATCTGGAAGATCGCGCCCGAGCCACCGAGTGCTTGTTGCTGGGAAACCCCCAATTGCTGCATGAGGATTTCAACCAGTCCGCCCTGGCCCGGTGTTCCGGGCAGTGTTGTCATGCCGGTTGCCGCCGCACTACCCGCTGCCATGGCGCCATCGCCGATTTGCCGTGCGGATTGTTCTATACCGGATAGCGTTTCTTTTCCGGCGGCGACAGCCTGGTCGCCTATCTGCTGTACGGATTGTTCCGCATTCGATGCCGCCGTTGAGCCGGTTGCAATGGCCTGTCTGCTCATTTGCGCGGATTGTTCGACTGAGGCTAAGCCGCTGTCGACGGTGTTCAGCGCGTTATTGCCGCCGCTTTGCGTTGCGCATCCGCTCATCAGGACAAATGCCAGACCTGGGATGAGCGTTACAGCAATTTTTGGGTATAGTTGATTTTTCATGCAATCCCTCCTAGATTTTGGACTGGAACAGTCAACGTAACGTCGTCCGAAAGTTACTTTTTCTTCAGTACAATGACTTCTTCTACATGGTCATCATCATCGTAGCTTACTTGAAAAGCCATTTCGCTGCCACTGAAAATCGTCTCGGTCGGCGTGCCGACAACTTCCCACAGCCCTAAGGTAAACACGTCAGCCACGCTGTGGAAAATCACCCGGCCGGTCTTCACGCCGGTGCTGTAGCCCTGGACGAATCGGAAAATTTCAACTTTTTTGCCTTCCCGGTCTTCGCTGACAATAGGTGGGCCGAATTCTCCCAACAGAATGTTACGTGACGTACCGGGTTGGAACAGCGTTATTTTCTTTGCGGTGGGTTGGTTTTGCCGCCATGTAGACGGAGCAGCCCGATAGTGCGGATAAAAACGCCACCAGTGAAATGACTGTGATCGACGTACGGAGTAGATGCATTTATGTGTCGGGTTTTCAGGTCGTAAAGCAGTGAGTGTGCCGATAATTTTTGATGGAAAATAGACTGTTAATGAGCCTAATCGGGTTTAATTCTTCGCGATCGTCCGCATCCTTTTGCGTGCGGTATAAAACAGCACATATACCAGTATATCCGTTGCGGTAAAATCGCGGATGTGTAATGTGAAAGTCGAATACGTAAAAAAGTCCGAAAAAAAACCCCGCTGTGCGGGGTTTTAGGATACTTCTAATCAGTATGCAGCGTTATTGCGGTCTGATATTGTTCGCCTGTTTGCCTTTCGGGCCGGTGGTAACATCAAACTCAACGCGTTGCGCTTCTTTCAGTGATTTAAATCCAGGTGATTGAATTGCTGAAAAGTGAGCGAATAAATCGCCACTTCCGTCATCGGGTGTGATAAATCCAAAGCCTTTGGAATCATTAAACCATTTGACAATACCTGTTGCCATACTTTTTTCCTTACAAAATAAAAAATAAAAAAAGTGTTACATGCCATGCTGAATCGAAAGACGATTCACAAGCAGTCAGCGAATTTCAAGGAAAAAAACACTACGCGAAAATACTGTTCTAGAACTTGAATCCATACGACAACGTAAAGTATACGCGTTGTTATGAAAAAAACACAATAAATTTTTGTTTTCGCTTGTGCCGTACGTGAAAACGCCGGCGGCGCGTTTAGGCGCACACGTATTCATGGCGTCAGTTCATTTACGGCGGTGCGCAGGAAATCGCGGGTATAGTAGTCGTCATCGACGATTTCATCGTTCCAGACGACAATGTCCAGATCAATGACGCGCGGGCCGAATTTGGGTAACGTGCGGTTGCGTCCGAGCCGGTTTTCAAGCTGTTTGAGGTAATCTCTGAAGGCTTCCCGTGACAGCGGTGTGTACACTTTAATCGCGCCGTTGATGAAATCGGCTTGATCGGTAATGCCGATCGGCGTTGTTTTAGTCCATTTGGATACGCCCTGGACGTCATTTTCTTGCGTAAGGCAGGCGAGCGCCGCGTTGATATTGTGCTCGGGGTCGATATTCGAGCCGACACCGATGATGCATATATTGTAATTGTAGTGTTCGCCGTGCTGCGCGGACATTGACGATCAATCCGGCGAATGGCGCGTGGCGCTGAGTTCCACCGAGACCGATTCGGCAAAGCGCAGTGCATGCGGTTTATCGACTTCCACCGTGGCACCACGGACATTGTTGTGTTTCATAATTTCGTCCAGAACGGACTGGGTCAGCTTTTCCAGCATCATGAATTGTTGTTCCTGAACCAGCGCAATCACGTTTTTGGTGATAATTTTATAATTGTAAGACCCTTCAACCGCGTCGTTTTCGATCGCCCGGGCCAGATCGATGTCGATAGTCATATTGATGACGACATCCTGCAGTTTGCTGATTTCTTCTGCGTTGAAACCGATGTACGTTCTGAGTAGCAGGTTTTTAATGCGGATGATGGCCATGGTAAGCGAAATTCGTGGTAATTTTCCCTGACTGCGGGCCTGCCGATGTTAAGATCAATGCTTGCATGCGCCTATTTGTACTATATTCTGAGTAATCCAACAACTAAAATGGCAGTTTTGTACCGATTGCCGACCTGGAGAAAAAAGAAATGTATGTCACCATTGTTTATGTTTCGGTGAAACCTGAAAATGTCGAGGCGTTCAAGGAAGCCTGCCGGTTGAATCATGAAAGTTCGGTTAATGAACCGGGAAATATGCGCTTTGATATTTTGCAATCGCCGGATAATCCCACTGAGTTTGTGCTTTATGAAGCCTACCAAACGCAGCAGCACGCCGCCGCGCATAAAGCGACCGCGCATTACCTGGTGTGGCGCGAAACCGTAGCGGACTGGATGGCCGGGCCGCGCAACGGGGTTGTCTATCAGGGTTTGTTTCCGACGGTAAAAAGCTGATGTTTGCGTTTTCCATCGCGCGCCTGCCGCGCATTGAGTTCGGCCTGGGTGTATTCAACAAGCTACCCGACATCGTTGCCGGATATGGCTCGCGTGCATTGCTGGTGACCGGCGCACACTCGTACCGTAACCTGCCCGAATGGCAGCTATTAATCGAACAGCTCGAACAACGCGCTGTGCGCTGGGAACATTGCACGGTGGCTCAAGAGCCGTCTCCCGCTTTGGTCGATGAAACCGTCGCGGCATGGTCGCGGCAGACGTTTGATGTCGTTGTGGGTATCGGCGGCGGCAGCGCGCTCGATGCGGCGAAAGCGATTGCGGGCCTGCTGCGCGTGCAGCGTAGCGTGATGGATTATCTGGAAGGCGTTGGGCCGGAATTGTCTTATGAGGGACCGGCCGTTCCCTTGATTGCGGTGCCGACAACCGCAGGCACGGGCAGTGAAGCGACCAAAAACGCGGTGCTGAGCGTGCAGGGCGAACACGGATTCAAAAAATCGTTCCGGCATGAGAAGCTGGTCGCGGAATATGCCGTTGTCGATCCGGCATTATTGGCAGGCTGTCCGCCGCAAGTCATTGTGGCCAACGGCATGGATGCGCTGACCCAATTGCTGGAATCGTATGTTTCGCTGAAATCGAATGCATTGACCGATGCACTGGCGGTTAGCGGTTTGCGGGCGGTGCGTGATGCTTTGATTGCGTTGTATCGACAACAGGGGCGTGGCAATGACGGTGCGCTTGATGAATACCGGAAAAAAATGGCGTACGCCGCTTTGCTTTCGGGCATTACACTCGCGCAAGTCGGGTTGGGGTCGGTACATGGGCTGGCTTCACCGTTGGGGGCGTTTTATCCGATTGCACATGGCGTCGTGTGCGGTACACTGGTGGCGTCGGCAACGGCAATCAACATTGCCAGTATGCGCGCGCGAGAACCCGATAACCGGGCGCTGGGGAAATATGCACATGTGGCTGAAATCCTGTGCCGGCAATCGTTTAACGATCAACATGCGGCGCATGCGGCATTGGTGCAGTTGCTTTCGGACTGGACGGCGGAACTCGAATTGCCGCGCCTGTCCGGTTATGGCCTACGGGAGCCGGGAATCGATAAGGTGGTGGCCAATTCCCGCGGCAGCAGCATGAAAACCAATCCGATTGTGTTGACCGATGAAGAAATCAGGCAATTGCTGCTGACGCGGCTGTAATGTTGTGCAAGCGGTTCTGGCGTTCTGGGTTTATCACGAATGTTTTGCGGCATTCGTAGCGGCTTTTTTCTGGCCGATGCGGCTTTCCTTTCCGGCAATCAGGTTGGCGATGTTGGATTGATGACGCCAGATGAGTAACAGCGCCATTAACAGCACGGTCAGTGTATTCAAGTTGATACCGAAAAAAAAGTACGCGTAAACCGGCGCCAGTGCAGCCGCAATGAGTGCGGACAGCGACGAATAGCGTGAAATTGCGGCAACGGCAATCCAGGTTGCCATGGCCAGTAAACCGAGAAAAACATCCAGCCCCAGCAGCACTCCAACGGCGGTGGCTACCCCTTTGCCGCCCTGAAAGCGGAGAAATACCGGGAAAACATGACCCAGAAACACCGCCAGCGCGACGGCAACAATGGCTTCATCACCCAGCCCCCAACCGGGTGCAAGCGATTGTGCCAGCACGATGGTCAGCCAGCCCTTACAGGCGTCGCCAAGCAGCGTCACTAGCTCCTCGGATTTTTTTCCGCTTCGCAGGACGTTGGTTGCGCCCGGATTTTTCGATCCATAAGTTCTGGGGTCCGGCAATTTGAACATCCGGCTGGCGATCAGCGCAAACGGTATCGAACCGATCAGATAAGCCGCAATGGTGAAGATCAGCAGTGTCATTGAAATAGGCGTCGTTCAGTTAAAATAAATTTGAATTCTTGTGTATATTATAAAAAAACAATCGTACTCAAGCACGCATTTGGCATGCATTTTGCCATAACTTTCGTTAATTTTTCGGTTCGCCATTATGGATATTATTTTTTTGCACGACTTCAAAGTGAAAACCCTGATCGGTATTTATCCATGGGAACGGCGGGTTGCGCAAACCATACAATTCGACCTGGAAATCGGGCTGTCGAGTTCACAAGCCGGTAAAACGGATTGTATTGACGATGCGATAGACTATGCGGATATCGTGCAAACCATTCATGACATTTTGAACAGCCGGCATTTTTCATTACTCGAAGCGTTGGCCGAGCATATCGCACTGACGATTATGAAA
This sequence comes from Alatinidae sp. Z8VKAUB7J3, assembly GCA_010016025.2. NCBI lineage: Eukaryota > Metazoa > Cnidaria > Cubozoa > Carybdeida > Alatinidae > Alatinidae sp. Z8VKAUB7J3. Next base: position 20,470,899 of record JAAAKM020000498.1, read on the forward strand.
GAATTCAATTCACCCTGGGTGAAAGTCAGGATTTCCAAACTGGGGATTCTGCGCGGCATTAAGAAAGTCGGCGTGTGTATCGAGCGGGGTTCGAAAGCTTAGGTACAGCAGGGAACAGCAAAAAACAGCAATATGGGCAAAAACGGTTTCAAAAAATCTGGAACCGTTTTTGCACTGTGTCCAATCGATGTTAACGCAGTATGGTTGATGTTAACGGTAAGCGGAACTGTCGTCGTCAAAAAAAACTTGTCGGAACGTCCGTTCGCGGTCGGTAAAACCGGCCAGTTTTTCTTTATAATTCCAGCTCGCCGCGGGTACACCGCTGGCACCGCTGTCATAATCGTAGTTGTTGACGAGATTACTGTAGAGCACAATCGCTATTCCGTACAGGAACAGACTGACAAGCATATCTTTCATAGGGCACACACAAAAAAGTTGTTTATATCGAGTTCGGCCTAAAAAGCTTTAGCGGACAGGTAAATGGTACGGGTTTAATGGTGTCTGTTTTTTCCGCTATTGCTGAACTGGCGCGGTATTTACAATTAAAAACGAAAAACCGCTTTGTCTGTCAATAAGTAGTGAGTATTCGTATTATCAGCGTGCCAAAATGACGCGCCCGCCGCATTCCTATTTATCCTTATCAATACCCTGAGCGTGTTTGAGGCTGTCACGCTGTTAATGGGAAAAGCGTAAAGGGTGTATCGATATAACGTCGGAACCACCGTCAGTCATAGGGCAGTAATCGCGCACCGGTGACAATTCGCCAGTCAGCTTGTGATCGTATCATCATTCCCGTTCTGCCGCAATATTATGATTTTGCGGTACAAAATACATGACTTATAGCTGGGGTCAGCAGTTGTGTCTGACGAGAAAGTCATATAATCCCAGATTATATAATAATCATTATTTATTATTTCCAATTATATGGAAGGTTGCTGTATAGTACGCACCGAATTTTAATTTGGAAACATGTAATCATGGATTGGCAGGGCTGGTTTACATTGCTTTTATGTGTCGGTGCATTATTGACGCTGACATTTACGCGTCTCGGCCCGCATCTGGTGATGATCGCGGTACTGACGGTATTAAGTGTTTCCGGCATTCTGGCTGCCGATGAAGCGTTGCTCGGTTTCAGTAATTCGGGGCTGATCACGGTGGCGGCGATGTTTGTCGTGGCAGCGGGCATGCATGCTTCGGGGGCCATCGATTTGCTCGTCAATCATGTGCTGGGCCGGCCTGAGACGGTGCGCGCCGCGTTGACGCGGATTTATTTTCCGGTCGTCATGCTCAGTGGGTTTCTCAACAATACCCCCGTGGTTGCAACCATGATTCCGGCGATTTACAGCTGGTCGCGCAAAATCGGCATCGCACCGTCGAAACTGATGATTCCGTTGAGCTACTTTGCCATACTCGGCGGCATGCTGACGTTGATCGGCACCAGCACCAATCTGATTGTCAACGGCCAGTATCAAACGCTGACCGGCGAGCCCGGTTTTTCGTTGTTTGCGATTACCGCGGTCGGGTTGCCGGTAGCAATCTGCGGTTTCATTTTTATGTGGCTGGTGTTTCCCCGTCTGTTGCCGGATCGATCGCAGAACACGGCGTTTTCAAATTTGCGCGAATTTACGCTGGAAGTATCGATTGCGCCCAACGGACCGCTGGTCGGCAAAACCGTCGAGGAAGCGGGGCTAAGACATCAGCGGCGCGTTTATCTGGTTGAAATCGAGCGCAAGGGTACCGTCATCACCGCGGTGTCTTCCGAGGAAATGCTGCAAGGTGGCGACAGACTGGTTTTTGCCGGCGATACCGACGCAATTTCCGATTTGCTGCGCATCAACGGTATCATGCCGTCAACCGACGGCGAGCAGGTGCAGACGCTGCAAATGCAGCGCGCCGAAAGGCGTCTGGTGGAAGCGGTGGTGTCGCCGCATTGCGCGGCTATCGGGCACGCCATTCGTGACGCGCGTTTTCGCGCGCAGTACGGCGCGGTGGTGCTGGCGGTGGCGCGAAACGGCGAACGGATCAAGGGCAATCTGGGTAACATTATTCTTCAGGCAGGCGATACCCTGCTGCTGGAAGCCCGGCCGGCGTTTGTCAGCCGTCAGCGCTACAACAAGGATTTTCTGTTAATCAACGATTTGAATACCGAATCGCCGCGCCATGAACGCGCGTATCTGGCCTGGGGTATTCTGGTCGGCATTATTACTTTAGCGGCACTGGAAGTCATCAGTATGCTGAACGCCGCGCTGATCGGCGCGGGATTGATGATCATCACGGGATGCTGTTCGGCCAAACAGGCGGAAAAAAGCCTCGACCTCACGGTCATCATTACGATCGCGTCGTCGTTTGCGCTCGGCATTGCGTTGCAAAAAACCGGCGTGGCTGAATATATCGCCGAGAATATCGTCAGTTTCAGCGGCGGGACGCCGTGGCTGCTGCTGATCTTGACCTACCTGACGGTTTCCATGCTGACCGAAATCATCACCAACAATGCGGCGGCGCTGATTATGCTGCCGATAGCGCTGGAAATTACCGAAAAAGCGGATCTCAATACCGTACCGTTCGTGCTTGCAATCATGATGGCGGCATCGGCGAGCTTTGCCACGCCGATCGGCTATCAAACCAATTTGATGGTGTATGGGCCGGGCGGTTACCGCTTTTCGGATTTCCTGAAAGTCGGCGTGCCGATGAATATTCTTACCGCGATAGTGACGCTGACCGTCTTGCTGATCGGCTGGCCGCTGGTGTAGCGTATCGGGTTTGCCGCGGGGCTGGGCCGTTTGCGGGTCAGCAAAAGCGGCCGAGTGTGCGATAATCTGAAATCGTTCGTTTTTTCGGTTTCCCTTATTGTAGCTATGTTCAAATCGATAGAAAATTTTGTCGGCAATACCCCGCTGGTTCAGTTGCAGCGTATTCCGGGCGACACCAGCAACATTATCCTGGCCAAGCTGGAAGGCAATAATCCGGCAGGTTCGGTGAAAGACCGTCCGGCGCTTTCAATGATCAGACATGCGCAGCAGCGCGGCGATATCAAACCCGGCGACACACTGATAGAAGCCACCAGCGGCAATACCGGCATTGCACTGGCAATGGCGGCGGCCATCATGGGGTACAAAATGATATTGATCATGCCGGAAAACCTGAGTGTCGAACGCCGTCAGTCAATGGCCGCCTACGGCGCTGAAATTATCTTAACGCCGAAAGAAGGCAGTATGGAATACGCCCGGGATCTCGCGGAACAAATGCGCGACGCCGGCAAAGGCGTTATCCTCGATCAATTCGGCAATACCGATAATCCGCTGGCGCACTTTGAGGGCACTGCACCGGAAATCTGGCGCGACACGGCGGGGAAAATCACGCATTTTGTCAGCAGCATGGGCACCACGGGCACCATCATGGGTTGTTCCCGGTTTCTCAAGGCGCAAAACGAACACATTCAAATCGTCGGTGTGCAGCCCGAAGAAGGCGCACAGATACCGGGTATACGCAAATGGCCGGCGGCCTATTTACCGAAAATTTTCGATGCCAGCCGAGTCGATGACATGATATACGTGTCCCAACAGGAAGCGGAAGACATGACACGGCGTCTGGCAAGCGAGGAAGGTATCTTTGCCGGCATTTCATCGGGTGGTGCACTGGCTGCGACACTCAGACTTTCCGCCCGGGTCGAGCAGGCCGTGATTGTATTCATTGTGTGCGATCGCGGCGATCGTTACTTGTCCACCGATGTTTTTCCGGCGTCGTTTCAATCCGGCGAACAATAATGTGATTGCGGCCGGCCGCGTCTTGTGCCTGCGCCTATGCCGGTTCGCGTTTCAGCCGGACGTTCGAGCCAATGCGGATTGTGACACGAGCCGCCTGCCATGACTAACCGGACTATTTTTTTATCGCTGGTTATCGTGTTGTGTCTGCTGGCGTTTTCGGTTTCCGTGGCAAAGCCGCGTCTGGTTTTAAGTGTTGAGGACTTCCAGAATCCGGTTTTTCAAACCCGGTCGGTTACGCTGCGGATTCAGGATGATGAAACAGGGATACGGCAGTTGGATATCGACATTGAATCAGTTGCGGTGCACGATTATGTTTTGAAAAACGTCAAAATCACGTGTCGCGCGTTTCAGCTGGCGCGCGAGGAAATTGCATGTACGGACGGACAAATGACGCTGCGCGAATTGTTTGCCGCACCGGTTGCGTTGCGGTTTAATGTGACGCGTTCCGAACTGGCCGTTCACCTGCAACCCGAAACAGGAGAGCACTGGCAATTTACATTGCGCTGGGACGAGTCGTTCTGGCAGGCCGTTGTGGCGATCGAAGCGGGCAATGTCCTGCATGCGGCGCACTGGATTCCTAGTCGGGACACATTGCCTAAGCTGACGAACGGTCGCATCAACGGCAGCTTGCAGCTTGACGGCGACATGCAGGGGGTGACGTCGGCGCGTGCGCAGTTGTCGGTCGACGAACTGGCGTTTTCCGATGCCGCGGGTACGCGTGCCGGAGAAGAAATACAGTTGATCGTCACAGCGCAGCTGCACCGGGATCGTCTGCTGCAACACTGGAGCGGACATAGCGATATCCACTGGTCGCAGGGCGCCGTGTTCTGGCAGCCGCTCTTTTTCGCCGCCGCCGAACAGCATCTGAATGTCCAGGGGGTGTTCGATGGAAAAACCCTGCGGTTGCAGCACAGCCAGCTGATATTGCCGGAAATCGGCGCATTCCGGTTTGGCGGCACAATTGGTTGGCCGGATTTTAGCGTCAATCGCTTCAAACTGGATGCGGATAATCTTGCGGTGTCCGCGCTGTTCGAACAAACATTGAAACCTTTCCTGGTGGATACCATGCTGGCTGAGGTGGAAATTACCGGCCACGGCGATTTTGCGTTACGTGTCAAAAATAACGCAATATGGTCTGTCGACCTCGATCTGGATGACGTGACGATACTCGACAAACGCGACCGCTTTGCGTTTCACCGTATCAACGCGCATATTCCCTGGCAGGTCGACAATGCCACAGTCGCCGATATCAGTCTGCTGAAAGGGCATCTATTGCACATTCCGTTAGGTTCGGTGCGTGTGCCGCTCGAGATCAACGATTTCAGTATTTTTCTGCCGCAACTGGCGCTGCCGGTCCTGGACGGGCATTTGATGCTGGAGGATTTCAGCGCGGTATTTACCGAAGGCGAATGGCATTGGGAGTTTGGCGGTAATCTGACGCCGGTTTCCATGGAGGCCCTGACCGCAGCATTGCAGATTCAGCAGATGCATGGAGAATTATCCGGTTTTATCCCGGAAGTGCGTTACGACGGCGAAAGCGTTACGGTCAATGGTGTATTGCAGATCAACGTGTTCGACGGCAGCGTGGTGATTCATCGATTGAAACTGATCGAACCGTTGGGTATCGCACCGCATCTGACCGCGGATATGGCCATGCGTAATCTGGATTTGGGATTGCTGACGCGTACCTTTTCGTTTGGCAAAGTTGAAGGCCGCGTCGACATCGATGTTAATCAACTGGAACTTGCGAACTGGAAACCGATTCATTTCGACGCGCAGCTGTTCAGCAGCCCGGGCCGTTATACCCGGCGCATCAGTCAGGCGGCGATCCAGAATATTTCAGCGCTCGGAGGTGAAGGGGCGGTTGTCGCCATTCAGCGCAGTTTCCTGCGTTTTTTTGAGGAATTCAGCTATTCCGAAATCGGCTGGCGGTGTGCCTTGCGTTTCGATGTGTGTCATATGGGCGGAATCGAGCCGGAAGCGGATTCACGTTATACTCTGATCAAGGGCGGCGGCATTCCGGCGATCAATGTGATGGGCTATAACCGTAATGTCAGCTGGCAGGAACTGATTAACCGCCTGCAGCGCATTACGCACGAACACGAGCCGATTATTCAATAGACTGCTATAGCTGCACAACCGATTTCTGTTCGGGGATCGTGACATTATTATTCCACTGCAACCGTTCTCGTACCGCCGATTGCAGTGCCGTCGCACTGGATCGTTCACCATGTACGATAAACGTTTTTTCAGGCGCATGTTTGAAATGACGCAGCCAGTCCAGCAATGCCGCCTGATCGGCGTGTGCGGACAGTCCCCCGATGGTGAAAACTTCCGCTTTGACGGCAATCTCCTCGCCGAAAATTCTGACGCGTCTGGCCCCGTCGACGAGGCGGCGTCCGAGTGTGCCGGCAGCTTGGAAACCCGTTATTACGATGCTGCATTCCGCGCAGCCCAGATTGTATTTGAGGTGATGCTTGATGCGTCCGGCGTCACACATGCCACTGGCGGAAATAATAACAGCACCGCGCCGGATGGTGTTCAGATGCATGGAGTCTTCTACGGACTGGATGAAATGGATGCGCGGTTTTTTGCCGTCGCCGCTCATCCATTCTATCGCATCGAGCGCTTCCGCATCGAGCACCGCGATATGCTTCATGGTGATGTCGGTTGCCGCCACGGCCATCGGCGAATCGACGTAAATATCCATTTCACCAAGCCGCCCCGCACGATAAAGATCGATCAGCAAAAACAGCAGGTCTTGGGTGCGGCCGACGGTAAACGCGGGGATAATCACATTGCCGCCTTTTTCTGTCAGCGTGTTGTTGATGGCATAAGCCAGTTCATCGAGCGTTTCCAGCATGTTGCGGTGCAACCGGTTGCCGTATGTCGATTCGACCAGCAGTACGTCGGCGTGCCGTATCGGTGTCGGGTCGCGCACAATCGGGTGACCCGGCTGTCCGAGGTCGCCGGAAAAAACAATTTTTTTGGTCGTTGCTTTGGCCGTTGACGGTTCGGTCAGCCAAAGCTCGATAATGGCGGAACCCAGAATATGTCCGGCGTCCCTGAAAATGCAGCGTACCGAAGGATGTGGCGTAATGTCGCTATCGTACTTGACCGCAGTCAACTGGTTGAGAAACCGTTCCGTCTGCGCGACCGTGTACAACGGCGCATATTCCTGTAATGCGGTGTTTTTGATTGACTTTCTGCGGCGTTTTTTGTTGCGCCATTCGGTTTCTTTTTCCTGAATATGTGCACTGTCCTTGAGCATTACCTGAAGCAGGTCACAGGTTGCCGAGGTCGTATAAACCGGCCCTTTGAAACCCCAGACGCATAGCCGGGGCAACAGGCCGGAGTGATCGATATGTGCGTGCGTGAGCAGCACGAAGTCGATGGTTGCCGGATCGAAAGTGAACGCCGTGCGGTTTTTGGTGTCCGCCCCGCGCCCGCCCTGAAACATGCCGCAATCGACCAGAAAGCGCAGGCTACCGGTTTCGATCAGGTAACACGATCCGGTGACTTCGCCGGCAGCGCCCAGAAATGTCAGCTGCATACGCGATTCCCTGTTTTAAAGCACCAGCGTGTCGAGAATCTGTAAGGTGCCGTCGACCAGCAAATCCATTTCTTTTTCGTTGACGATATACGGCGGCATGAAATAAACCGTTTTGTCCAGCGGGCGCAACAGCAGCTGCTGTTGCAATCCCGCCGCGAAAAAGCGTTGCGAAAACTGATCGATTTGCGTATCGACTTCAAACGCCCAGATCATACCGCAGTTTCGAAAATGTCGGACTCTGGGGTGTGCCGACAGTTCGGCCGCGCGTTTGTTAAGATAGGCCGCTTTGGTTTTATTCGTCGCGAGTACGTCATCCTGTTCGAAAATGTCGAGTACCGCGAGTGCGGCGCGGCAGGCCAGCGCGTTACCGGTGTGGGTGTGTGAATGCAAAAAAGCATGTGCCGACCGGTCGTCATAAAATTGCCGGTAAACCGTATCGGTTGCCAACACCACGGATAACGGCAGATAGCCGCCGCTCAACCCTTTTGCAAGACACAGAAAGTCCGGTGTGATGCCACCCTGTTCGCACGCAAACAGGGTGCCGGTACGGCCGAAACCGACTGCGATTTCATCGGCAATCAGGTGTACCTGGTAGCGGTCGCAAATTTCCCGTGCGCGCTTCAGATACACCGGATGGTACATACCCATGCCCATCGCGCCCTGAATCAGCGGCTCGATAATGAATGCCGCCGTGGAGGCATGATGTTGCGCAAGGTGTTGTTCCAGCACCGCAGCAGCGCGCAGCGCATAAGCTTCGGCCGATTCCCCCGCTTCGGCATAACGCCAGTCCGGCGTCATGACATGCGTGCAGGGGCGCAGCAGCGGCGCATAGGTTTTCTTGAAAATAGCAACATCGGTTACCGACAGTGCGCCGAGGGTTTCGCCGTGATAATCGTTTTGCAGGCTGACGAACTGCGTTTTTTCGGGTTTTCCTGCAAGCTGCCAGTAATGAAAACTCATTTTCAGCGCGATTTCCGTTGCCGACGCGCCATCGCATGCGTAAAAGCAGTGTCCGAGATCGCCGGGCGTGATGGTTTTCAACCGTTCGGATAGCGCGACGACCGGTTCATGGGTAAAGCCGGCCAGCATGACATGTTCGATTGTATCCAGTTGATCCTTGATTGCCGCGTTGATGGCCGGATTGGTGTGACCGAACAGATTGACCCACCAGGAACCGATTGCATCCAGATAACCAATGCCATCTGCATCGTATAGCCAGGGACCCTCACCGCGGACGATCGGTACCAGCGGAAACGTTTCGTGCGCCTTCATTTGCGTGCACGGGTGCCAGATAGTTTGCAGACTGCGTTGTTGAAATGCGGATGTTGAAGATGTAGTGGCGTTGGTCATTGAATACTGTGGAGTCGCTGTTAAAAAATCGGTTATTGTCTACAGTCAGGATGGTAAACCGATTTGCGGCGGCTTTCCAGTCAAACCGGCCAGTCTTGAACTTCGGCGATTGACTCAAGTTCTCAAAACGTATGTCGACGACGGTATCGAATCTTTATCAAAAGAATTTTCATCAATCTGCACAAAGTACAGTAGCTGGAAAGCAAATTCACTATGAACGGCACCGGCCGGAGGAAACGACCCTGTATAAGCTGGCGCAAGAGAATATTGAAACCTTTTTCGCACAAGTCGAGACAGAAGCTGGATCAGGGTTACCTGACTTTGTCAAAGATGAATTTGAAGCTTTTCTTGAATGTGGTATTCTGGCCCATGGGTTCTTACGTCTGCGTTGTGTCAACTGTGCCCATGAGAAACTGGTCGCTTTTTCCTGCAAGAAGCGGGGATTTTGTCCCTCGAGCCTCTTGCAAAATTACTACGAAACAATCGAAAAAAAACGGTATTTGCCTCTTAGAGATTTATTTTTTCAGTGAAAGTGTTGGTTTCGCGTGATTACAAAACTAAATTACCGCTTTTTTCAAAATCCAGACGTGCCGGTGCCCTCAGTCATCATGACTGAAGACTTAAAATTGTTTTAAAGCCTGTTCACGTGACAAATGTCATGAGTTGATTTGCTGTCAGCGCAAGAATGCCAAACATCAAATGGCACGCAACTTTGGCATGGCCGCACACACGCACCATGCGGCCGCCAAATTCATCTTTCAATCGCGCATTGACGCGTTCAACCGTGCTTCGTTCGTGATAACGGATCGTTCCGGCCGGTTTGTGAGCGACTAGCCGGCAGCGTTTGTTTTCAGCTGCAATTTCCGCTTTTAGTGCCGAATTACGGCGAGGATTTACGTCAATCAACGGCACATGACCAAGCTGCCGGCTGGCCTCATGAATCCCGAAGTAAAAGATAACTTAGTTTGGAGATAAACAGTAAAGGGGGGAAATAATACTGTAACGAACTGTAAATATTTTTCTTTACAATCAGTGCAAAAATGTTAGTTTAGCATCGTCATATTATCACTGTACTTGAACAGGGTCTGTTCGTAGATGACTGATCCCCTCCCAAATACACAATGAAATTACAGCATGAAACCACCATACTAATTTCAGAATTCTTGTAATTAATAGGTACCCAACTGCCTTCGAGTGAGTCACACTATTTATACGTTAAAATACGTTCTGACTACACAGGGTAAAACGGTATATTTTACGATGTTGCACTATAAACAACGTTGCTAAACGAAAACGCACCGCGCCATCAGAGTTTTTAATTGAATTGCTGTGATGTCATCTATCCCTAACTTAACTGTAAAGTGGCCTTACAAATCTGACCAACATGCATTTTACAAAAATTAAACATATGTGGAATATGGCTGTCTTGATTTTAAAAGGCCTAACAGCCAAGTTAGCAATTAAAGTTCGCGCAAGTCACTACTTTATACGAGAGCCATACCTGATCTCCACTTGTTCACAGGGTTAACCCAAGCATAGATTTCACCAAGTACGTTGGGGGATCCGTGTTAGTACGTGAGGAAATAAATTAATACTGAATACTGTAAGATCAAATTGGGTATCACGTATGAAGCAGTATATCAGATTTCTAACTCGGATTAAATAACAACAAAATGGTTGCAGGTAACTCGGCCCTGTCCTGTACATTACATAAAGTTAAGTGAGCAAACTAAATGCCCTCCCTCGTTGGATACAGGGAGATGCTAATATTTTCAGAATTGTTTGCACTATAAAGAAAAAGACTGTGATCAGACGTTAAAGATTTAGATTTGCTTTAGTCAAGTTAAACCTCGTTATTTATAGTCATTGTTTAGGGTTTGGCTAGATAGCAGCTGCCAATATTTCAACTGTGCATGGAAAGGACTTACATACTGTCATGTAAAACCTTTTCAAAATGCTGACATTTTCTAGTTGTGAAGCCAGATGGATAGGCATGTACACCCAATCCTATCTAGAGGAGTCAAACCAAACGCTAAATTTTCGTGCTTCAAGACCAATTTACCCGTTTTGTTGTCTGGGTGGTTTTGGTGCCACTCCGGTGTGTAAAAACAGAAAAATGGCCCAGTCTTACTATGAGTATCAGTCACTGCTGGGTGCGACAGTAAAAGAATTACACCTATACAATGTTGACTTTAGGTAAAATGGTAACCCTAACAATGTTAGGTTAGGTGATCATAACCAGAAAATAGATACATGCAAGCAAATGCTAATAATTGCTAGCGTATTAGTGAGAACGTTGTTGGAGTACTGGGTACGACAAAGTAGAGCCCAATTTATGCTAATAATAACCAATGGAAATATTTTCCTATATTACCATTGCTTATTAATAATAGTTTTATATGACATATGTATATATAAAAAATGTCCCTTATATATCTATATATGTATATATCTATATATAACTCATAAATATACTCCCATCACGTTTCAATACCATCTGTTTCAAAATCAAGAAGAAAAAAATATAGAGGCCCATGTCTATTACAGTTTCTTTGAAAGCAAGTGATATTACTCCCTGGGGGAAACTATAAGTACAGGTTACAAGAAGGCATTGTTGACACACAAGCAAATGTAATATCGACAAGTAGTTAGCAAGTACCCAAGTAATGATGTACAGCTGCCTTTCGGACAGACGAAATGTTGACGTGTAAGAATACCCTTTGGCGTTTGTTTCATACGAATCCCTGTTCCGACTCGATGTGACCAAAGAATTAGAGCCACTACAAAAACTTTGAACTTCAGGAAACCTAAAACAGTACTACACTTCACGTCAATGATCATTACTCCCCATTTCCCAACTTCCTGGTAGGTCATGTGGAAACAAATATTAATAAAATAATATACCGTTTATGTAGTTTACAGAAAGGCATGTATGCGAGTGAATGCTTGGGACAATAACAGTGCCAGTAATACAAACAGCAGCCACTGCCTAAAAACGTTTAAGTGGCACTGGCCGATCAGACATCAATAGAGTAAGAATAGATTTCCACCGTGTTTACTTCAGAGAAACCACGCTCATTGTTTCGTGTCGCTAACCAACCATTGGTAGGTAATAGTGACACGTATCCCCCCTTCAATCTCTGATACACCAACTCTTTGTTTCTAAATTATATAGTATCACAAAAGGTTGACATAGGATGTAAAAGTTCATAGGAAACTGATGCCTACAAAATAGCAATAAATAATCAGCTGGCACACTTGAATAAATATTACATCTAGCTAGTAAAATACCGCAAGTTTGGTCTTTTATTTCTAACTGAAATCAACCATGCAAAAAAATAAGACCCAGAGTTAATGTAGGAAAGAAGTAACTGTAATTTACGTACTCAATAGACTCTTGAAAGAGTAAGTAATGATTAGCAAGCAATGCAGTTGATTTCTCGACTGAAAACATACTACTCGTGAGAATGTTTGCCTGTTCATAATTATCTTCCGGTTTTTATACATAAAAATACAATAGAATACAGGCATTCACAGTCCCCAGAGAATGTATCTGGGGCGAGCTTGTTTAGCTGCTGCAAGAATTTAGAACACTGCGACTTCTACAGCCAATCCCGTGCCTCATAGCTAAGGCAGATGTATGCAATGTTCCGAGATGTAAAAACCATCGATTCTCTCTACGTTACAGTTCAACTAAAAATTGAAGTATTTATTGCACTAAGAAGGGCCATGTAGCTAGGTGTCTCCTGACAACTGGCAAAAGTGAAATGTGAAGTCAAAATTGATCAAATATCTTCCAGATCTCCTAACATTTCAGCAAGTATGTTGAAACTTATACAATTGCAAGTACAAATCATAACGTGGAGGTCTTAGTGGTTATATTAACAATCATATATTGTAAACGTCCATGCGATGTGAGTTTGACAGTGTAGTGACTCCCTGCTTACTCAGGGCATCATCAAAGTTTAGAGTAGGTGAACATGTGAATAATTTGAAGGGTTGATAAGAAATGACAATGCCCAGTGCCGTCAATATTCTACAGACTTCATCAAAATCGCTATAAATGTTTAGCAACTGTGGGTACGGTACAATGAAAACAAACGAATTGACAGATCCTTCGAGGCGTACGTTTACCCCGCTATGCCAAGTTGGTTTTCTCTGTTTGCGATATCTCTTTGGTTACTTCTGACATTATCGACCATGGTATTACATATGTGGAACCGTGATACTGACACTGCATTATTTCTCTCCATAATACATGTTGCTTTCAACACACTTGCCTCTATTGAAACGGTGAGATGGCAATACATCGCCCTCTCATATCTGATCCATCGTCATTACATGTACTCCAAAGATTATAGACTGAAAATTGTAGTATCAAATCTTCGTATGGTCATACTACTACCTACGATGGTGCCTTATAAGCATGAATCAAAACTAAATGTTATACAACTCCGTATTACCTTTAGGCAATAAGAGATATCAGAGACGGCCATTTGCATGCCGTTTTGTATTTGACACGGTGGCACACCACTTGTGTCCCCTTACTGTACTCTACCGTGAATGTAAGGCATTAATTGTCACGTATTGTATTGGTACATAGAAAAGTGGTGAAGTAAACAAACCATGCAGTATGTAAAAGCATGGCATGAAACCACATTCCGGATTCGATATTAGAGGTACGAAAACCTCTTGACGTCTAGGGTATGGCCACGATCGGCAATAAACACATAACTCTTCACTTTGACTAACGCAAAGAAGCAATCCGTAAGCAACGAACATTGTCATAGGGATCGTCAAAATGACTCGGACTACGGGCCAGTTGTGGGCAGAGTGTAGAGGCCAAGGTGGTACCCAAGTGGGGTGGTACTTGAATGTAGGTCAATGACTGTTAATGCACATGTTAAACAGAAGATACCCAGTGTAGCATGAGTGGGAAAATTAGACTGCGGTCTTGAATATCACAATCCAAGTATGTGGTACCGAGGCAATGAAAGTCGCGTGCAGACCTCTCTTATACATACTGAGTTTTGTAGGTGAGTTGGCATGTTCCGACTACGATTTGAGACTTGGCGTCGTTCAGCCACACCAACCTTGTACGTTAGGGCAGTGAAAATTCATGCCTGCCTACCTGCCACATAAGTTACGTGATGTGAGGGGCAGTTTTTCATCCCTTCTTAAACTCGGCATTCAATACATGAAACAATCGGGGGTTAAAGCAAGTACTCTCTTGGGAGCCGGGTGACATTCAGGTATCTCATATTCACTATTGCAAATGTTTAAAGGCGGCATTAATGGGCGTGGCGGTGTTTTTAAACTGGACTGTTGCTTTCAGAGTCAAACGATCAACAATGGGCGAAGCCAACTTTGGGGCTTAGCAATAAAACACCAGGTTGACTTCAAATGGGGCCTTATCTCAAACAAAAGGTATCTCCGGCAACATAAGCTTAAAACATAACCCACTCGCATTGCTTTAGGGCCTGAAACATAACTTTGTCTACTATGTATAAACTTAGTACATAATTAGGACCACCTGGTTGCTGTAGTGAGAGAGTGCAAAGCAAGAAGCGGGGGTTTCTTGGAGGGGATCACTTTGCTGCTATCAAGACTGTGTATGTACAAGAAACCTAAAAATTTATGAAATTTTGTGTGAATATTTGCAAATATAGGACGTACGACATCGACATCTCTTAGCCTCGATCTAAGTCGGGTAAAAACTGGGTTAGCTGTGCTACACGTGTTAGGGGCGGTGTGTCACCCACCTTAGAAATACTGGCAGATACTGTAATTCAATCCATGAAACATTATATAAATCTTCGCAAGGCGACGCGTCTGGTAGAAATGGCAGAAGGGACGAAGGATCGTATGGAGTTGGGATGGCGACACAACCTGATCGAAGGAACCCCAGGAAAGAAATCGTTACAACTTCAGCTAGCTTTCACCATGGAAGAACATTCATCAAACTCCATTATAACTTACTTACTCACTGAACTGCACTAAGTTTAAAAACCTCCTATAAAGTTCTCGCGACCTCAGTGACGGTATACGTACCTGCAAGACATACGCTGAGTGCGCGAACAGACACTCACGTTCCAGTACAAACTCCCCAGATGTAAGCCACAAACAAGAAAATGCTATTGAGTCACAAGGATTGCGTTCCACGTCTACTTCCCAATAGAAAACGATAATTCTGACTATTGTATTGGCTTGAATAAGCGAGCTAAACTGCTCTCCTCTGTCGATCCATAGCTCTTTTCCAACATTCGATCCCTCGCGGAGTTTGTCGATTACGAACATTAATGCAGACATGCGCATTCGAGCATCGCTGCAATGGTCTGAAGAGAATCTCGGACAAAGGCGCACGGCTTACTGATATCTCAATGTCAACAAAAGCCATTGAATCTTTCTGTTTTGAGTTAATCGCTTCAACGTGCTTTATATTGTTTGTCTCTCATCCGACAGGTTTATTTTAAGTAAAGACGCTTCAGAATAAAACGTGACACAAAACAGTTATACCACTATGAAGTTGAAGCTTCTTGATAGGCGACCAGCGCAATCTGTTAAATCGAAGAGTAAACTTGGACGATTAGTAGCGAGGCCAAGTTTCAGTGTCTGTGATCAACATATTCAGGGAAGCTCCCGGTGGCATGGCAGGTAATGAGCAGAACATAAGGTTGTTCACTTTTGCTTGAATTCCTCTTCTGTTAATCTTGTTGCTTAGGAGAAAGTGAAATATAAACCGTGCGCAGACAGTAGAACATACGCAACGTTGCTGCATTCAGGCTTTCTCTTGATAGGCAAACTAAACCAATGTTTCTGACCTTGCATCGTTCCACTTGGATACAACCTGAGTTAACGGAATGCTATTCAGTGTCGGGAGCAGTATCTCCCCAGTATTCTAACCACGAAAAAAATTAATTGCATTTATCAAGGCAGATTATGCCCAATAAAATTTTCTAGACCTGTTTTGAGTGTCCAAGAAGTTGACTAAGAGGGGAACTTTAAGGGCGGATGCCTTTGTTCAAAACAGCTCTGGACTAGCCTCACCTAATCCTTTCCGTGTCACAGCTCCTATTTTGTGCAGATAAGACAGTCAAACTAGCTCAAAAAGGGGTAAACGTCGGGAAAATTGCAAAAGAATGTTTGAATGTATTTTTGGAAAGTGTGTTTTAAACACTTGCATCAAAAAAGTCCTAATCGAACTATGCAACAGAATTTTTTATGAAGCTTCGAATCTGAGGTAATAATGCCCTGAAAAAGGTCTTTTTAGGGAATTTGTGAAATGTGTTATGCGATCAATACATAAATTTAAAGGAAGAGAACTTGCCCCATTTAAAACAATTAAATTAAATCGTTCTAAAATTAGTAAGACCAAACGAGAAGCAACAAATCGGAGTAAAAATTATTTAAATTATTTTCAGGGGGTAACAAACGGTAAAAATCACGGTAAAATGTTGAAGTGGGTGAAAAACGTAATTAATGTTAGTTTTAATTTAGCATTTTGGGTAATAAGCGACATTCAACTGTGCAAAAATGCATTTAAATAATTATTATTCGTTCCTCATTACTTTATCTCATTTTTTTGATAAGGCATGAAGTAATTCTTTGCTTTCTAATAGTGGAATTGACAGTAAAACATCACTGCAGGAGAGGTAATTATACAAACAGAAAGGGCAAACTAATACAGTATGACTGGGACACAATCACATTTCATTCATTCACTAGCAAAAAAAACAATTCTACGACATTCACTCCCCGGACATATACCCCCCGGACAATCACCCCCTGAGACATTAACCCCCAGTGATATTCGCCCCCTGCGACATTAACCCCCTACGATATTCACAAAATTTACCATATGACATTAACCCCCCTCAATGAATAATGGCACCAGGGATCTTTGACGTAGGTTGAAGTTCTGTGATTGCGCCGAAGGTTGGCATGACCATAGTGCAGGGGTTCTCAAAGTGGTCGATATCGACCCCCAGGGGTCAATGGGACCATCCAGGGGGTCGATGAATACCCAAGGGTAGGAATGGAGTTCGATGAATATCCAGGGGGTCGAAAAGAGGTCGATGAATAAACATGTTCCCATCCTGTAGTAAGAAAATTGCAAAATGTACCCCCTACTAGCCCTCCTCGTCCCTTCCCACTCTTTCCATCCATTCCCACCCCTCTCCCCGCTCTAGACAGGGCTGATACAGGAATCATTCGTGTTTTAGTTTCGTACTGCGGTAGTGGGTTAGCAAGCGTATTCTTCTCCTTCCTTGCCCCATGGGTCCCCACCCCTCTCACATATTTTTTCTGCTTCACTGCCCAGACAGGGCCGATACGGGAAGCATTCGTGTCTTAGTCATGTATTGGGTGAGCGCGATTTCCCCTCCCTCTCCGCCCGGACCTCGGGTTTCGCTTTCGTTTTCAGTATACTGTCAACGCCCGTGACGTTCGTCTTTGTTGTGACGCTTTGAAAATTATGTAATACACATTATGGCTCATTATCACAAACTGACCTGATTTAGCCGCAAGGGTTGAAGGGAAAATGTTACAGTGTACGTTTTATTTCAGTTATAATGCATTACAATGTGATTGGGATCTTAATAAGGAAAATGACATTTCCAAATCTTGTTACTTCGCGCTGTTTCTCACAGGCCAGTAGTGACCTCGTAACTGTACCTAGAAATGAGCACACTTGAAAGCAATTTGCTCTGAGGGGGTTGGATACTTGGAAGCTGCTTTTGTCCTCAGTATTACAAATGCCTCCTTTTGAATCAAGCTGCTTGTGCAGAAGTTAATACTATCATTGAAGAATTTCATGCACATCACATAGTGCTAGTAAACAAAGAAATGTATGTGACTAAGATATCTCCTGACAACGAACACTGCGAGTATTTGTACAATTGGGGAAACCAAAATCCTTAGCAAAGTTTGTGCTTCTTATATCTGGTATGTGAGAGAGCGATACATGGAAGAATATCATAATGCACTTTGGTGGAATAATTAACACTGTGATATAGTTATAATTGCTATTTCTCGAAAAAAAGTTTTTTGTAACGTCATCACTTTAGTACTCTATTCCGTAGTTGAGAAGAAAATGTTTCATGTTTTAAGTTGGAAAAGGAATGCAGTGTTGTTATTGATAATTTATTAGAAGCGCGCATTCTGACAAATGCTACTGGCATATCCTATGGACATCGAAACATGATGACACATAAATATCCTTGCGTCTAAACAGAAATTTCACGTAAAGCGTTAAGAATTCAACCTAGCATACATGGAAGGTCTATCAAATGTAAATCCAAAAACTTACCTTGAAATAATTTTAAAATGTATCTAATCCATCTTTTAAGAAGATCCCTTAGCAAATCAAAGAACTGACCTGAACAATCGATAATGGCGGTTAAAATTTGTTTCTTCCTTAAACATGGGAATTTAACAGCAACTATCGGTTAATATATATTTGGGATGTATTAGGAAATTGAAATGATTTGCTTTGTACTAAAGCGCTTTTGTATATCTAGAACCGCATGTGACTTCAGCATTTACAAGACATGAAAAGTTAGTTTGTGGTACAAAATTTGGATATTGAGTTGAATAACGGATTCATTTTGCTAAACGTTTTCGCCATACACTGATCACAGCAATCATATGCAGTGAAGTGAGAAAGCTTTTTACTATGGATTTATAGGAAATGAGACGATCAAAACACGTCGTACAAAATAACAGTCACGAGAGCGACAGCATCTCTGCCACTCACGTTATTGAAAAAGTGTAAATTGTAAACCAGTTCTTTTTGTCAACAGAGCACCGACTCCTTTGTTTTGATAAATGCAGCCCCCTCAAGCGGCAAGATGGAAAGGCGATCGGCTTTGGTTGATACCTTAAACCAATCCTCTTGATAGTTGTTAGTACATGATGGGTTTAAAGCAAATTCTGTCGTATTGCTGAGTCTGTTTTGGGATCTGTTGACTTAGCTTTGTTTACACGATTCGGTCAAATTTTTGAATTCTTACTGCGTCTTCTAATGAAGGTCGACACTTGTTGCCCGATTCTGTCATGTATCTTACGACCACGTACGACCTATATATTCGCTCGCACAGTGACACGCCACTTCATAAACTGATGAAATTTTATGTGTGACGGGCAGTACATCTTTTGGGGCAACAGGCAGCAACTACGGGTGTAGTAAACAACACGCGGTTGTACCGTGGGTAAATTGTTGGTCACGGCCGTTTTTATTTTTTATCAGAAATTAAGGCAACTTTTCCAATCCACAGTAGTCGCAAATATCCTGGGCACTTCAACAGGTCATATTTTGGGTCAAAAGAAAACTCGGAATTTGATTAGAAATGATAATGTTGCTGACATTTTCTGGGTAGACTTTTGTTAGGAAAAGGGTTCTAATGTTGGCTAATTCCTCATCGAGTTTACTTTTGGAGCAAATGATAAGAGTGCAGTGAACCAAACGAGTTTTAGGGCAAAACGAGTCCGAGTGTTTTTATTGTCCCGCTTCTCCATTCACTGCATACGATTGCGTGATCAGTGTATGGCGAAAACGTTTAACAAAACGAACCCGTTACTTAACGCACTTTACAAGACTAGTATCGTAAGGGATCGTCAGTTGGCCAGAAATGAAAAGGCTTTTTCTCACTTGTGGAAAAGCCGACATTACCCAACTGGCATTTTGAAGTCCGATCAACATCACATCGACGTGACATCTTACGTTCAGTATAAGTGTATGGGAGTTGACACGACGTGGTATTTTGGCGGTTCAAACGTCGATCCGATGTTGGTTAAACTGAAAATAACTATGAAACTTCTCAATAATGATACTTCATAAATGTAAACGGTATACAATATTAAAGCTTAAGTTGGGATTCCTCAATTTTTGGTGGATGTTATACTCGCTTTTTAAGAAGAGTACTAAATCTGTTCTGGAGAAATCATCCAACTCTAGAAACTATATAGGGAGACCTATCTAAGATATGAGACTCAGTCTGAGAGGGACGTATCCGATTCGCTGGGTATTGTGCACGAGCCTCGGAAGAACTTGTGTCATCGTTCGTCCTTTGGAAGCATCGATCATCACACAAATCGTTTCAGAAGTTCACCTTTCCAGCTATCATATGCAGGGACACCACCATACCTAAAGAAGACCTGACGGCAACGACCGATAGGGCTTACTGGTAAGGTGTAGTGAATCCTATCTCGTCCGATCCCTCAAGGTGATGGTAATGGATTTTGATACGATTACGTTCTTCGTGATGCAATTGTTTCTTCACCGTATTTTTAAACCCTCTCTTATGCAACTTGAAGTTCGAACTGATAATTAAAGCTGCTGATGTCCAAAAAACTAACGGTTTTCTTTGCTGTACTTTGTCGTTCATCACTTCTCGATAAGTGTTAGAATATGATGTCCATAGGCCTTTACCATCGATGCCTTGCGGAGGCTTTGGCCAAGGTATTAAGTTAGTGAAAGCAGTCTTTCAATAATTTGTTCTTGTCCTCACAAAGAAGCCTGTCCCTATGTCCCTCAATTTAAAGCTGACATGGTTACGTTGAGTTATCCACCCCCCTCCTCCCCACAAATATTTATGGACGTTTATATGTTTATGGCTGTACATAAAACAGAAATAGCTTGACTGCTATATAAACGTAGGAGCCCTCAAGACATTTCTTTGCTGTGAGTCAGTTGGGTGAAACCACGCTTGTTGCCATGTGACAAAACGTGCGACACTTAGTGCAATTAAAGTGGAAGATACGCACAGACCTTGCCATTTGCGCACAAATACCCAAAAGAACAAAGATTTCAATCCAAAGGAACTTTTATACTTATTTGTAGAGAAGAAAAGCAATTATTTATGGGAAAAAGTGTTGGTGATAAAGTGTGCAGCAAGAAAAGGATATAAAGGATGCTTGTTAAGCTATCCATTTCTTTATAAACGATAACACTAAGGAAACGTACGAGGGCTAACTGCAGCGACCTTTATCAACTGAAACCTTTACAAAGCTTTAAAGAATATAACAATGGTTATCAGGGGGTAACACCTTTACAACAGAGCTTCTATTGACGCACTAGTGTCCAATCCCCTTTTAACGTAAGAGTTCTCGCTCTTATCATCAAAAAGAGATCCTGCCCTTAATTTTTCCTTACCGGCTTCCCGTACATTGGTTGCTAAAAATTGCTCAATAGTTGGCTAACGTAGAGGTTATTTTACGAATGGAAATCTGAATTTTGTACATGAAATATCTGGCAGGATAACGAAAAGAAATCTCGGACTGAATAATCTAATTATGAAGCAATTAGAGATTAATTTTATAACATTAAATTTACGAATTTACTAATTTATTTACAATCAAGCTGAAAATTTCCACCACTTTTTACAAGCGTTATTTTCATAGAATATGGAAAATATCCATTACGGTTTTCTGCATAAGCTATTTTAAAAGTTTTATTGAAATTTGCGGCTCGTTAACTTTGATTGTCTTGCCTACACTAAAAGACTAAATAGAGAGAATGACAAAACAAAACATAAGGGATGCTTCAATGTTTTATCTTAGCTACCCACTAAATGATATGTAATAGGAGGCTTAATATTTTTGTTTTATTTCATTTTAAAATAACTAGTTATTAGTTTTGATAAAAGTTTACATATTGTTCCTCAAAATGAGAACCCATTTTTATCAAATGCTTCACAGAAGGATTAAAAGTGTTATTGTAGGTAAGGATAAAAGGCTGTCCATGATGATGATATTTTATGAACTAACGTCTGCATATTTTTTCTGTATTATGGATATTAGCAGTGCCGTTTCGAGGGTAATTATTGTTTGCAAGAGTCAGTTTGATTATTGAAATTTCCCAATTGAATTAATTCCAGTTCGAACAAATCGTATAGACATGATATCGGAACGTCTTTCTTAGACCTTTTTTGTATTTGGCGAGTCCACATGTGTCATAGTCAAGGCATCTTACGTTGTTAGTAAGGTTTCTGTACACACTTGGCAGGTTTGAATTCTTCTGGTCATTGTGACCCCTAAAGAAGTTAACCTCGCTTTTTTTCTAGTTCGTTTCTACACGTTAAAATGGAGTTGTTTTCAACCTTGTTTTTAAGGGCATACAACTACTGTATATTTTCTAACAATATCAAGCAATTGATAGAGATTTAACTCCATAAAGAGACATACGTTGAAATATAACATCAATCATTATTGGTTTTATCACTTGCTCAACAGAGTTGTAAAGCGAATGTGTCATAAGACAAAGATCAACGGTCAGGCACAAAGCTGAAAGGGGCAAAGGGAGGTTGCGTACCCCTTGTGAAAATATATCAGCCTGTTCTGCTCCTAATGAAAGATAATAATGTATGGGTATGTATGTATTATGTAATAAGGACGTGTAAATACGGACTACTGGTTTTATATTCACTTGTTTTATGACTTCCTACCATTAAGTAGCCCATTCCATCGGAAATAGAGGCAATAATTCATATCGTCCTGTCAGTTACTCAGGTTTTGTCTTTATAAAATATGGTCAATAGTATCTGGCACCGATCGATTCTGCTTTATGCTACGCCGCCTACGGTAAATCAGCATTGTCACTGTCAAAGGTGTATGCTACGATCGCATGTCATACAGCTTCTCCATGTGGTAGTTATTACCATACTTCCGTGTACTTCCTCGTCCGTATATCTGTAAGAATATGTATATATCTATATGCGTAAAAATTTATTTGTTATCTTGCCCAAATTAAAATATGAAAGACTCAACTTTATAAAAGTATAAAGTTCTATTAAGTATATAAAGTATATTAAGCAAATTATGTGAAAGAATTAGAATGATTCCAAATTTCAGGAAATAGAAGATAGTGCGTATAACCCCATTTTCACGTCTGTTTTGAGCAAAATCAAAGCTGCTGCAATGGTGCAATTTTACTAAAGAGCTTATTTTTACATTTTCCCATACTGACATGTTTTCATGGCGACATTCCCATCTCAGACTACAACATTAGAGGCAAAGGGGACGTCAAAAAGATAGTAGCAAGAAGTCCATTTCGGTTCAATTAATCAATGAAGTGCCGTTTTCTCTTTACAGAAGCAGTGCTGGTCTTCAGGTTTAGAATTGGCAGATTTTTTAAATTATTTTTATGAGTTTTAATTTGCACTTACAAAATTTCTGGTGGATACTGGCCCTCGCAAATGACTAATATCAAGTCCTCCATATCTCAGCTACCCTGGCTCATTCATACGCAAGAACACAGACGTATAAACCCATAGACAAATAGAAACATGGAGACGCAAATACACGGAAACATCAACACATAAATACCACATGACATAGACATACAACCACACAGCCACACAGCCACACAGCCACACAGCCACACAGCCACACAGCCGCACAGCCACATAAACATAAAGATACAGAAACATACAGACACAAAGTCACAAATGTACTTAGCAGCACACCGATACAAATACATACTTAGTAGTTAGTGCTCACTTAGATTTACCTTAGACTTTTAGATCCTCCTGTCCATCGTAGGGCATAGGACAGCAAGTATTCGCCACTTTACTCGGTCAGCAGCTTCATTGAATTTGTTTTCGATGGTTTTATTTCGCACTTTTAGATCTTCCGTAAGTTCCGTGACAGTTGCTCTCCAAATCTTTCTGTGCGTCCTCGTTTTCTTCTGCCACTTTCGGGAATCCATGTCGGTGCTGTACGTTTTGACCTCTCATTGGGCAAACGGGCGATGTGACCGGCAAAAATCAGGCGACGCTTGGTTACTATGTCACTTAAAGGAAGCTGATCAACCTTTTTGAGGACATTGATATTTGATACCTTATCTCTCTTTGTAGACCTCAAAATTTTTGAAGGTACCCTTGATGAAAAACATCCATAGTCTTAGCTGTCTTTTTTTAGCTTTTCCATGTCTTAAAGGCATATTTCACAACTGGTACGACAAGTTCATTGTATAGCTGCAACTTTGGCATTAATAGTCCTGGGTGACCAGATATTTGTTATCTACCTGAAAACCCGTGCAGCTATGCCAATACACACATGTATGTCTACTTCAACATTTCAATCATTTTCAAGAATGCAACCAAGGTATCGGAATCTCCCCACTGTCTCGAATGTTTTCTTTTCAATCGTGATATCTGCTGACTGGGTATTTTACCCTACTCTCAGTATCTTTGACTTTCCTTGAATTATACGCAGTCAAACCTTTGCACCTTTTTTTTCCAGATTGACTGTTATTTCCTGCAACAAAAAATCATCTTCAGCCAATAAAGCTATGTTACCAGCAAAATCGAGATCATTCAACCTATTCTCTTGTCATTTTATTTCAGCACTCACCTACTTAGCACTTAGTTCCTCTTATCCATAAATGGACACTGGATAGCAGGAACCTTGCAGCATGTTTAGTATTTAAGGGACTTAAATCTTGCAGCCTTCTTAATTCCATCTGCCTTTTCTTGAAAAACTTGTTTCATGCGAAGATGCTCTTCTTTTGGCAAAAAGACAGTTCATATTTTGTGTGCTGCTTCCTTTTTCACTCACAACTCACAATGTCTATAACTCATTTTGTAAAACGCAGTCTTTAAAATTATTAGAGAAGCTAAAGCTCCCCTTGGCACCCCTCTCCGCTGCTTCTGGGCAAACGTTCTTCAACCAGGAGGATCCCGGCAGCTCTATTCATTTCCTGGAGCTTCAGGCCACCTCTCTGTAAATCTTTTAGCAACGTATTCCTCAAGGTGGACTTTTCCTTATATTTACAATGCCCAATGATTCACTGGTA
This sequence comes from Alatinidae sp. Z8VKAUB7J3, assembly GCA_010016025.2. Lineage (NCBI taxonomy): Eukaryota > Metazoa > Cnidaria > Cubozoa > Carybdeida > Alatinidae > Alatinidae sp. Z8VKAUB7J3. Next base: position 20,495,359 of record JAAAKM020000498.1, read on the forward strand.
TAAAAGGTGGTTGGTAATACTATAGTCTCATGAAGTCTCAGCTTTCGCTGCTTACTTCTTCTTTTTGAAAGCCAGATTGGCTTTATGTTCCTAGATACTGCAGGTTTTTTTACTATTCTGATATGTTCATCGCCTTCGGCACCACCGCTGTTACAGATCGCAGTGAGTACTCAGAGAGGAAACGTTTCTTCTGCTTGTCTTGCTTGTTGTTCACTTTGAAACTGGTGCACTAGCGCCAGTTAATCCAATAAAAATTGTCTTCGGTTTTTCATTGCTGATTTGAAGTCCAACCTTGACAGCAACTTTTCAATTGTTACAATTCAGGTTGCGTTTGTCTATAAAACTGTTGATGCTCATTTGTATGTTTGATTGTATTTTTAGTTCTCTCAATATTTTGGTTTAAGTGGTGAAAAAGGGAAAGCATGGGCAGTTTGACTACGAGCTGATAAATTCCTGATGTGCTGTGGTATTATTGTAAACAGACACTGGCAAATTAGAAGTCTTGGTCTGAAGATTCTGATGTAGCTGATTAATTCCTTTCTGAAGTTTATTTGGATTTGAATTGCAGTTAATGTAATGTTAAAAAGGTCTTACTCACAGTAACATCTCAATTTATTTCCCCATGAAATTAGGCATTCTGCCTATTTTGACTAGAACAGGCATATACCTGTAGCGACAAAACCTGATGTGCTAGAGAAAAATGGAATTGATTTTCAAAATGAGGGCGGAAAAATAGTCCAGGTACATGTGCCCAATACCTGGTAACATTTTGGTCGCACTAGCCCCATAGCACGCACGGCCACTGTGTTGATGGTTATACAGGATGAAAAGATTAATGGTGAAAGCGTAGGATCACGAGGAACCGAACCCCGTCCTTCAGTGTTGCAACGTGATGTGTAACATGAATTTTTATTTAGTAGGAAATTCTGGTTATACTCTTAACTCTCGTGATTATATAATTGTAATGAAAATACGAAATATTGAGAAAAAAATAATTGCAAAAACGTCTTTTAATTCTGTTTAGCATGAAATATTTAATCAGTTGCTAAGCTGGCGCCAGAAAACGGAGACACTGTAGCAGATAGTCTGCCAAGTGAAACAGATAGACACAGGAGAGGTAAGAGAATGCAAAATCTTCTGTTAACAGTGAACCCCTGTCAGCATTTCCGTTTAAAGATTTCAACAGCCATTTTGGTTTATTAGTCTCCAAGCTAAGATTGGTAGAGAATTTAAGACATTCTTGTGCAATATGCTAGACTGAAAAACATCTATCGTGCCAACTTTTCGATTACTGGAGACGTTCACTTATTCTGAACAGAATGTTAATGTAAAAATTAAAAGATAATGATTATATTAATCTGTTACATCTCTTACCGAAGGTTTGAGGCTAAAAGTGGTGTAAAATATGTGTTAAATCTGGAAAGGAGCTAGGTTTTGCTAGGCCACTTTATCCTTAGAGTTTTTTCAAAATTATTACACGGAATTACGAGGCGAGGAAAAGAACGTAGCAGTTGTGTCTCAGTTGACTGCAAAAACTCTTCTGCCAGGCTCAATCTCAGTCTCAGTCTCCATCTCAATCTGAGGCCACGACGAAAACTAATATTTGGGAGTAGCCTTCAATGTTTACGAGATTGTGCATAGGTCATGATAATATAAACTATTTAAGTATAAACACAAGTGAAGATGAATTCGAAACAACGAGAAGCGCTACTTCGTCACAGGATGGTATTTGTTAATGACTTGGAGCCCAGGGATATTTTAAGTTATCTGTTTCAAGAACGATTATTGTCAGAAAGTGATGTTGATCGCATACGATCCCTGCAAATCAGACGTGAGAGAGTAGAACTTCTTCTTGACACAATTCCAAGGAAGGGGAAAATGGCATATAATACGTTTGTCAATGTTTTATCAAAGACAGAAGGTTCTCAGCATCTTGCTGAACTGCTCTCCAAAGACAACGAATGCCAAAGTAAGGATATGTTCTAATATAATGGTAGTAATGTTTTATTATATTAGTGCACTGGTGACCTGTACTTCTTTTTGACAGTTGATATCTCCTCAGCCATTTTTAGGTCTATCCTGCAATTTTCTTTATGCTTACTTTGATAGGCCTAATTCGTTAATACTGGCGCGGAGTAGGAGACACATAAATTCAGGGGCGCCGAAGGACTAGACCATTCTATATCCCCACACGAATGCTCTCAAATGCTTTGATTTTTTAAGTTGAATTGCTTTTGACATTTGATCTCTTGCCTTCGACCGCCACCTTCAGACATTTTGCAATATGAATGTAGCGTAAGGTACAAATAGTATTTGTGATGCTCGTGACTTAAACCGGAAAATGAAGACCCAACATATTGGGGAATGACTGTCAGACGTTTTGGAAGGAAACATGTAATGCCAAACTCATCTGTAGGATGATAAGAACAATAAATCCCGTAAACTTTGTGCAATTATAGAAATACAAATTGCTATTAGCACAAGTGGAGGAAATCAGTGCGGAGGAATGTGGCAAGGCTCTCTGGAGTGTGCAACTAAGTCAAGTCAAGTCAACATTAGCACTGCAGTTTGGATTAATTTATGGTAGAAAACTGGGTGTTTCGTGTGCACTGCGAATGTTTACCTTGTGATAATGAAAGAGACATTAAGAGTATGGGAACAATTTCAGACAACTGGGTAACAAAAACAAGATTGAGTGACTAGACTGAATGTTACCATGCATTAAAACTTTTAAGGGGATTCAGAATTTATAGGATCGAGATTCTAGAATTATGCTGTTAAGTGAACATAGTAACGTTTGGCATAGACGATATATATTTGTGAATTCTGACAAAAACTATTATCATATATAATTATTACACCTAACCTTCCCTTGACTATTCTACACAGTTCCATTTGCAAATGGTGCCCAAACAAAAATGCATTTGCTGTATGCAACATCAACAACCACACCTTATTGCCAAACTATCTTGCATTTACAAGAGATAGAATATAATTTTGTTACTTTTAACACAAGAAACCCTTCAGAAGAGATTTTGTCAATATAAGTGACATCAAAATTCTAATGAAACATCTGTTGCAGGAGGAAGGAACTGTTTTTTTGTTTGTTTCTCATAGTTGCATTCAAGGCTTTAACAGAGGAAAACGGTAAGCAGCTGACAGAATCAATCAATGTCTGCGGCCACGCTACAGTGTTTTATATGTATTCACCTTAACATCTGGGAGTGTAATTATTCAATGTTTTATCACATAAATTAAATGATTGATTAAAATTTATGAATCTGTGTGTGGAAAGTGCAAAAACAAGTGATTAATGTCAGAAAATGTTAAAAATGTTAGCTTTTGTGTAATTGCAGAGCAAGTTTGGACATGATCATCCACCTTTATCTATAGTTTCTCTCTAGAATCTTTTCTAGGCTGTTTGGAGATTTATTTAGCTTTTAGCCAAAGCAAAAAGAGTCTGCAAGCAGCCTAAGAGAGATACCGAATTGTTGCATAAATATTCTAACATGCATTATATATCTGTTACATGAGTCCTTTTTCAGTTTGCCTTAGTTTCTTGTTTGGGTTATTCTGGAGAAGGTGTTGAAAGGACTGTTATATGTAGGGTATGTTATATATGAAAAAAATTAGAAAGTGACTTCCTCTGTTAACTACCAGAGTTATGTCAGTTGAGGTTAGAGGGTCGTTATACAAAGCCTGGGTCAGGCGTGTTATGTTGCATCAAAGTGAGATATGTACTGTTGTGCAGGATGATCTTCATTGTTTGGAAAGGAGCAACATGGCATTAGTTAGGTGGATTTGTAGTACCAGCGTGAGATACAGAAAAAGTTCAGGTGAACAAGAAGCAGGCTAGGTATTCACAGCCTCAAATTTGTTTTGCTGGCCAGTAATTAACTGGGTCTTTTCAAGAGAATACCCAAGAGCAGGATAACTTGGTAAGGAAATATAGAGACTTAAAGATAGATAAGCAAAGCTTAGAGATAGACCATGAAACTCATATCAATAGGTAACAATTGGCTGCAGAGGAATTTAATGTTAGACCTAAGACCATCTAGATCAGATTGGCAGTTGGCCATTAATATATCACATTCAAACTTTGCTAGCTTGGAAGAAAGATATTAAAGTGATGATGATGATGATGATGATGATGAGCTTTCCTCTCTACCTACCGACTTAATATATAAAAAAGATATGTACTAGCAAGGTTTTCAGTACCGTAAATATGTTAAGATGTGTATTTATTCAAGGTCAATAATGTACGTCTGTGTACCATAAGTTTGAAATCGAAAATGTACCCTCCTGTTTGCTTCATGTCCTTGCTCTTGGCTTACATATTTCGAGATCTGTTTTCATATCAAAAGATGCAATGACGGAAAGACGACAAGTACAGAAAAGGCCTTGTTGAACTAAGATTTTAAGTACAAAGGAAGTTCTTTTGCTAGGAAAAGATGAACCTCAGGAATATGTACCATGCCAGAGACTATACGAGAACAACTCGAATCAGGGGCATCCTGGCAGCAGCCTTTATGAACTTAATCTATGTTGAGAACTGTCATGGAACTAAAAATTAAACCATTTAAGGACAAAAAGATATATAATATAATGCATAATAAGCATAATATAGGGATAACAACTTAGTTTTTGGTGGGTTCATCTAAAACGTACTGAGTAAAGTCATCCTTTCTCTTTCATGAAATTTGTAAACCGTAAATTTGTCGTAGCAATACAGTCTGAAAGGGCCGAAGTATGCAGCGTGCTGACGCTCGCGCGATGGACTTCTATCTTTGGCCAATTACCCTTTGTAAACATTTTGCGAGCCTTGTGACTTACGTAACGGCTGAAACCCAAAAGGTCAATATTCAACATGACTTTCTTAGATTATAATTAAGGTGCGACTATTGCACATTACTTTGAAGCCATCTGTAGAGATATAAAACAGTATCATACATACTTTGGCTGCAACTCTCCTATTTCCTGGAGGAATCGGTTTTCCTTTTGATGACTTCGATGTCTTACTGTGCTTGCACTCAACATAAATATTACAGCTTATGAAAGCAAAAAATATAATGATGGCTTTCATGATGAGTTCCTTATAAACTGAAAGAAAATAAGAAAGAGGATACTTTGAAAACATTTCAATAGAGATGGCAATTCAGCATGAATTATCCTAATCGACTGTATGAACATCAATATCTGTGCCTTTGTAGCAAATTTCTAGAACAAACCTACATTAGCAGTTTGCATTGCAATAAATAACGCTCTCGCCGTTCACCAATTCCACCCACCGCATTAACGTGTGGTCTCTTTCAACAGGAGAATCATAGTGGTCT
>JAAAKM020000498.1:20500791-20512679 GCA_010016025.2 Alatinidae sp. Z8VKAUB7J3
GAGAAAATGTAGATGTCAGCACCCTGTGTACATAGCTAAAACGTCCTGCTCATTTCATGTTTTAACTTTGGAGATGCCAGGCTGATTTTTTGAATCTTAAATTATATAGTTACCGTTTCCCTTTCCCATACTCCTTCTCAAACCAGAGTTACCTGACACAACACTAACCAACCATCTCTTTTCAGAGTGTCTGAGGTTCAATTTCCGTCCTTGGAAACCGTATGAGTCTGTACCACAGTTCAGATTTTCACTTTAATACCAGCGAGTTTGGCATGTGAATGTCTGTACGGTTGCAAAACTTATCGATGTCACTTGTCAACGCGTGATACCGGTAGAAAAGGTACTATATGACTATACCAGTACAAACCTCATACTTGTTATACCTAAATTAGAACATCTAGGCATGTACGACTCAGTGCAGCGCTTCCCTTGTCTTATGTATAAATAGGTAAGTTGTTTCTGTTACAGGGATAGATATTCTAAAGTTTTACTTCTTGCTTGTAGTGTCAAATAACAAAACACCTGCTTCACTGGAAGTGGCAAAAGTTTGTAGCTTATGTTGAAGACCGATATAATGCTCGGCCGATGCCCTCTTCTATGCTTAACATATTTAAACATGCTGACATTTACCCGTTTCTTCCGACACACTATCTATAATTGTCCTGGAGTAACTGCCTGGAAGGGGCACCCTTGCGAAACTAATTGACCTAGAGCATTTTCAGCCCCCTCCCTTATCAAGATTGTGGCGTTTGACGTCACAGCTGCGTTTACCAAATTGACTCAAGGAGCACCCTGATAAAAGTGTCTAAATTTTTAAATATAACTTTTTACGCGAAGTATCAATTTACTGACTTTCTGCAATGAAAATAAAATTATAATACAGTAGTTACTGTTACGGCCGCTAAGATGTCATTTGCTATGTTTGCTATGCAATACTCATTTTTATCTTTCTCATTCCCCGCTTATTTAAACTTCTTGCGCAAATTTGATTTCATAAAATGGTCTAATCTCCCGCTTATTCTAACCCACCTGTTTATTAATTACCCAACAGCAAACATCTGGTAGCCATGCGCCGGTGCCTTTGATTTTGCCCCCATAGCCACTTTACACATTGGTATGACAAAGCCCACTAGGATGAAAATTGTTCTTTGAGGTATAGAAACGGTAGCTGGACTTCCATCATTGGATTTAATTACCCTTGGATTATATGGCATACGCCAAAACTGATTTTTTGGGGGGATGCAGCACCCAAAATGTGTGTTAGGACAGTTGGTGTCGAAACAGAATTGTTGTAGATGGGTAAAGCATTCTGTGGGTCTGTGTGATTTATTAAACGATTAGTCGATTTATCACATCAAATGGGGCTCATCCAGGTCTCATACGAATGATAGCGACGTAACAAAGATAGAACATAGTCGCTGTATCGCATTGTGTCTCATTCCGTTCAAGCCAAGGCAACTTGCACCAGCTTAGACATATTTCCACTTCTAGTATTTCTTTGGCTTGTTTGTGCATTTAATAGACGTTTTGTATTAATTGGTCAATATCGCTTAGTTCATTGACATTTGGGGAAAATTGTGAGCGGCATTTATTATGAATTTAATTGATCCAAATCATTGTAGGTTGACCGCTGAAAATTAAATGAAAGGAGCGAGTTTTGGATCTATTTACAAAATTGTATTCAAGTGGTTGGAAATAGCCTGGTGAGTAGAACTTGTTTTGCTTTCATTCTTTTGAAATCAGTTTGAATTTAATGAAATAGGTGGCCAGTGTTGACAGCGTATTCGTATTACGTAGGCTCTGGAAACAGCGTGAATAAAACTAGAAGATATCTCATTTTATACCTTCAATTAACAAGCCACCCATAACGGCTATTTATGGAATTCTTTTTTCACAGAACATTATTTTGGAATTAAAATGAATGTTTTTCTCTCCGCGATACATTTTTCATCAACTCTTGTGTTGCTAAGAGAGAATAAAAAGACGCTATTGTGTTTTCCGTAGCTTTGTTTTACAAATAAGAATGAAATGGCGTCATTTAATTGTTATGAATATCATTTCTAGTATTTTGAGGCCTCTCTTGGTCCATGGAGGGGCGGCCGTAGCCTGCCTAGCAGAGACAAACAAACTTCTTTGTCTTAGCAAACAGCGACTCCACAACTGACATATTTTCCTCCCTGACATATATTGGAACCCCTGTGGACCCGAGTCCAGCGTTAATTCTCTCTTCTATCTTACCGCTCTTGATGCCACTTATCTGCAGTGATACGTGTATGCTACCATAAACATTTAAAAGTGAAGGTCTAAGATAGGCCACGATTCATAATTCATAACCCAAAATTTGGCCTTGGTAAGACTTGTAAATTTTAACGCAGGAAGAGATGCTGCATTACACGTATTTATAAAAGGTAATAAATTTCATCAGGCGGCATCTAGGCGCAAGGCCCCAATGATAGGGTTACATATAAATTTAGGATAAATTTAGCTCTCCTACACGGAGTTATGAGCCAGCTATCCCACCTCAGAAATGTTTACCATAAGTGTGGTTGTTGAAAATGGCACAATTAGTTAGTGTTGCAATCAGATTTCTTACCGTTTTCAGTATTTTGAAGTGAGATTTTAAAACATGATCTGGTGTTTCCCAACATTCTAGATAAGTGAACATTGCATATGATAAGGAAACTAAACTGATAAAGCATCGATAAGCCAGTGATTGGACATAGGGGCTCAGTCCGGTAACAGATTGATTAATAGAGTAAGAAATGAGAGTTAAACGCAAGAAAAGAATGTTTTTCTGTTTCAGTTGACTTCTTGCGTATATGTTTTCTCTGCTGGCACATGGCTGCTGCTTTGCTCATCTTCTGTCAATTCTGATATGGCAAAATAATTTGAGGTATATGTAAAATTTTGGACACACTTGTACCAGTCATATTGTGCATTTGCCGCTGCTAAGTTTTTGTGATGTAAGATGCTGCTCAATTGAAGCCAGTATCAAAACTCCGAATTTTTTCTTTAAAAATTTACTGAACATTAGCACCCCCTGTCAATGGATTATAGAGGTACTATTGATCGAAAATACACAAAGAGATGTCAGTGTGGTCAGTTAGTCAACCATGCCACGGTAAAAACCCATTTCTAAGGTGAAATGAGTCTAATATTGTCTGATACAGTCCTGCTCCATTTGCTTATTGAAACGATGAGGAGGCAAATAAAGAAATTTTTCGTGAAGAAAAAACGTTCATTTTTATTTTTAGTTAGATCGCAAAATTTTAGAAAAGATAAACGTTGGAACCATTACAAGAGAATGGGCGACGCCTTTAAAGGGACGCCTCTTAGCGACGTCATGAAAGGCAATGGCGTCCTGAAATTCCTTTTTCTCTAGATGGTAAGAATCTGCAACGTCGTTACAACTCTGAGGTACTGTCACTGCACCAAGGTCCACTGGCATAGAGACGGAGAGGCAAGAAGTGGCAACATTGAAAGTATTTCGAAATGAACCTCCGTCTCCTTCATGGTTTCACACATATAATATAAATTGATACATCTTGGTAGCATGAAATGATGGAAACTATTCAGTTATTATCATATTTATTAATATCTTTATGTTTGCGCTGAAACCCCTCCTAAATTTAAAATATTTAGTTAAGTAGCGTAGTAACTCTTTCGTAGAAATACAGTATTCATTGTCAATATACTGCTACTTTATCTGCACGATTGTAAATTTTATTATGGTTTTAATACATGGCTGGTCCAATTAATTCTCTGATTGTTTAGGGAGAGAAGGCGACATTTACGAGGCGGAGTAATGTAGGCTTTCTTAAGGGTTGGGGGTGGGGGTGTTGTAAACTAACGACAGGAAGTAATACAGAGCTTTTGCAAACCATCTGTACTATAGGTGTATTGGCACATGCACGATAATTTCTGTCGGCTTAATCAAGAAATAAGAGACAGAGTTTCCCTGCAGATCATTGAGGGGAGAGAGCTTCCCTGTATAAATAATGTTATAAATAAAATAAAACAAGAGAAAATTTCGTATCCGAAACTCCTCAATTCTGAATCTGAATTGAAATCGTAGAAGCCTAACAGTGTATCGCGAAGCGCATTCAAGGAGAATTTTACAGCTACAAACAGCATTTTATTACAAGTGAATGGCATTGCCTTCTTCTACCATTTTGACGCTTACATACATTACAATATCAATGATATACCACGAGATTCATGTCAAGGGAACAGAATTTAAAGCTCTTTAGGACCCCGTCCGGCATTAATTAAAATAATATTAAGCTATAATCATTTAAAACTGATTTTTTGGTTTAACGAACTACGGTATCTTAAGATTATTTCTTATTTGAGTTGAATTGATGTGAAAGTAAGGTGGTAGGGGAAAGTAAATGGCGGGTGTTTAACGCACAAGGACCACTTATAAGCACTTCATGAGTTTCAAATGTAACAAGATTACTTCTTAATTTTCTTAGAATTTCACCCTTTTAATACTGAATCTTTGCTGGTGTATACAGTGTAATAGCCTATGACAGTATACATAGGTTTCGATCAAATAAACGATTAGCTGGGTAGACACATTTTTAGTACTCTACACTTAAACCAATATGTTGGGGTACTTTTGTTGACAGACAATCTAGAAGTAATAAAACACATCTATTGGAAACGAAGTAAAATCTTTTGTACCAATATTCTATAACTACGCAGAGCTTAGAGTTGTATGATTCTAATGGCGGAGCTTTTTACATTTCTGATATAGAACCATTTGATTGGTGCTAAAAATAGTTTGTTCCTAGACAAAGCGTTTTATCAATATCTTAGGGCATCATCATCTCGCACTAGTTTAAAGCCTTGGTATACACGCTTTGAGATTATAGCTATAAATAGGTATATATTAAAAGCTATATCTGTTTAAATCTTCACAGATACCGTGGTAAGGTTATGGATCTGCACCCAATGATACCACCTGAAGAAAGTTTGTTTATCCGGTTAAAGATCATCTAACGAGCTTAAAAGTCTCACTAGTGCTTTCTACCAAACGACCATTAATGAATTATTTTAAAGGAAAGAATGTTTATACAGAGTATGGTTAGTAAACGATTGATTGAACCCCACATATATCGAAGTATCTCACTCCGAAATGTCAACGATAACCTCGCCCCCTCACATACCTGTAGTTAAATTTTTCTTGTCAGTGATCAGAGCTCGATACCTCCATAAGCCATTTTCTGTCCTTATGTCCCCATTTGTTATTTCTTTGAAAAGAATACTCGTAGTATTTAATTAGTGATTGATGTAGTTTAAATATACCTTTTTAACAAAATAATAAATCGATGTTAGCAATGATTTCTTTTCCCTGGTGTCTGACTGGCCAATTATTTTGATCGTTACACCTGTCGCACTGTGTCACGGTTCAGTGACTAAGCCAATCGTACATGTTCCTCTTCCCGGCTTTCTTCAAAACCGCTCGAAAATGTCGCGTATCAGTACTACGAACCAGAGGTGCTATACTTGTGTTGATACCGTAAAGTTACCAATTTAATTGGAATTGAGGTCTCTTCGGCATTTACAACTTGCTCTTTTGTTATCGGCTTAGCACTTTTAGAAAAATAGCAACAGTCCCATTAACAGCAACAAAAAATGGCCACCTATACGAAAGGAGATCGCAAGATTAATAATTTTAACCTAATGAAATTTTTGTATGCCAACCCAAAGCTTGCGGTGTGATAAAACATCACATTAAAGAATTGATCATTCCTTATCATTACCGCCCGTATTATAGTTATTTTGTCTCCTTGCCATGCTGTATTGGGCTAGACCGGCTTTTGGATAATCGACTTTCACGCCAACGGGTTTTGAGCAATGTTTTGTTTGATATTCACCACCAAGAGGAAGACTACAATGTTAAGAGAAAATTAGCTTCCTTTACTCGAAGCAGGAAGAAACATTCAAAAATTTTATATGTTATCATGAACGTTAATCATAAACATTTATTCTAAATTGTTTAATCTTTGAAGATCATGATGGCCAACCTTCCCTATCGCCATCTGTATTACTGAATACTTTCTTGGTAAAGACCGGATAAAAAGAAGCTGTTTGACAAGAATCATCCAAGGTGATACTGTTTCAGATGTTGTTTCTATGAAAGAAGTTAGGAAATGTATCAAAAAGAGAGACGACTACACGTAAACAGTTATACTTGATTGCATCATCTAGTCTGAGCGAAATATGTTGTAGCTGTGGTTTATACTGAGTGTAACCCAACAAGTGACATTGCATTGGGATAAAATAACGTTTTCAGGGGTAAAGTAACTATGCTGGCAAATTTCGTAAATGTTATAGCCAATATACCACTGACACGTTATATGTGAATCTCCAGAAAGAAAACTGTTTTATTGACAAGGTCTCGTCTCATTACAAACTTTCATCATTCCTACAATATTACCAGTGTATAGCAGACCAAAGTTTTAAAGGAAGACGAAAAGTTTCAAATTCAGCAGTCTCCTAGCGTTTTTAAAGCTAATTTTGATTAAGTAAAGTAGTATCTACTTGGTTACATAATTTTTTTAAACTATGGAGTAGCTCCCTACTTTAGACGTTTACCGTGTACGTCTATTGTGCACACTCCCAAGCCATTTCTTTTAAACTTATGAAGTGCATTGACAGCTCCTAACTCTGTTGCATTATGATTGAATGTTTCTGTTCACAAAACATGTATTTTGTGAAAGTCAAGACAGTGGAATTGTGGTGTATCAGACTGGAGTCATACAAGGATCAATTTTTTATTCATCCAATGTTTTAAAGCTACGGAAAAAAGGAAAATATGAACAGATAGCAGTATTGCCAACTTTCTTAGCAGGAGGCTGATTTACAGCTTAAAGTATAACCTATGACGAGAATGATCCCTCTTTTGTATTCGTTATATATTTGGCACAATAACAAATATCCCCATAAAATGAAATCTTTGCAAATACGGACCATGTGATTTCTGTTATTTACGCTTAAGCAGTAATCAATTGTGTTACTACTGTGCATGTATATGGAAGTCATTAAAAAGTGTGGTTATTTGATAAAGAATTCAAAAGCTGGACTCAGTGGACTGGGTTTGACTGATAAACAGCTATAGCTTTGTAAACATAAGTTCTAAACAGCTTTCTTCCTAATGGCAGATGCTTTGCCAGATGCAATTTGGTCAACAAACAATTTTTCATATATCTTAAGAAAGCTCTATTATTGTATTGTTTATTTTCACTTGAACAAATAAACAAATAATTATCAGGACAAGATAGTTGCTTTTGTCGTCAGACTTAGGTGGAATTAAAGTCGGACCGTGAATATTGCCTTAGTAACACAAAACTCTACAACCCACAGGATTATAATACAAACTGTTGAAGAAATATTTTGATAAATTAAGTGAGTTCCTTATATGTGTTTACTTATTAAGGACAGTTACTCTATACAAGTCCAAATTGTTTTCTCAGTTTAACTGTAAATGCATCTATACGTTCAAACGAGCGAATATTTAAGAATTTAAATAGGTCTCATAAATAAACAATAATGTAACGTGGATTAACCTTCTAAGAAAAATCTGACTTTCTGTTTCTTACACGCAAAACAAACTTTAACGAAAAGTATTTTTAGTTGACTGTCTTGCATAAAATTTAAAGTGCAATAGTAATACTTACTTAATACCGAGGTGCAAAATATTAGGGACAGGAAGAGACATCACAACTTATTCTTCTCTCCTGAAAACATTAGACGCAGATTTTTTCGTTCTTCTTACAATTATTCTTAAGATTCGAAGCAATACTAGAATAATAGAAAGTATGCAACTACCGAGATGATAACGCAGGTCCCAAGTCTTTGCGCCGTGTACTCTACGAAGCCAGGTGAATCACGATATTAAGCATAGCCTTTTCCTCTTGTCGCCACATTAGCTCCCAATCTTCCCCAAGTAGGCATTGACATCCAGCCTCTCTGTGCCACGGGACTTTTATATTTTGCTTAACATCGAATTTATGATATCGTGATTATTGATAACCTCTACATGTAGAAACCTGCTTTAAAGTCAAACTTTAGCGAAGCTAAGCAAAGTTTTGTTTTCTCCGACAAGAGATATTAATCCTTTTATCACAGAATTTCTTTATGTTACTTTATTCCCATCAATTTTGTTCCTTCTGCTGCTTAAAACCATGCTCGATTTCTTGTATATCAGCTGATTATGTTCGTACTACATAGCCAAGGTTTGAATTTCAGAAAAATAACAACTTACTAAAGAGTTAACTTTAACTCTGAAAAGTGAGAGTTAGTGGAACCAATTTTTACCCATGCTATGAAAAATTTTCACAGAGATGTTCTAATACTATAAATCTAGTAATAAATCGAACAAACTATAAAACATCCTTTCTTTATCATAACTTAGCACTGACTCCTAACCTCTCTGTTGTGTCTTCTTATTATCTCTCGTGGCAGTTGTTTGCAGTCTGCCTCCTCTCTCTTTCTGTTTTGTTGGGTTGTAGTTATTTTGTGTATTCTCTGCTAGGTCTTGAAACATCCTTGTTCTAAGTTATCCTGATTGTCCTGAATCCTGATGTGACCAATTACATTGTTGTCTCCAGTATTTCATTCTCTTACTAAGTAATTTATTTTCAGTCTCTTTAAACATTACCCTCTACTCAGGTCATATTGTCAACGCATTTGAGAAGCTAATTTTTAAGTAATTTGTATTTGTTTTTAAAAGAACACTAAAGAAATAGAAAAGCATGTCACCACCGGGAATCTAACCCGTGGCCCACGCTCTCGCGGCGTGCGCTCTACCAACTGAGCTAGGTGACCTCCGATGTTAGCATACTTTTATTTCTCTAGTCGCCACATTAGCTCCCAATCATCCATCGATTGAAAGCGTGGGTCACGGGTTCGATCCCCGGTGGTGACATGCTTTTTTGTTTCTCTAGTGTTCTTTTCAAAATGTACATTTCAAATCCTCTCTTCTCGATCGAATTTATATGTATATGTATACTGCCTTTGTACCTTTTCCTAAAAGTTACAATTGAAAATATCATGTCAACTTTTAATCAATGCTGGCTGAAGAGCGCTTGCCTAAAACGAGTACAAAGGTAAGAAACTTCTTCTTTAGGTATTTACTATATTGCAAGGCAAGTAGCAAAAGTACTCGCTTACTAGCTAAGGGATATCAACGCTTTTTTACACGACTTTTTCTTAATATATTCCTAAAGTGTCACCCCATTTATCTAATACTACCATTGGTAGTACCATATAAACATAAATTACTAAAAAGGGGTACTTTCCTTTAATTGGCTACTTGATTGTTTTGGAGGCAAATCATGAGAATTATCGAGCAATGGTAACCTTAAAATACATATATTGATGCAAGTATTACGTTTAAAATGTCACCTTTACTGCTTAAATGTCAGAGTAGCCATACTATTTGCCACTTTCTCGTTAGAGTACCTCTTTGCTGTTTCCTGGCGGTTTACATTGTCACTATGCTTGTGGAATTCTCAAACTATCTAAGCTTTGTGTACTGTTGTGTACCGTAATAATAGAATTTGCAGCTACATACCGACTTAGTGGTAATCTGACTGGGGTAATGGTTCCGTTTATCACTTTTTCCAGCCCCCGTTCCAAGCACTCTGTTGAACTCAGCCAAGCACCCTATAGATTTCCTGGAGACCCTGTTCAAAATCCTGGTTTAGTATTTATCCCATGGAAATATATTAGAAATTTGATTCGTTAATCGAAGGAAAATAACATCACGAGCGCACTACCTAAATTCACAGGGGCAATGAGCATATCATCATACTGATACTAACAAGACAAGGTTCCATAGTCTGTCTATGGTACAGGGTGACACACAAAAAACGGTCATCACCAAAAGTCAAATATCTTCCAAAACTTTAGCCACGTTAGGTCAAGTCTATGTGGCAGATATTTTCAAAGTTGTTTCAGATCTGTACTGCAAAAACTTTTTGTTTGACTAGCGCTCCAAAATGTGCTCCAAATGAGCTCCCCGGCGCCTCAGGCAAACTTTGATCCGGCGGGCAAAGTTCTCAATAACCCTCCTGCATTCCTCCCTCGGGATCGCTCTTATGGCTGCTGTGATTTAGGTCAAGGATGGTCTGGGGGTGTTGCCATTCTCACTGTCCTTAAGGTATCTACACAGATAAATATCTGGGGGATTAAAGTCCGGTGAATGCGGCGACCACTTCGGGTCACACCTAAGGCTGACCAGTTGGCCAGGGGAACGCTGCCATAACCATGCCTACTATTCATTTGAGTTGGGGGGTGGCACCGTCCAGCTGGAACCACTGGTGAGTCCTGACGACCCCTCTCCGTCAACCAAGTGCTATCCAAAACTTGCCAAGTACCTGGACATACCACTCAGTGTTGATTGTCACAGACTGCTTATCGTCGTCCTCGAACCAGAATGGCCCAATGAAGCTGTGCTTGGATATGGCGATCCTAGCTGTGCACTTCACAGAGTGTAACGGGCTTTAGAGACAGTGCTCAGGAGATGTATTACCCCAGAAGCTGTTGACCCGCCTGTAAATCATTGAGTGGACCGGAAAATCACGACATCCGAACAGTTCTTTGAATAGCAATTGAGCTGCATGGATAGACTTACAGCCGAAAAAATGCCTTAACTATAAACGTCTTTTTTTTTAGTAGTCCACGACATCCTGAAGCTCAAATTTGGTAGACGTTTAGAACATTACTTTCACTTATATACTCTGGAAAATTAAAAGGATTGATAGATTGTTTCAAGAGGTATTCAAGCTTAGGTGATGACCGTTTTTTTGTGTGTCACCCTGTACATGCAATGGCTACTCTGCGCCAAGGAATAACTGTCGTCCCAAAGGAGACACCCTCGTGTAAATCAGTGTTCCACAACATGGAGTCAATGGATGATTTCTGCTCATTTACGGCACTATTTCCAAAGTAAAACCAACTAAAGCAATAGAGGTACCACTTCTACTGTAACAGAACCCTTAAAAATTGATAATACGCTGATATGCGCATTTTGCTTGATGACCCAATTTGCTCAGTGGTCCGCAAGGAATGTTTTTAAGTTTCAGGGGATCCGGGGAAGGAAAAAGGTTGTGGAGTACTGATGTAAGTGACGATGGGAAAGAACCAATTGATCAGGACATAATCTCAATAGAAGCCGAACCCATGCCTTTCTATTAAGGTTCGTACATATCAATCTGATCACAGCTGCTTCAAGAGATAAGTGAGTCATTAGTGACAGACAAAAGTTTGGAAAAAATTGAATTTACTGGCGTGCATAAGCAAAATTTATATAATCTGTATACGGTGTACGCTCCTCTGTCTTTCCCTTCCTCTTTCACTGTGGCGATTACACCAAACAGCAATGATATATGTTAAAATCATAAGGCAATCAGGAAAAATAATCAAAAGGCTAACGAACAAAATATTATACCTAACTGCGTTTGTGAAAGAGCCAATCGGAGTTTGAATTACCTAAATGGTTTTGTGTTTTTTACCAATCAGCGTCCTCTAGAGCTTCAAATATTGTAGTTCGGTACGTTTTGTTCCTTTCAATTTTGATTATTTCTGATGATTGTACTGAGGATTCTGAGGCGTGAAAATGTTTGCAACATTTTATTCCTATGTCGTGCTCAGATGATACCAAGAACTGGCACTAAGTGGTACTGGCGTCTATTGACACCGCCCCCTTGGCAATCTCTCAACCAAAGATCCCTGATGAGCAGTAGGCCCGACATTGAAACTATCCTGAATAAACAGAAAAACCACCAAGCAGGCTAGTCAATAAAGAAAGGGCAGCTGGGGCAGAGAAGCGATCCATGAAGCAGGCTCCACCGCCCAGTAGGACCGCCGGACCAAGG
>JAAAKM020000498.1:20531552-20549218 GCA_010016025.2 Alatinidae sp. Z8VKAUB7J3
GTGAACATAAGATCACGTGCTGTGCAGTTGCCAAGAGAACAACAATAGTCATGGCAGATAGTCCCAACCAAATGAGGGCCGTTGACGGGTTTTAAGGTACATTCAAATAGCTTATCTATCTACCTCCACTCATGTATTTTTTTACAGTGAAAGCGCCGACATCGGCCACCTTAGTGATACGACCACCCCGCAAAGGCGACTAGTATATTTTGGTCCCAAATATTTATCTATTTAATTTCAATTGGTTCACTAATACAATCATCCTAGTAAACAAACTACGACCACCAGGTTGGAAGTCCTAAGTTACAAACGACCTTGTTAACCTGTCAATGACCACATACTAATTCAAAGCTACAAATTGCCAGAGTGATTAAGTACAACCACTCCATCGACCTGGGGAAGCCAAAGAAATTGAAAAGAAACGCATCTCTTTTGTTCAGTGTACGAGTTACAGTGTACGCTCTGTAAACTTTCAACAAAAACAGCAAAACCCTTGCTTTACAGCTTTTTGAAAAGAACTGGCTTTTTTTGCTGACGGGTGTCAACGTAATACTTGTTAAGAAGTCATGTTTTATAACTTTTATTATCAATCAACTGTATTTACTTTTACTAAATAACATCATATATGTAATGCAGTGGTTTCAAAGGGGTGCTGCAAATAATAAAAAAAATATGGGGCAATTGGAGTTAGATTATAAATGAGGCATAGTGTTAGGATATGACATTTGAATTTTGTTTGTGTGTCCATTATTGACTATTCAAATTGGCAGCTCACCAATGCCAATCCCAAACCGTACGAGTGACAAATATGATGCCCGAGGGTGGTAAGAATGTGTTTCAACACAAAAGGAGGCGGTGGCATTAAACATTCAATTTGCGCCCAGCAAGTAGAATTTTATTTTGGAGCACCTCTGCCATCTAAGAGATATATTAGTTATTATCCATGTTTTAATAGGCTTGCGGGTCATGTTACATTAGACTGTAACTGAAAACAAGGATGAAAGCCTGTAGTAAATAAGGAATCAGTCCTATACCTTATTTTTGGCAAATGCACGATCAAACTTAATCCTTGCCCTAGGTTATTGGTTTCCCGTTCATTGCTGACACTCATCTTGTACGATCCCCTGCAAACAACTTGCCAACAAGAACACTTTGCTAACACAACTGTCCAGAGAGAGTCATATAGGTGGACGCATTACCTGGGCCTCATTTTCTTTTAGATTTTCGTTACTTTGCTAACGACTGACTTACAAAAGTCAAGCCAAAGTACTGACTTTACGTTCACACTTAGGAATAAATTGCAACCCGTTTAAAGAAAGAGTCTTGCAAGTTCAGGCTTCATTAAGTTCTTGTAGCAGTCTGTATTCTTTTCTTTAACGTAACAGTTGTAGGGATTTTAAACGGACTGGAACTAGTAGAAAGGACAGTGTGATATGCAATGAAAGGGAATAGAAATAACAGCCTAAGCCCCAAGACATCACTGACATTATCAATGGAGATCTGAATGCAATGGAAGACACGAGTATTGTGCTTTCTTTGAGGTGCTTCAGGCTATCTTCAGGCTAGCGGTGCTCGTAAGAAGTACTTTCTTGGCTGACATACAAGAGAATGTTGATCAGCAGAGGAGAGGCATAAAAATAAAGGACATATGCAGTATAGTAAGACAAAGTGTGTCCCCCCACGTAGCCGTTAATTGGAAGACATGTTATCATAGGATTATATACAGCTCTACAATAAAGTTAGCTGAAGTCTCGACGTCTTTAGTGAATTCATTAGTGACTTCTCCTGAGGACCCATTATACGTTTGTATCCGACTCAATGTGGCGTTTAAAATGTTGATGATCGAAACGAACCATTTGCCGGGATAATTGACCAAGGCTGCCGTTTAATTAGACCAGTAATGAGAGACTAATTGACAGTACAGGAGTAAACATTGCAGTAAGTGTCACTATGCCATTAAGATTCACTGTTTGTAAGGTCCCTAAAATTGGCAGAAATGAAATTGTCTCTCCAGAGCTAAAAGAGATGCCATATCAATTACGTAGATTACCACCCGACAAAATTAGGTACAAACGTCATGCCTTATTGTGATCGACGTAACAGCAGAAAGAGCCACAAGTCTAGGGTCTGGTGGATGTTTGAGGATCCTACCATGTCGTTTGATGTTATCCCAATCACGCAATATAGAATTAAAAGAAACCGAACAGTACGTAATGAACGAACCAACTACAATATAAAGAAAATTAAAATCGGATAGCATATAAATATATTGCAAGGTCATATATTCCGCTGTATTCAGCTCAAGGAAAACGGAAATTGCTACTCCGCCTCGGTGCGAGAATAACTCCAAATTCTCGTTGTTTACCAAGACACTATTCAATATTAATTAAAATATGTCTGAGACAACCAGTCACCTACCGCTGCATCCTTTTGGATCATGCAACAATCAAAAGCCACTGGGTCATTAAAACTTAATTACGACCAAGGGGTGGGTAAGATGTATACAGCCTTCAAAGGCAACCTTCAAAGCCTTCAATACATCACGAACAATGATTTATGTTGATTTGTGAGGGGTTCTAAAATCCATTGGTTCTACCCTAAGGTAGTTTTTGTTCATGACATGTTTGACTATGATGTTAGGTATTCCTATCGTGCCTTTCAGTTACGTCAAAAATGTAGAAGTGTAACTAGATACCGCCATCGAAAGAGATTATTTATCAACTTGAATCATACTTGACTTAATCAAACCAACAGGTAGGGCCTACTCTCCTTAGGGGAAATGGGGCAAAATCTCCTGTGCATCCTTTGGATAAACCAGCGCAAGGTCAAATAATCTGACAACTATCAAATATAAACTGTTAGTTGCTTGAGGAGCAAATTTTACAAGATTTATGTTAGAACTCTCAGGGTCAACTCAACAAAGTCTTCTATTTACGTCTGATTTCCCATACGTGGCATGGTTATACTTTGAGATTGATATGCTGACCTGCCATTGCTCTGAAGTTGCAGGCTATTGCCTGTCCTCCCAACACATGCTTTTGTGCAGTGGCTGTATGTGGCATTAGCCTATTTGCTGCTTTTGGAAGAGAGACTGATTTGTCAAAGTACTAAAAACGTCTTTTGACTGCATTCTGTTGCAGTGCAAATTTAGAGGTATCTGAATATTTCTTAGTGTGTGAATAAAGGCTTCCTGAAACTAATTTCTACATATTGAAGCAACAACTTAATCTAAAATTTAAGATCCGATGGTGGTTTTAGAGGTGCACTCTTAAGTTGTTATAGACTATACTTTGAAAATTATGTGTATTATTGGGGGACGAAGTATAATTCACCATTTACGAATCTCGTACTTTAAGTTCAGTTGTGAATATGGTGTTGTCGGAGTAGCTAGAGAATTTTCTGCGTATATTCTTGCAAATGGTAGTTTCCGGGTCTTGTTTAAATACAACGTGTGCACGTACACAATCTGAAGCGAACTGAAGTGTGGACGCCAAGGAACAGTTTTTACGAATGTAAATCCAAGTGAGCTTGCATCACAGAATGTTTGTTGTAGCTACATGCAACATGAAATGCTACTCTTATCTTTAGGGGGAGCTACGTATTCAAAATATAAACAAAACGTTTTGGTATAAGAAACTTACGCTCTTCGTTAAAAATCGACTTAAATGTTCCTTTTAGCCAGTAATCATACGCGATACATGACAGGAGCATGGTAAGAGCATGCCTTTCAAAGAACTTTCTATTGAGTAACTCTGGTAAGAGTGTGGTATAAATTTGATGATACCAGGCGGCACCATGCTTCAAACTACTGCTCTTATCTAATGAAAGCAACGTTTTAACAATAAACATCTTTTCAGTTGTCATTTGTGTGCTTACAACTGTTTCACTCTTTTTCAAATTATTTTAACCCTTTCTATGTTTTGCCACTTTGAGCCATACGTTCTTCTTGTAAAACGTTTTGTTAAACATAACCCATGTACAACAAACAACTGATTTGTCATGTACAACAAACAACTGATTTGTTATGTACAACAAACAACTGATTTGTCATGTACAACATCTTCACGGCATCAACCGAAACATCGGAATACAGACCATGACAAGCAAACTTTACCTATGAATGTCAACTTGAAATATCCGAGAATGTGAAATTTTCGATTTAATGAAGGGGTATTGTTTGACGTTGTTTACTTCATCGCCCTCGAAAATATGAGACATGCGCAGAGCCCTACATTGTTCCTCTGCAAGATACCAACGTTGCAAATTGGAAACTGATATATAACACCGCTTTTCCTACTACCATTGTGGTGAAGCATAACTAACGTGTGTTCTAATTCATGACCAAGGGCAGATGGCTGACCAAACTCTCACAAAGCAGATTAAATGGCTATTAAAAATGAGGATCGATTAAGTCACAGTTTCTATATTAATCACAAGCGATGATTCTAACACATGAGATCATATCAACTCAATGATCGATTAAAAATGATTGAAATTGGGATACATTAATCTCCCTCCGGGAACTCTTCACCCTCTGCTAACCAGGGGCGGGATTTCAAAAATACCCCATATCAACTCAATGGGGTTGTGTATGACACGTAAATGAAAGGTATACATTATGCCGACCACATCAACCAAAGGCTCCATACACTTTGACCTTATACAAGGCATCGAGCCGGCTGTCGGTTTTGATACGAGTATGTGTGCATCTCATGAGCTGTATGCAAATGATGTGGCAGTTCACAAACAGAGAGTTGTATTAGTCAGCATAGACAATTAACACACACTTACCACTGTAGTAGGAAAACATGGTCTTTATGTGGTAATGCTAAACTGCAACATTAAGAAAATTAAAAACTCATTTAATTGTTTCTCCCAAGGTGCTTTTGAATTTCCTTAAAACAAAATATCATCAAGACTTCAGAGAGTTGCCTCCTTTACACGGTAGTAAGAGGTTGTTGGCAATGGTAGTGTTACACCTTGGGTTATAAAAAGGGTAACCAACACTGGTGTATTTGGTGTCCCTATGGTAGCAAAATATGTAAGGATTTAAAAAACAAACCTGACGTAGTGACAAGTCTCAAGAGAAAAGAATTTGACCCAAAGTTGTCAACAGTTCTTAAGCACTCATCATCCACACATGTACATTCGAGGTACATTTTATGTGTGTATGAAGTGTTGGTGCGATTGGGATGCCAGGGCCTCGACTACAATTTACGAGGAAATCAACTGCATAGCTACCCCCTTCCAAACTGAGGATGCTTGATCTTAAATGAAAACCTCAAATGGCAACCTCTCCAGTCCCTTACATCTTGTCAAGTTAATTAACCTCCGGTTAACCAAGAGACAAAATTTTTACATCAAGTATTATCTATGATTCATTCATGACTCACACATGGGGCGATCTAATCACTCATGGTTTGCTTATAGCACTATTTTGTACTGTTATTACTCTTGGGTGCCTAATAGACGTCGTCGTCCCCCCGCTAATTAATTTTTCAAAACTTTTCCACCCAGGACATATTTATTCCAATCCCCTCGTCTATTAACTTTTAAGTAATCTCCCACTCATGATAATTTTTTGAGGAGGTACTTTGGCGGGTAAGTCGAGAATATCTTTATTAAAATATGAAAACCATACATTAAAAAGATGAAGGTGGACTTTTACGAGGCTCGAAAAAGTGTGAAGACGCACATTACAGATGTTAGCAATAACACTGTCATTGAGCAGGAGGACGAGGGGAATATATTTAAAATCTTGGAAGGCATGTAGGAGACTACCATGACTTCGAATAATTGATTATTGTTTATGCTGTATTACCCTACGTTTAGGAAGTTGCAGTTGATTCTAAACATTTATTCTTGACTTCATTTTTTAAACTTTCTGTCCCGTCTATTACATTTTCGGTCATTTTCCACCCCCCGTCTATTCCAGAAGTAAATGATGACGATAGAAGACATATAAGTTAATATGTAAATTGGCCTGCTGATATGTGAGACTGTAGATCGGTGTAGAAGGTTTACGAATAAGGTCGTATGGGTGAGTAAAGAACTCTGCCCGACCAAGGATATATTCAGAAACGCTTGGTTTCTATTGCTGATATTTCACTGACTGGGCAATGGGAACTGGTATTCCCAAAGGTAGATTCCAAATAGGGCAAGACTCGTGTGACAAGGCGTATTCTTTCCTTGATAGTGAGCAAAAGCAGCTTTCACGTTGCGCGTGCATCACCATATAGTGCTAGATTTCAAAGAGAGAACTTTGTAATTTTGCTAGTGGAGCTTAACATCTTTTCCCAAACTTCCTTTGGTTATTCCTTTGTTAGAATGGTTCTACAATCCTCTGCCGTTTTCAATTTCTCATTCCTAGATCGTGATATTTCAGGGGTAATATTAATTTTTCAAGGTTTTTTTTGTAAAATGCATGATAAGGAATCTTGGAAATTGTTTCGGTGTCCCTTGATAAAATTTTATTTATATGTAGAAGGAAAATGTGATTATTGCAAAACCAGAACAATTTCATAATCAGAGACTATCCTCCTACATGCAACAGAGAAAATAATTTGTTAACTCAAAATGTGCTCCTTGTAGATTTTGCCATGTTGTCGTGGTATACGTGACTCTGTCGTGTAAGAACCTCGATTATTGTGCGATATCGGTGTTCCAAAACTGCTGCTGATTGCATAAATGTGGCTCCTTGAAGTTAATTTTTATCTCTCGAACTGTACTAAAATTCTGATATCAGGTTTACCTCATGTAAATATTTGGTGGTGTTTTCGTGGGAAAATTTGTATGAGAACAGGACCAGAAAATGGTTTTGATGCTTTGCAATGGCAAAACATAGAGTATATGTAGCTAACAAAGTTTAATGGATAGAAGCGAAAATTTGTGCTTTTACCCAATTGGCCCAGAGATAGTCTTCTCGACGTCTTTTGTATTATTATGTCATATTCCCATTGTTTTATTTACTATATCCAATGGTAGATAGTAATTGTGTTTTTATTATTTGCTTTGTGTGTCTTAAAAGGCTATATCTTGTCAGTACTTCTATTTCTTAGATGCAATTGGTATGCCCCTGAAGTCCTTGAAAGTTTTGGTTCCTTTACAGTGGAAAGTGACGTTTGGTCATACGCCATGACTCTGTGGGAAATACTTGCCCTTGATATTCCCTATGGCAAAACTGATCCAGGCACGGTGAGTATCTCGCATCATCAGCTCCTAGCTCATACACAGTTACATTGTTTCATAATTGCCTGCCATATTTATTACTGTGATAGCGGTTACCATATCAATTGCCATTAATGTCAGTTATGTGTTGCTGATGCCTTTTGCTATCTTGTTGGGTTTTTTTATCGTTCTAGTAGTTTACTGTTCTTTTACGTTTTAAAACATGTACAAAATGTATGTATTTCCCCCCGGTGTTTTGAGCATGAATTGTATGAGAAACGTTAAGACCGTTCGCATGCAACTCCAAAGCGGCGTTAGCACGTTTAGTTCGGGTTCACTAATAAAAGTTGCTATTAAATTTTTTATTAATAGGTTACGTTTAAGTTTCAGTAGAAATAAGGCAAATGACGTAAGGCTGAAATAACCTAGGCAGGTTAACTTCCCACATCTTCTAAGCACCCTGTTTAAACAAGCTCCTCTCGGTTGACAGAGGCATCTGATTCTAATCTAAACATATACGGTATTGAAGGACTCGATAAGAAGAGCATAAGCCAGTCAAATGTTGACGATCGCAGTGACTGTGTCGCTTACGAAATAATAAACGTTGTGATAAATTGCTTTTATCACTTTCGTATCAGGATTGCTGTTTACATTATGGGTACCCATCATAAAAGACGAAAACTTGTATAGAAATTGTTGGAAAATTGAGAGGGACCTAATATATACCTGCGTAAAGTACGAGAGGGGGAGAGTAGATCAGATATTTTTAAGTATCAGTTTCCAATGGGAATTACTCTAACTAATTTTGGCTTTTATACCTCCTGCGCACGTTACTATAACATACGTAAATAACTAATTGTTTCTATGTTTTCGATCTTGTTCTTCAGTTGCTGAAAACCATTTACAATGAAATTCGGCCATCGCTAGAGGTTTTGTAAGTGGCTATGAGTTCCCCATCTTAAGTGTTTCCCTTTCATATCTGTTTGTTTTTGTTGCTTTCGAGAATTTCAGTGTGTTTACTTTGCTCTCTTTCCTGAAAATTGCTTGTATTAGAGCTTTAGTCAATATAAATTGTCGTATTTGCTTCTTATTGATATTACGTGATCGTTGTTTTACGGTCGAAGTGAATTGTGTTCACCACAAGTATTTTTATGAGAACTTAGCTTACGAGAAGCCATCCCTTAAAAACATTAGAAGTTAAGAACAACATCACAAGAATAAAAGGCATACGCTGGGCTAACACTAAGAGCATTCTATAATTACTAGCGATATAAATACTTCTGTTAGTTGCTTGAAATGGTGCGTGGATTTTGACATTCTCTCCCTTACTACCTTTTTTTGGTGCAATTTTTTTAGTTTGTAACTTGATGATATATTTCGGAAATAGAATATTACGAACGTAGAGACTTTTATGTTATCGTGAATTAAAAATTCTAAGAACCTTTGAAGTCATTTTTTTAAATAGCTAAAAACGTGCAAGGCTAGACCATTCTGAATACTGTTATCAGAGAAATGCAAGTAGCTAGATTGATTCATGTTTACATTATCCTTAAAATAGCTCATCTATTAAGTCTCTGTCTTGATATATTGTATATAAATCCAATTTCCACAACTATTAGTTAGGTAGTAGTTCATGTTGGTCCTTACGAACATAATGGAGAATTTACTTTGGACAAGAAAACTCTGGTAACCCAATTACTTTGCAGAGTCGATGCTTTCTTTTGGATATTTTAACTTTAAATTGTGAAATCTCTAAGGATATGATGTACAATCTCCCTTGTTAGGCCCTACTGTAGTGAAGGCATGGAGAACCTTTTGAAACATTTATGGCAGAGAGATCCACAGGTATAGTGCTCGTGCAACTGTTACGATATTACACCCTTTAGCATCCACTTGTTATTGGTACTTATTGAGTCGTTTGTAAAGGCAAAGAGTCAGCGTCGCTGAGACTGTATGGAGTAGTTATCGCATAGAGTACTAAAGTGATGACGTCACAAGAACGTTGTTTCGAGTTGCCTCGAATGCCAATTGTAACTTTATCATAGTGGCAATCCTTGCCATCAAATGACCGTATAAAAATCTAATCTCATCTGCCAGAAATGGCTGTTTGAATTTGCAGAAGACCTTAAGAAACACTGTTAATTTTGCTTAGTTCATAAATTTATAAACTGGGTTCAAGTAAGAAAGTTTAGATAGGAAGGATCAAAATTTTGATAGAACTTATCTTAACGATTGATTAAGATATGGCTCTCAAATTTGGACAGGTTATCAATATCAGCAAGTATACGACGCGTAAAATATTTTCAATCTTATAATGTTCATTAAATTTTGACGTCTTACTAAAGTGTTCTATACAAAGATTCTCCTATTTGTTTTTTTTGTGGGGGTTGGGATAAAATGAAGGTAACAACATGACTTAATTCTTCTAACTCAAGGACACATTACGAAGGTCTCTGAACTGTGGTGACATGACCATGTTGACGTCGCTGGTATACGTTTATACGTATGAGGAGCACCCCTCGTATACAGGAATAACTGTTGACACTTCTTGTGTTACTCCGCTGAAGCCAGTGTAGCTAAGTGGAGCTAGATATTGTCTGCTCCAAGTCGTACACATTGCTTACTTTTCATGGATTCTTGCACTTTTTAACGAACTTGCATCACTCATAATAGCGGGACTTTCAGTACCGACGTTCTAGATTGTGAAGGAATTATGTTTGGGTGCTGAGAAAAATGGATTAGTGAAGGTCTTGGCGAAGCGTTTAGAATAAGATTCTATTACTGGAGAATAATGATTTATAAGGATAATGGAGGTGGCGACCTGAACTGTATTTCAGGATGTTTCTACATAATCTGTGGATGGTGTTGCTACTTGTGATTTTTTAAAGCCAGTTCTTCAATTTGACCTCTTGTAGCAAAGACCAAACTTTCAAAGCATCAGCCTTGAAGTCGATGGAATACGAAGAAAAGGTAGGCCATCCATTTACTTTATTAGAAGCATCTTATTGCTGTACCTTGCAATACTTCCGACAAATACGTTTAAGAAAAGTACGCAGAAAAAAATATATGAAATCGTATCCTCAATACACAGACAGCAAATGAGTATTTTAATATCATAATGTCATAGTATTCGTGTGCTTAGGAGCATAAGTATTAAGCAGTTACGTTCTTCAACAATATCAATCATGCAAAGTTGGTTAGTGGTACAAAATTCGGATATTTTGGTAGATAACGGATTCAATTTGCTAAACGCTTTCGCTATACACTATTTCTTAATTCACTCCATACGATTGCTGTGCCCAGTGATTCGCAAAATCTAGGATTCGTAAATTTACTTCTTTAATTAATGGGGCCGGAAAATAGAACCAAGAGGTATTGCCGCTCCTATAATAGTTTAAATTACTTACACTTTTTACTGTATATGTTCTGATATCAAAAATATCACTTGGGAAGGGAGAGGGGGAGGGGGGCGCTTTGCAAATTTGTACGTGTTATAAATTGCGTATTATCGCAATTATTCATTCATAGTGGGCATCTCATATCGCAAATATCAACTACATTTTGTTGCGTTTCTTAATTTCCAATAAAATAACAGCAGATATTTCCATGAAAAAATTCTTAATTTATTGTGGAGCGGTTAAATATTGATTGCAGATGCCGGTTTGGGAAGCTTTCTTCATGTTGAGTCATATTGCGATATGATCATGCGCTGCCCAGTTCCTAGTAACGGGAATTGTGACGTTAAATTTGGGTAGTAAGTAAAAATTTAGTAAATATACATTTCAGGAAAAGACCTTGCCTTACATTGCACGCGGTAAAAGGCAATAATCAAGAAAGTTTCAATTATGTTATTGGATGGTTTTAATGCAACAATCGAAGATCTTTGTTTCTTTTAACGTTCGTATGCATGAACATTACTCTATGATATTATCGAGTTTGCCTAATAGCATGTACTATTTATAACATAAATATAAGTATATTACATGCTAGCTATTTCAGGTTAGTTTTGTTTTGGGTTTGTTGGGGTTTTTTGGGGTCGGTGGGTTACCATTATATTTGCATGGGTTTCCGTAGTTTACAAGTTGTAGTTTGTATCGATGCCCTGGTAGAGTCTGCAACGTTCTGCAGTATTGAGGGGACTGCAATGCACAAAAAGTGAAATAGTAAATAATTAAGTTCCTCTGATTCATGTCATCACTTAAAGCAACATTCCCATGTTTGTTGTTGGGTTTGGTGTGCAGGAAATTTATATCGTCTACAGATGATCATTTCTATCTCAACCATTGTAGAGGAATCTCGGCGCAGAGGTCAGCCATACTACCACCGCGAGGAATTTCTACGACGTCAGGAGGAATTTGATCGTGCATTTAAGCCAACAGAGCTGAGAGAGGAGGTAATTATGCTTCACCAGCCTGACCAATTTTTTTATTCCAACGACAGCTGGAGTATTTTCGAATTGAAATGATAAGATGCTACAAGCAAGCAAAGCTTTAAACTTTGGAAGTGTCTTGTAGCTAAGCTTCAAAAGTATGTGAGCTCCTCCATTTTTGAAGAAGGAAGGTATTTAATAGCTAGTGTTAATTTTGTGCCATTGTAGCCAACTTCCCAAGATGAATAAGTAGAAAGTGGAGTTAATTCAGAGGTGCGTTGCTGAAACCTTATTTCCACTTAAAATGTAGTATTGTAATGTTCCCTGGATTTGAGGGAGAGGTACAGTTACTTCGGATCGTCAGCGGGTAGTAAAAATCCTGTGGACGTACCAAAGTGGAAGGCTAAACCCAGTTGTAACCTGGAAAAAGCAAAGAAAGAGAATTTCTAAAGGACTGCTAGTTCAATATGGTCCAGAAGCACATTTCTAAAAGTATAACAATATCTGGCGGTATTTCTTTATCTTTTTGCATTGTGTGACTGATTTCCAACTTTCCTTTTTTTTATTTCGTCTTTAGGATGAGTCCGTTCGTTACTTCGTAGCAGAGGATTTCTCGTCTCCACCAATAACATTATCCTCGTCACCTCCAGACATGGAAATAGATTCCTCTTTAGCAACAGGTGCGATTGACCTAACGGTGGAGCCCGAGGATGTAGAGTTTGAAGAAACACAATTTAATGGTCCCAGCTCCTCGAGGAAAGATGGCAAACATAATCGCGATCCGTATCGTACTTTTGAAAAACCGAGAAGTCTGAAGAGAGATTTTGGGAATGGAAAGTCAGGGAAATCGAGTAAAATGGCGAAGCACGACCAGCATTCTGTAGGGAAGCAAATAGCAGGTTCATCGTCGCCGACTGAAGAGATTCCTCTCTCTGATAAAACTGTGCATGGAAGCAGGTCATCTGTTCGAAGTAGGAAGGATAAGGGCCGAGACTCACCGGTTGAAAGGGAAGAATTATTACACGCTTCTGAAAAGTCTAGTAGTGGGTACTCATCCTTTTCAGAACTAAGGAAACCTGCTTCATGGAGGGGAAGAAGGAAAAAGACCACTGTGATTAGTAATGAGGCCTCAAGCTCAAGTAGCAACTCAGGAAGTGCACAAAGCTCATCGTCAAGTACTTCCAGCGAACTGCTACACAGTAAAGAGATGGATGCGATTTCAACCCTTGTATCTATGTCGCAGATGCCAAAGGACGTGCATCGAAAGAAAGCTGAAGACAGGAAAAGCCCAGTGAACGTAAGAGCCAATAATAAAGAGGAATCTACTGTGTTGCTTCTTAGTGATAAAGTTGGTAGGATGGAAGTTGAGGTGGAAGTCAACCATGAAACCGTGAGTATCACAACCAAAGACTCCCTAACCTCGAAACGGCATCCCAGCCTAAGTAGGTGTCTATCGGCACCATCTGGTGTGAATGGGGATCAAGTTTCTCGAAGCATTAGCAACAAAGAACAGGCAGGTAGGCCAAGTAGTTTATTAATGGATTCTAATAATGAAAAGATGATATGTTCAGAGAGTCCAGCATTTTCTGGAAAAGTGCCAACATCACAGGACAATATTGATCGAAACGGCTCTAGTAGCTTAAACTCGGCAAAGAATCTACTGGCTCGTAAACGAGAAATAAAGGATGCTGCAAGGAAGGCTCTACAGGGACATAACGCATTTAATATCGCAAGCCCTTACCCAGGAAACTTTTTTGCACAAAACAACGCACGTTATGCAATACAACAACCGTCATCATCAGACCTCTCTCACTTTATTAACAGACTATTACCTGAACCAAGCAGTGGGTTATTGCCCGAGTCAAATAGCATAGAAATGAAACTAGCAGGGATATCGTCGCGATTATCCCCTGGTACTAGTGTACGAGGACCTAGTGGAAGTAAGTCTTCAGGTAACTCTCCGGATAGCCCATACCGGTCAAGGATGGCAACAAAGGACACTGCCGACAAAGTTGGCGATGCGACCGAGTTATTTCGCCGGCTTTCATCAAAAAGCCCAGATTGTTTAAGTAAGGACACAGTAAGTAAAGAATTGAGTAAAGCGGAGTCTTTAAAGCAGAATGACTTGAGCAACTGTGGCTACTTTCCAGGAAATGTTGTCACTTCACAAGTAAAATTGCAATCATCACCTGAAAATTTTCATTCAGCTCTGACTCAGACAGGGATTGCGTTACCACAACAGGCGATATCATCACAATCTTTACCGATCCAAACTTTAGTGACAGACAATATTCGCTCAGCTGTTTATGGTAGTGGGCAGCATTTGGCTCCGCGTCACCCAGTGGTCGTTCAACAGCTTGTGGCACTTATGCCTCCGCCAAGAGGACCGACCTTTGTAGCAGTAGGCAGTGGATATACTAGTATTGCTTCTGCAAAGGCACAACAGTCGCAGGTTGTCAATGCGCAACTGATTCAGGGAGCAACGCTACCAGCGAATGACACGAATACGAAAACGCCAGTCTCCATTATTCCTCATCAAGTGGATAAAGGGCAACCCTTGTTAGTAAAGAGTTTTCCATCCACTGATCAGTCATTACAAGGAAGGACTATACAAACGTCGCCTCAGTTTGTGCAGTTGCTTCCAAGCATGAGTGCGGCGCCCATGAACTCGTATACTGTCAGGCCAAGTACTAATACTTCTATTCCAATAACCATGGCAACATCACCCAAGCCTCAGAAAATTAAAGTAGAGGAAGAAGATCCATACCGTCGTCGACCTCCTAACGAAGGAATGTTATCCACCTCTAACAGTAACAGAAGCACTCCTCCAAGCAAAATGTTGCCCCCAGGTGCAATAAAGCAGAGATCCCTGTCGAGCCCCGAGGAGCGTGGGGTTGGAGATTTACGCGGTCTTGGAACACCAATGGACTCAGAAGACGACTGTAAGGAAGTTCATGATCTCAAGAAGCGACTTTGCGAGGATGGAAAACTAGCCTGCTTCGAAAATAGTGATTTGACCTTGGAAAACGTTGTCGGATATGTAAGTCTAACTCTTTCTTTATCTCTGCTTGTTTGAGAAAGATGTTATTATGTTTTTAATATTTTGGGGGGAACGAGCCTGTAGCCTGTAGCTCATTGGAGCAACAACTGTCCACCCACAACAGACCTTCCATTTTAAAAAAGGGCTACACCATGTAAATTTTTCGTTTATTGGTTCTCCATGTGCGAAAATACACTCTTTCATACTTTAGTTCGGTATGTTACATTGTTCGTGCCCCCTGAATTAGCCGTAACACTTTAAGTCCTGTAAATTGAAAATGGACGGCAGGTTAAAGTGAGGGGTTTTGATGTACATTGTGTATTGGGACATTCCGCGCCAAGACGAACAAACCCAACAATGTTTTAACGGTATATTTGATACTGGTTTTAGGAACGAGTTAGCATCATTTTAAAGTCAGGCCCTCTAGATTTGGGTAAAATGTCCTCCACAGATTTCTTGAGGTGTTTCTAGACCAAGAAGCTTACGAATTTTGCAGAGAAATACAATCGTAAAATTGATGTGGTTACGCATTGGTAATCAAGGTCGTGTTTTGTGATGTTTCTGTTATCATTTAGGGTCAGTATGGAAAAGTATTAAAAGGAACTTGCCGAATAAAAGGCAAAGAGCAGGTAAGAGGAACAATTTTCTCGTCTATGCAGTCGAATGTTGGCTTACATAATCGACTGTAGTCCTTTTGTGTAATAAGAATCGTCTTGTTGAAGGTGCAAGGTTGAGTGTACAGTAAGAAGTTTCATGTTGCATAGTTTCTGATAGTAAGCGATCACAATTTTTTTGCCATATACCCTTGGGTAGACTGTGAACGTATCTGCTACCCTTAATAAGAAGTAACAGTTACGAGTCTTAAAGAGGGCTGCCTCCGTATCGAAGGGTATACCAATTCAGAAGTTAGTCTCCTATGAGCCCACTGACCATGCGAACGTAGCGACATCCCAATATCACCTAGATCTTTCAGCAAGGGGCTCCTTGAAATTGGTTAGGTGCTCGGTTTTCACACTATGTATCACAGTTTTCATTGTTGTTTTTATCATGTTAGTAAGCAACCGTAAATCGTCGAATCTACATCACCGTCGTTTGCGGAGAAAACAAGCTTCTCCCACGGTATTTTTTCAAGATGTCGTTTCAAAGAGTAGAAACATGAGAAAACGGTCTGAAATATGTATCATTACGACCTATATTTAATGATTACCTAGATATCCATTGTTAATTGTACGTCTCTTTTCGTATTCGATGTGAAAGTTAAAAATTTAAGTTAAGACTTAAATTAAACTAAACTAAAAACTTAAATTCAATTAAACTTTCTGTAGCGGACACTGTTGATGAAGTTTGCACCAGAGAGCTTTTAGTATTAAAGATCAGAAATCACAAACTTTATGCCAGAAAGATAGCTCCCATATTAGTTTATTAGCTGTTTGATCACACTATTATCAAACATCAGTCTTATTTTCATGAAATGGTGGTATCATCAAAGAGCTTCGCACAGAGGTTATTATTATTATGTGGAGGTGGTTCTCCATCAGTTTCAAGCCCCAGCAACGTTCCTGTTTGAACATAAAAGAACAGATTGTTGTTAAGGCTCACCACCGCTACGCAGTCCATACTACCTCGAAGACGTTTTCCTGTGCGACTCTTTCCTTTCCATTTCAGGCCACCGAAAAGTGGGTGATTGATGGAAAGTATCCTGCATGGATTTTATGAATTACGCAGGAAGAAAGGGGGGTCAAGAAATACTGTATCTTACCAGCAATTCTCAGGTGGATATTATCGATATGGTTTAAAACCACAAATTATATCTGATATATGTGATATAGCTGATAATAATCGATGCTAGTTTCTCTTTCAGATCCCAGTTGCCATCAAGACGCTGAATAAACGAGAAGGTGTGAATAATGCTCATTTGTTAGAGGATTTCCAAATCGAGGCTATGAACATGGCAAGATTGAGTAACAACAAGTATATTGTGAGGCTTTATGGGATTCATGTGAGCAGAAAAGGTAAGGTCACAGTTGCTGCTGTACGGCAGGATTTGTATGGTTTGTTTCCTAGGTAACTTTGTAACTAGTTTACGAGTATCCCAGTCAAATATCTTGCTCGCATGTTTATCTATATGCGTGCTAGCTTAACCTCAATTAAGCTTATTTAATCTAAGTGAAAGATCGAGCCTAATACTGCATAGCAAACAATATGATAGATTTCCGTTGCCCATATTGATCAATGCCGCTAAAAGGTACAGCAAGATTTAAGTACCAAGATACACATTATCTAGTGAAAGCGATGAGGGAAGGACTCTGTACGGCAACGTGAAAGGACAGGATGTATACGACAACAATGCGAAATATATTTAATCGCATAGGTTATGGTGTTTGCGTTGGAGCAACGTATTGCTTCAAAAATATCACATTGTCGTTGCTGTCGTATATTTTATGGTCCAGATCTCCTATGTTGTCGTCAATTTTACTTCATAGGTTTTTAATAGCTCCATTACATTAAATTTCATTTCGCCCATGCACATTCTGTAAAACAACAGTGTTAAACGTGCTGGTCTTTGTTTGTTTCTACATAACAGGACCTTTTTTGCTATGCACCTTGCCTGACCCATTTTAGGCCCAACTATTTATTCGAGTGTTTCCTTTTCGCTTGTTTCTCTGAGGTTTCAGACCTCTGTATGACTCAATCGTTCCCAATTTTCCCCCCCCTCTCTCACGACAACCCACAGAAGTATTTCCATTTTCAGCCTTCTTTACCCTCTTTAGTAAAACTGATTGAGACCTTTCTGTGCAGTTTTACTTAAAGACTCATTTCACAGGTCTTAGCCATTCCCCATTTTATGTTCTTGTTTATTTACAGGTGATGCATATGATCTAAAGCTAGTAACAGAGTGGGTGCCAAATAAATCATTGGAAAGCTTTATATACCACAAGAAGGTAAGCTCATGTTCATTGGCTGTTCTTTAGCTTCCTTTTTCTCAAGTGCTCTTTATAGGGAAGGCCCGTGCATATGAAAAGTTTGCTTTCTCTTGGGATAGCAAAGACATCTGGCCCTTTATTTATGAGTTAGCCTGTTTGGTAGCTT
>JAAAKM020000498.1:20549318-20579803 GCA_010016025.2 Alatinidae sp. Z8VKAUB7J3
AATTTAGATCAGATTAGGGACTTGTCTGTCATTAAAGCCCTCTACCCTCACCTGGCTTCGGCTATGAAGTACTTCATCAAATACTGCCGTATGACCGTATTTGCAGGAGTAATTATAGGTATTAAATGTGACTGTATGAGAAGATTGCAGACCTTTCTGCATAGAAGTTTAAGACAATTAAATCCCGATAGAAAAGACGGTTACAATTTCCAAGATTTGCTGCCAGTAGTCAATTTTCTTAGGTACATAAAAGTTGTCTACTGTTTTGACATACAGGCGTCTTCGAATATAGCTAGGAATTCGCTTTGTCAATTTGATTACCTAGTCAGGTGAGAAAACAAGAGGGGATTCGTTTAAGGCAGGTATATCGCATGATCTATCGCATGTGTAAAAGAGAAAGAAACCAGAGATATCAAATGATCAGATTGTCAGCTTCAAATTCAACCTATGTTTTTCTTACCACATCGAGAAATAGAGCGAAAATATTTAAATGTGTTGGTCTTTTACTTGACTCTCACATTCGTAATCTGTAAGATCATCCCGTGTCCACATCATAGCCTTTTATTTAATATGGATATCATCAAGAGGTACCTTGGTCAATATCTTTAAAATAAGAGGGGAGAGACTTCGTTTGTCAACAATCTGGTGTAAATTACCATGTGTAGTAATTTATTGGTCCGTAGTTTCTTTTGCAGGTATGGTAGAAAGTTCAGAAACTATGCGTATCGTTTTGCTAACACGGATGCAATAGACGTAGAGTCAAAATTAGTTTTTGTTGAGAGTTCTTAGAAATATCGCGTACATTCTGATCTGCCGAGAGCTTAATTTATTTTATGTATAAATGTTTGTTTTTTTTTATTTCTTCTTTAGAAATGTATAACAGATGGAAATTTGGTCAACTTTGCCCTTCAAATTGCAGAAGGAATGCGTTATTTGGTAAGGATTGCTGTTGGATAATAGTTTTAGCCATCTACCTTTGGTACATGAGAAATGCACATGAAAGGCGTTTGTTATCAAAAACCGTTATTAGAACGTGTGTCTGCCTTAAGTCTTCGATTAAGTTCTAAGGAAGGCGTTTTCTAGATGCAGTAATTTTGCCCTAAGTCATCTTTTAATGATTGGAAAACCTTCAATTACCCACAGTCCACTTGTTCAGCCCGTTTTATTCTCCGAAAATGATTTTCAAGAGTCCATAACTACAAAATAATCGAACCTAGCCAACATAACTTGTTGGTTTCCACGAGATTTGCTTTGTTTTTGAAGTCGCTGCTTTTGAAGACAAACTAGAAATTTAAGAATTTTTTTTCTCCCCTGAAGGATAACGCACCCATTTATGTAATATTTTGCACGCTGTACGCGTATCTACTGGATCGCTTTGTCAGTTTTTTAGTCAGTATTTCAGCATTCTGTAATAATGTACTCACCACGTTGTACACACTGTAGAAGAACAGGGCTTGTCCGTAGATTCTCCTGATTTGGCGTTTTCGCTGCTGAGGGTCTATTTGCGTAAATATTTATCTTGGCACGTTTCTCATCATTTCAACACAGTTGGTGTGGCCTGCAATTTAGCCCTTGGATTTCAACGTTCACTCTTTCGGAATCTAGCTGATCATGTAGTGTTCTCAAGCGTTTATTCACGACAATAGTCTTTTGTAGTGATCTGACAGTAATTTGTATCAATCATTTTATTATTTTTGTTTTACCTTTCATGAGAAATTTCTCTTTTGAAAGGAGTCGCAAGGAGTCGTTCACCGTGACTTGGCAGCCCGAAACGTACTCGTCGTCAGTATGGAACTAGTGAAAATAAGCGATTTTGGACTTAGCCGCGTTTTTAATGAGGGTGAAGATGCATATTGGGCTCGATTAAAAAGTAGCGATACACGTGATCTGTGGCCCCTTAGGTGGTAAGTGTAAAACTTGTTAATAGTTTATTTAGCTCAGAATAAGTAGTAGCCAAAGGGTCAACCAACCTATATTGTTTACTGTGAATCCGCCCTAATGGCCATGGCTGTTTTAGAGGTATGTTTAATCACTGATGTCTGTATGGAGACCAATGAAATTGCTAAACACTAAAACAGTTACTCGCCTCTCTCTAACTGACACCCTCCAGGTAGTTCAGGCGCCATTTTGATTGTACGGCAAAGCATTGCTGCGGATAGTAAGTACAAGGCTAACGTCTAAGAAAGTAATACCTTATTTAATCGAGAAATAAACAACGTAACACGAATGTACTAATTGGAAGTCGTATATGCCATTCAGTAGGATTCAGTAGGAAACCGTTGATGTTAGAAGAGCATGATGGTTGATAACATTTGCACATTTGTACAACTACTAGGAGTGGCCTTATTATATCATTTATCGTGGGAACATTATTGTAATAGAGGTTCTGCTATATCGTCGCGCTTAAAGCGAAAAAGGATAGTGACAGAAACAGGACTTTGCTTGATAGGAAAAGTATTTATACTTTTAGTTATAAATAGAAATAGTTGCGAAATATTGGAATGGAAGTACGTTCTAACAACAGTTTAGTAATCGCGTACATGGAAACGTGTACTTCTCAGTCGAACATTTCAAAAACGTTCTTATGTTTCCATCGCTTGCACCCCCACTTTTCGGGCAAGTCAGATAGGTATTGCAGCATGTGGACGGAATATTGACTTGCGAATGTGATGTAAACGTTTTCTACTAGACCATTTCATAACACAAACGTAGGTTAGCGTCCTTGTGATAATTTGGCGTAGCATAGGCTTATTAAATCGCAGTAAGACACATGGTATCGATAAGAGTTGCCACGGCAGAATCCCAATTTTCTTTGTCATAAATCCAGAACAAAGAAGTGTTAATACAGCAATAGCCGGATTTATCAGCACAATCTGACAAATCAATTGCAACCGTAATTGGCTGATTGGGCGCACTATTCGCTTATTGGTTTTAGAACTTTTAAGTGTGCGTGTATTCTATTTATTTCTATTTCATAGCAGGCATGTGGAAGGAAGTGTTATAGGTGTACAACGGTGTTATGTTGCATTTTTTTGTTTCTCATTGTCACCTGTTGATCCCTTAGGAATGCACCCGAAAGTACGACGAAGCGAAAGTTTACGTCCGCTAGTGATGTTTGGAGTTACGGTGTTACTTTATGGGAGATTTTTACATTAAGGGAAACGGATAAAGAAAATGCTCTACCTTACGAAGAAATAGAAAACCAAGATGTAAGTATACTTATGCTGTTAATATGCTTATCCAAAACGGGGCTGATTCTTAAGCTAGGGTGTCATTGTTTTCTGCATCAGGGTCGGAATAACTGCCTTCTTCATTAGGGGCGCTTTCACAGGGTGTAAAGCTTGCGTAAGTCACTTTGGTGTGGATTCCTACTGGTTCCATTATACTCTTTTGGCTGCTACCGAACCTTTGGATCCCGTTGCTTTTTCATCTGCTCTTGTTTTTGGTAAAAAGACACCTACCGGAATCTTGCACCCGATTAGTCACTCCAATTGCCTTTAACTGTTTCGTCTTTCACAGTAGTCAACATCAACTACGTTGTTTCCGTTGTCGGAGTAGCAATTGTTCGCAACATCGATTGACTGTCTCCGCGGACTGTTTTCCTTCATTGCCAACCGACTTTGAGCATTGTCTGTCGTGACCATATGTAACCATCAGTAATACGTTTTTCGTCAGACCTCCAATTCTGTTTTGTTACATACAGTAACTGGCCCCAAAAACTCGGTGGTGCAGTAGAAATAGGAATGCTGATAACAGTAGGTGCATAGGGAAGATGTGTGTTGTCTTCTAACTGTGCTAAAGGCCTTGTCATAATGTAATGCAAGTTTAAGTATATTGAGACCATATTAATTGCAAAAGTAAATGATTTATTTAAATCGGTGGGGTTAATATCTTTTACTGTGTGGCACTTGATTAGCATGCCATGAATATGTTAAGTGTGATAGGCTCAGAGCAACATTTTTTTGTACGTCACACATTGCAGGCTGTGTTATAGCAGTTGCACTTTCATTCTGATGTAGTTAATTCCGACATTAAGTATAATCTTACGACAGAAGATTCTCAGCCGTTCCTTACTTTCCTCATTCCACTGACCATGTTAACAAATTCTCTACCCAACTGTGAAGCGGCTGTCATTCAAAACTAAGTTAATGCAAATATTGAACGTCACGTATGTTGTCGAAAATGCTGATACTTACAACGAGGATAGTATTTAAAAGATAAATATTGCCTGACAAGAGAATTGGGGTCGAGTTAGCGAGAATGGAAGGAAAGGGGAAATAAAGAGGGAAAGTATCCAGTGATAAGAGTGATAAATTAAGTGAAGGACTAACGTAGCTTTAGTAATATTGCCTGACAAGAGAATTGGGGTCGAGTTAGCGAGAATGGAAGGAAAGGGGAAATAAAGAGGGAAAGTATCCAGTGATAAGAGTGATAAATTAAGTGAAGGACTAACGTAGCTTTAGTAATATGGTTCTCAACATAACAAGTTGCGTGAAAGTATTCATCAGTGACATTTTAACAGCCAGTTTGTTATTTCTCTTCCAGGTAGTTCAACACCTTGAGGATGGCAACAGACTTCAACGACCCAGGAATTGCCCAATTGATGTATGGGACCTTGTCGTATCGTGTTGGGAACTTGACCCTAGTCAAAGAACAAAGTTTAATGTCTTAGTATTTAAACTTAATAGTATACTATCCGGTATGTTTAAAGATATTTAGCAATCAAACGAAATATACCTTTGTATCGCAGTTTTTGTATCAGTGCCATCAAAATTCACTACCAGACATCTAGGTTTTTGAATGTTACGACTAGGTTACATTTCACAGTGGCAGCTCTCCGGTCACCTTATTCAAAGTGAGGTATTTAGCTTCCGCGTTGTGGCGTTCTCAAATCTAATTAGCATGTAAGACTTAAAATTACTTTCTGTGGCGTTATTCAAATTCACTGGATTAGTACATCCTAAAAGCGAATATGTTTCGCGCAGCTCTTGTAGTCTCTTCCAATGTAGTACATCCAAAAACACTGTACTCCGCTACCAAGAACTTCTGTAAAATCAAACTGTACTCAATGAAATCATTAGTGCAAATCACATGTTACATCAAAGCGAGATTGAAAATAGCCCGATAACAGTTCGGTATGAAGGACGTACATATGCGCGTGGATCAACTCTTCACATGAAATGTTTGCTCCGCCTCTAAACACTCGTGGCAACGATCTCTAGACGTCTTCACTTTGTAATAACCTTCCAAATGATTGATTTTATATGATTGACCCATGTGATTTTTCCGTTCTAATTAAGTCCTTCCTGCAAGTTGGTGACCGAGAGCGTGAAACAGAGATTTTGTAGTGTATTATATACACAATTATCGGTATTTCTACGTATATTTGAAGCAATTTAATATATATTAACTGCTTATACAGTCTGAAACAAAGCAATAATCCTTATCATCCATGTAAATAGTGTTTTATATACCCTGGTCAGTATTTGCAATGGCGCCTGTAACATTTACAACTGTACTTAAACATTTACAATACCGATAGTGGTATTCCTCTTCCTGTGTCAAATCAGTTACCGACTTATTAAAATTAATCATCGTTGATGGTTTGTATCTATTGCTGCCACTTATATTACACCGTCTGCCCTCATTACTATCACGATTAATATCGCCATTATCAGCCATATCGCCATGGCCGATACCATTGCCATTAGCAGCAGCAGCGCAATCATAAATACCATAGACATCATTAGTAGCATTGCCATTAGCGGGAACAGCGCCCTCATTAGCAGCATCCCCACCATCAGTCACATTGCCGTCATCAATTCCACCGCCATCAGCATCCGTATTGCCATCACCATACCATCGCCATCATCAGCTTCGTCACTATCAGCCGCATTACCATTATCAATACCATCGCCATTAGCATTGCCTTCAGCAACAGCATCGCCATCGCCAGCCGCATCATCATCATTGTTAGCATTGTCATCATTCTCGGCATCGGCATCATCATCATCAACACCAGTATCTTGATTAGTGAATTTATTAGTATCATTATATCCATAGCTATTACAGTCATTATCTTCATTGTCATTGCTTTTTGCATCAGTTCCAGCAGTGCTGCTTACGTCTGTGGTCTTTAGTCTGTTTTATCTTTTGATCCGTACTTAAAAACAGGAAAGTTAGAACCACCGTTCCCCCTTATCAGTGACGTGTAGTACGAGTATCTAAGGGTTTAATGAGAGATATTTTACACAATAACATTTTTGTAGTTGATACATTTAGTCAAATTTCAATTTCCATTGAAAGATCGTTAATTTCTCCGTCTGCTCTTTCCAACTTCCAAACATTTTAAATGTTTGCGGAACTCCAGATTGCTAGTTTATAGCTATGTGTATTGGTTTGACATGGTGATGATACCCTTACCCACAGTACACTTTCGCTCGCACGTGCGCACACCTCTGTCGCTACACTGTCTCCAGAAATATATTCTGTCGTCAAATTTTAGACACTGGTTGCAAAGGAACCCTTTCAGACCAGTAGGCTCGTAGCACCGTGTAATAGTGTCGAAGTCAAAAACAAAGTTTCAATACAGGTGATCCTCGCCCATTTTGCCATTGCTTGCCCCGTTGTAAGGTTGGGTGTTTTCTACGGGAATCATAGCTCAATATATTTTTCGGCATTGAAGTTAAAAGTAGTGCATCTTACAGCAAGGTATCGCGTAATCGTTTAAAAGAGAATGTGGTTGTAGCTTTGATGGTTAGAAAACTTACTGTCTCTGAAGGGCAAGATTTGTATTTGGCAGGTCCTCTTTGCAAGGTAACAATGATGTCAAGAGCTAAAAGGCGCTAACCTATTACATGATAAATTGCTAGCCTTAAGATTACTCTCCAGCTCTCTACTCTCCTAACAAGCGGATGAAACAAGCACTCTGCCTTAGAACGTTGAAAGTATAAATAGCTATATATGCTCTACACTCCTATGTACTGGGCACTGTATTTCTAGTGTTATTACATTATATACATATATATATATATATATATATATATATATATATATAATGTAATAATTAACGCTAGAAACTATATATATAAATATGTATATATATAGTTCATATTACTTTATAAGTATATATTTATACAAGTTAATGCACTGACTGGAGGAGAATTTGCGAAAGATTGACACTAAAATCTTCACCTTAGCTTTTGAGCCTTGATGGCTCAATGGTAAAGGCGTTGGCTTAGTAATCATGAGGTCCCGGGTTCAAATCCGGTCTGCGCCCATAAATTGCAAGCTATTCCGCTCCACTCTTTGAGAATTAAATATAAATATATATATATAGTGTCAGAAATTGCCATGCTTTTTCAGATGACTGTATAGAAAACCTTCCTATGTTATTAGGGAGAATGACGTGGAAACCTTTAAGTTTCATATGTTGATCCACACCAACCATATATAAATAGTAGCTCTCAAGACAACAGAAATTTTAATATAGGCCAATATCTTACAGTGTTTATATCTTATAACCTTTAAGCTGGAAACTCAGCAGAAGGGAATTCTGATTATTTTCAGCCATGAATACTGTGTACCAGCAAATAAGTTGCTCATTTCTTAAAACAGTGGGTCACCTCTGTCTCTGGTGGATTTATTACAATGTTTAGCTCCTTTTGGTATGCTTCATTCTCTTCAACAAGATTTAATACTAAGCTTATATTTGTGTAGTAGTCGATGTAGGCCTTCAGTTCAGGACCTTTATGGATTCGTAATATCAGGTCGGTTACAATGACATCATATATATATCAGGGAAAATATTGATGTACTTATTACCACCCAACCATAGAAAACACTCTTTGGAAGAATTCTACTTTGAAATAAGTTGCAATAAAGTGCTGCCCTCTTGCTTACAAAACATAGGGAACTTAGTCTCAATCTATTTATCATCAGAACTCTGTCAAAGTAGTTGGGATTGCTGAGAGCAAAAGAGTGCCCTACTGATTACATGTTTTCATTACCACACTAAAATTGTTATCTTGGGAGTGTAGATAGCTTTACATATATTTATGAACCTTGACATAGCATTCTGGCTTTCGGATTTGGCAGTCAATACTAAAGCAGGCTTGTTTCAAAGGTTATCTTATAAACTCAAAAGAAACTTCCTCAAGAAATAGTGCAAAAAAGCGACTTGTCCTTTTCTGTAAAATCCTGGCTCTAAGGGCTTTCTCTCCTATTTTGTCATATGTGGCCTGACATATAATGTTAAAGGTTACATGTAATATTATTAGTCTAAGAAAAACAATAAGTTGATAGATCTAGATATCTATGTGTATATATATAGGTATCTAGATACTCATCTTGGCATGCCTAAAGCAACATGAAACGTGAAACATCAGCTAATTTGTCAATAACAACAAACTAAAAATCAGTACTTACACGCTCATCTTCGTATCAAACCATCTTTGTCGCCGTATCCAAGTTATCGAACCCCCACGATTGTCGGAGATTACTTCGAGCTTCTTCGTCATTATTTCATAGGAAGACGTGTCAGATAAGTCTAATTCCTCTGCCATTACAATTTAGTGGCGATCAATCAACCACAAAGAGCTTTCACGCCAATCGGGACACCAAATATCACTAAAATTTTATATTAAGTATCTTAGAATGTTCGGATGGCAGCATGAGTGAAGCTTGCGATTGATCGGAGGTTGCAGAACAACATCTACCATCTCTCTTGCAATGTTATGGAATGGAAACGAGACAAGCGCGCCAAATTTGAAGTACGGCCTCTTTATGGCTAAATGGAGATGAACGCCGGATCAGGGGAACATCACAAACACGTGTTGAAAACGGATTTTGTATACTGCATTCTGTCGAAGAAATAGAAGAAGGGCAGTACTTAGCTATCTGAAGACTGATAGAAGGCAAAACTCAACAGAACCCAGGCCAGGAGTCACAGGCACTTATATTTCCATTTTCCATAATTTTTGTCTAAAGTCCAGAAGATAGGGGGCCTACAAAATATATGAAAGGAAACACGCTATGAAAAATAATGGACACACATCTGCATGGTTAGAAAGTGGAACATTGGTATGTACTGGGTTAACATCATATACATTTAATGTCAAATTACATATACTCAGGATTGTTTTCCATTCTATGGTTGATCTGGCATTTTTGTTAATAGACACTTCCCGAATTACAATGACGCAAACATTTTGTGCATGAAAAGAGTTATCAGTTGTAAACAAAGTCATTCTCAATGAGCGTTTGACAGTAAAATACAGTCAATCTTTACGTAAAATATTATA
Source organism: Alatinidae sp. Z8VKAUB7J3 (assembly GCA_010016025.2). Classification (NCBI taxonomy): domain Eukaryota; kingdom Metazoa; phylum Cnidaria; class Cubozoa; order Carybdeida; family Alatinidae; species Alatinidae sp. Z8VKAUB7J3. The sequence continues at coordinate 20,558,621 of JAAAKM020000498.1, forward strand.
AGATGTAGAAATCTAGTCAAATAAAAAATGAAAAAGCCTGGTTATATAATTCAATTGGATACTGCTGTTGCAGTTTCGTCGAAGTCTTCTAAAATTTTACTTCCTTTCACGATGCATAAAGTCGAAAACCATCGGCTTCAGCTCAGAGCGGAAATGAGAAAGGTAGTATCATTACATGAAAACACCTGACAGGGAACGAAGATTTGAAAAGAGAGAAATCTTACCAAACATGCACAGAAAGCATAGAGGATTTTGTTTTAGGCACCGGAAGCAGCAAAACGTTGATTAGATATCAGTACAGGGCCATAAGGGTTTCCATGTCTCAGCGAAGTTATTATTAAGAACAGCATCTTGTAGCCTACATGCTCAACAGGTAACTGGATATTGTTATCACATTATGTCCTTGATCCTGGAACTAGCAATATGGAGTGTAAACAAGTTGAAAGAGAAATAGAAAAAAAATCGGTGGTGTACCGAACAACGAAATTAACCTGCCATCAGGGGGGTAATGTTTGACGTGAAGATTGACTTTATTTCACTGTCAAACGCTTTTACAGGGTGACTTTGTTTACAACCGATAAATCTTGCCGCCTTTTCATTTACAAACATGATTTGGTCACTGTAATTCGGGAAGAGTCTATTGAGTCCAATCCTCTCTAAGTTGCTGAACCTGATTTGTAGTTCTGCTGAGTGGCAGCACCAAAAATGGCTGCTACAGAAGGTTAAAGTGGAAGTATACATATATGCAGCATGCAGTGCAGCATGCTATATATAGCTCTTGTATAGGCATGCTTCTGTTATGTACATTATGTTGCTGCGTCGCGCATTGCAATTGTTCACCTGCTTCCTTCGATAATTAAGTAAATATGTCAGATAGAGATAGTAAAGAGCTGTTTTATGAGATGCCGTCCTAAAAAGTTAAGAGGGGGTTAGGGGGTTGTGTGATGAGTAGCAAATGACACGCCCACTATTGCTCTCCTCTACGCTGCTACGCAAGATATAATTCTTAGTTAAGTGCAATTATTTGCACTGCTGAAAATGTCCAACCAAATATTATAATAGCCTTTATCAAACAATTCACAAAATGAATAACATTTCTAGTAAGATTAAGTGCAAACTAAATGTTGGAAGGGGGCCTCAGCCCCTCAACATTTTTGAAACTTTTAAGAAGTGTACTCAGCCTCCCTGAGTCCCCCCCCCCCCCCCCCCCCCCCCCCCCCCCCCCCCCCCCCCCCCACACACACACACACACAAACACACACATACATACACACATACACAGACGCACACTAACACACACTAACACTAACACACCCAGAGACTGCAATGCTCGTTACTCACGCATCTTGTGTGATCATCGAGTAAGAATGAGAAATTTTTTGTGTGTATGTATACATATTTATATCACATATGTATATTTCAGACTTGAAAAGAAAACATAAACTCACTTCCTCAAAGCAGTATTTACACAATGTGCACAGCAGTATAAACGCAATACTGTATGATGATATATTAATGTGATGTAACAGAAATTTAACAAAGCTAGACAACTGTGGTAGTGGTATTGAGAAAGAGACGTAGAAATACTATAGATTTGTATTTGCAACTAGGTCGTTTGCCTTAGCTTGTGTTTATACTAAGGTCAGCAAAGGATTTCTGAACTCAGAGCTATTCACAAAATAATACGTAATTGCGTACTTACGTTCTCGTTCTAACCCTCAGCTACATCCCATCCCCCCGCACTAATACACGCACATGCGTACACTCGAGACATAGTAGTAAACACACGACCGCCACGAACTATGTAACTACGAGCTAATTAAATTCTTTAGAATGTTCATTGATGGCGCCGTTGCAGACGTGCTGCTTGGCCTATACCGATAATTCGTTCGTTGTGTATCCAATATATTTGCTGGCGTTACATCAACCCCCGGGGCACGTGTATTGATACATTACGTGGTGGGCTTCACAATTTCTGGTGGGCTGTAAAGGCCAATCTCCATTAGGCGATTTTGTAAGCGCGCACCCTCAGTGATCACACCTTGTGCGCCGACGCTCACCAGCGGTCAACCTCCAGCTTCAGTCGTTGAGCTCGTTCGCCAAAGTGGTGTTCAAAGTGAATACAATGGAGAAGAAGAAAATCCTAAGATCTTGCTGTACTTGTCAAAGATCACTGACGCTGACTCACTGTAGGTCGCTTAAAGTAGAATATTCAAAGGGGGCACACTATTTCACTGAACAATTTTAGAGAAAACTCTTTGGATGAGTGTCATTGTTACGAACCCAAAATGAAACAATAAAAAAGAAGGGAGACAGCTCAGAGTATTTTCTTGATTCCTATAACACTGTGATGTAGTAAGCATTTAGTAAGTAGTAAAGATTTTGTGACAGCCTGGGATAGTAACGGATGAATGGCACTACTCTTTTACAAAAGAATGTATGCCATGATTATAGGGAAGGGGCTACGAAGTACGACATGTAGATTTAACCTCAAATCAGGGCAGTTTTTGACATATTTCCTGAGATAACGTGAAGTCTAAAATTATAGTGAATCGCTTTTGAAACTATTAACATTTAATAGTGTGGGTAGGTTGGCTGAGTCGCCTGTTGTGAAGGGAGCTGCACACGTGGTTGAATTAGAGTATGCAGTGGAAGTAAGTATCAATTTGGAATTGAGTTTCAACAGTGCTAAAAATATTGAAACTGACTCGACATACCGATAATCTGGTTGTCGTACATGCGTCCAATATCTCCTCCTCAAAACCCCATTTAGAAATTATAGCATCCGTCCTTCAAAATTCCATGTCATGTTTCATAAAATGTATAGATTTTACCTAAGCAGTTGCTGTGTCGAGATCCACCAAATTAATTGATAATAGTTTTCCTAACTTAAGAAGAGTCCCTAAATTTTTAAAACTGGCTACGAGACTGCCCCTGTATACCCAAAGCGCCCACTTAACACCGAAAAACCCCCGTAAAGGCCCTCTGATACTGTAGGATGCCCCCAGAAGGGCTCATTCACCAGGTTTGAAAGTGATAAGTGTTCCATGTTATCATTCAAATTCAGACAACATGTTGATCCTTTCAACAGTGCTAAAAATATTGATGATTCTTCAGGCTCATTGGTCGAACAAATAGGATTACGACAGTATTCACTGCGGAGCGCTGCAAAAGTTCAGTCACGTTGAAGTCTCTGGCGAGCGCTAGCGTCATAGCTATCTGATAGCCATCACCTAATGAACTGTCAAAAGAAACGTCGTCGCATGGTCAGAACTGGTCGCTGGTGCCGCGAACGGTTCTCAATCGCCTATTGGAGACCGGCCTTAATTGCGTCGATCCTTTTTTTCCTCAGTAATGCATTTTGAGCTTGACTTTTTTTTCATCGGCGCCACATCCGTGTGGATGAACATGGATCAAGTGTGGATCAATGATGGATACGAATTAGGGCCACGTAGCACTTCTACAACGGCGCCATAAAGAAACATTCTAAAGAATGCTCTGAAAACGAATGCTCACCAAAGAAGACATGCTCACATAAGAAAGCCAATTAAATGTAGCAATTTAGAACTTGTCGAACGAGTGCAACTATCACGTATTTCTTCGTCTTGGACTCTTTTGTTGATATTTTAAAACTTTCTATCGCTTTACTCAATCACGTATGTTCACAAGGATGATCTTCTCTTTATGACTTCTTTTACAATTCGCTTTGTTAATCACTTTCAGATACATCAAAACAATCCTGGGGAAGTGTACGCCCGCAAGATGTACACAATGATTCCAAAGACGCCCAAACTGAATCAGCAACGTCGCAAGAAGAAGTTATCACGCTTGGAAGAACTGCAGCAGCATACTTACGGTGTTAAGTACGTTACCATGCTTCATATCTTTTTATAAGCAATCAGATAATTAAGGTTTATAATATGTAGAAAACTATTTGGAATTTGGAAAACTTTATAGTTATGGGACCATGTATTGGTGCCTTCTTTAAGTACATGACTTCAGTTTCCATCTGCCTGTCTTTTTACCGCATAGTTTTCAACCTGATGGCTCGTATCAGAATGGATGCATAGAAGGGTACTCAACACATGTAGGATGCCATTGATAATACATTGCATTTCAGAAAGACTAAAGAAAGTTGACTATTGGACATGACGATCTTTGGTTTATTTAGAATTTAGATTAAAATTATAGTTGTAAAGAACAGTTTTGGACCCCATCTAAATTTCGTTCCTAACCTTTGCCCTACCATGTCCTTTATTGAAGTCTTTTTCAATACAAGTGCCTGAATAAAATCCTACACACATCTGATAATCATGACATTTTTGTGCGCATCAGAATTAGACTTATTGGTAAACTGTTACTAGGAGAGGATGTTATAAATTTACAAACGTCTCATTCATGTAGTCACCACCCGTGTCCCTGCCGGAGGGGAGTGGAAGGTGTGTAGCCGTATCATCGTTGTTCATTATTTAGCAATATTGCACCTGCCTGTTAGTATAGTACCAAATTTTACCCTGACAGGAATTGTATATATTTTAATTTATTTTGAACTGTTGGACTGTATTGAATTTTGGCTAGCAATTAAGCACTGCCGCTTCAATTTAAAGCTCCTTTAAATTTATCTGTTCTGAAAACCTAAAAAGCGAGAGAAGTTCACTATGGTCAGTGCTAGCCTGGAAAAGTGGAAGAGAAACCAGAACATTGTTACAGGAATAGCTTACTTTTGTAAACATTGAATAGTATAAAAGCATGTATTGAAATTGCAATAATTTCGTAAATGGAAATTTTAATTATGGGGAAGTACAATTTGAACCCCCCGATTTTTGTGGGAGCAGAACAAAATTTGCATGAATAAAAATGTTTGATGATGAAATTTCTCCTCATTTCTTTCAGACCTCCGTGGTCAAATAAAGGTCGCATTCCTCGCAGAGGGAGAGAGAAGGCACAGTACGTCAGTCGTATGATGTTGGCTGAGCTTGGTCTGTCTCAGTGGAGGAGTTCCGAATTTTGGGCTATGTTACTGATGATAACGATCACGTGGTGGATACGAATGTTTCTCCATTACCTCGGACAACTTGGACTAATTTACGCTATCCTGGTTCCCGTGAATAAGTAAGAAAGGATCTGTCGTTTATTGCCCCAACATTGTTTATTACACTAAATTATTTTCTCGGTCGGAAACACAGCTGCTCTCATTAGCATTACTGTTGGATGTATCATAAGTGTTAAATGTAGCATTAGTGTTACGTGTATCGTTAGTGTTCGAGTTAGCATTAATTTTGAATTTAGCATTTATGTTAGATTTGGCATTAGTGTTTGATTTAGTATTAGTGCCAGATGTAGCATTAGTGTTAAATTTAGCATTAGTGATGGATTTAGTAGTAGTGCAAGATTTAGCGTTAGTGTTAGATTTAGCAGTAGTGCTTGATTTAGTATCAGTGCTAGATGTAGCATTCGTGTTTGATTCAGCATTTGTGTTAGATTTGGTGGAAGTGTTAGATTTAGTATTAGTGTTAGACGTAGTATTAGTGCTAGACGTAGTATTAGTGTTAGATTTAGCATTAGTGTTAGATTTAGTAGTAGTGCTAGATATACTATGAGTGCTAGATATGGTATTAGTGTTAGGTTTAGCAGTATTGCTAAATTTAGTATTAGTGCTAGATGTAGCATTAGTGTTTGATTTAGCATTAATGTTAGATTTGGTAGAAGTGTTAGATTTAGCGTTAGCATTAGATATAGCATTAGTGTTATATTTAGCATTAGTGTTGGATTCAGTAGTAGTGCAAGATTTAACAAATTAGAAATTCAATAAGCATTATGTTCAATACATAGTATGGGGATTCTGAACAGAAGACGTCAGTGGTTTCAATAACCTCTTATCGGCCTTCTGGCTAGAATCAGATATAGCATCTGTTCTCATCTGCCTCCAGGAAATACCTACCCTCTTGTCACATCGGATGAGGCGCAAGAGATGGCAGACGCTGCCCACAATCTCTGAGAGGTGGTCACATTGGGTGATTGAGTGTACCTCATAGTGCGATTCTCTACCGGAGAGGCTAGACGTAGGAGCATAACTCCTTGATGTTCCAATTACTCTTTATATATTAGTTAGCTTGTTTGATGATCTTACAATTTTTTATAGTATTTTGATTATCAGGAGCACTGCTGATCAGTAGTCTCTGTTTAAGAGACTGTTATTTATAGTAGCATGAACAAGAAATCCAGCGTTAAAAGTACAGTCCATAGTATATCTACTACTCTTACTGCTCATAGAATTCGCTCTGAAGTTGATATTATTTTGCATTCGAATTATTGTACAAGTTAATCTTATCCAAAATATTTGAATTCCTAGAAATATAAGTAGCAGAAACATTAAATGATCTTTAGAAGTGAAATAGTTGCAGTCGGCAAATCTCGTCGCCAGCAAGGTAGCATTCTACGTAGATATACCGCAGCGTTTTCTATTGACTTCCAGTGGTAGTCAAAATTTACTGCATTTTTATTCGATGAAGTTTCACCTCCTTAACATCGACGTTTATCTATTTCTTGTGTAGGTATGAGTTTTTACCGTACACTGTTACGCTGAATTATCAGAACACATTGCTGAAAACAAGAGAAGAGATTGCTGTCATCGTCATTGGTCATTTTACAAACATCACAGTCATGCTGCTGCTGGTTTGTTTTTCCTGGTTCCTGCAAAAGTTATTTGGGAGATTCCCGTCGGTCTTCTCCAAGTTCATAATGGCTTTTGGAATGAACAGTGTGCTAGATCCAATATGGATATTGATTGTGGACAGCGCACTGTTGAGGTGAGAATCTTACTAGAACATCATTAATCTAAGTAACAAGGACCATGGTAAGGCTGGGGCTGTTGTTACCATTACCAACCAACGCTCAAAGGTCCAAATTCACTTATAAAAGTTGTGCTCTATGCTACATTCTTGTTGGCTGTTATATTACTTTAGATGCAGATGTCTACCTGATTCGTTGACGTTTATGTGACAGATTAGAGGAAAAGTAAGCGTTTACCAGATTTTACGCAATTCTACATAGTAGAGGGTTTGTGTTCAGTGGGTTCCATGGCCCACTCGAGGTGCTCTCGTGGTTCCCGACAACATAAACAGTGTTTAACATAGTAATCAACCGTTTCAGTGGCTGTAAGATTCCGAGGAGCCCTTTTCTTGGTGCCGCTCTCCCTTACTTCAACACAGGCAATAGGAATGATCGCTGGAAACCTTGAAATTTTGATCACAAGCAGTAAATTATTGCTCTTTATTGTGCACCAATACTCAATCGTTTTTGTTTCTGAACTCGCTTGTCTTTTTTGCAACTTCAGTACCGGCGCCACTTGTGAGGAGAGATTATCCATTACAGGGAGTTTGTTGACTTTTTGCGCTTTGTTCGTCCCTTGAATACAAACCAAACTCATTTTTTGTCGTTGCTCATGCATTTCGGAAGTAGGCAAGTGTCAATGTAGAATTTACTGAACTCTTTACCCGTCTGCAATTGTGTTCTCTTGTATGCGGCGCTCTCTGTCTAAATGTGCGCACGCTCATGCCGAGTCAAATAGGTTTTTTCCACCATTGCCGTTGTTGAGGTTGCTTTTGAATCTATTACACAGAACTTATTGTTGCCGCGGTACTGTTGTCCCGCGATGTCGGACTCTCTCGATGTTTATCTCTCGATTTTGCGCTTTGAGATCCCTGCTATGTATAAGACAGGAGGAACGTATTTTTCTCATTGTTCTATTCAAGCATAAAGAAATGTGACATATTCGTCCATAGGCCAGTCGCTAGGATATTAATAGGCGATGGTCCAGCAATGGTCACCCTGTGGAGCACCTGCCTTTCTTATCGATAACTTACAGTATTATCTGAGTTGAATTGAGAAAGTGGTATTCACGTTTAACGCATGTATAAGCTTTTTAAAACTTGCAATTTTTCATATTTTATATTATGAAAACGAGCTAAAGCACGACAAGCACATGTTAGTTGAAAACAAATAAAATTTGTGTTTTGGATTTCAGGAAGCTTTCTGTAGCGTTTTCTCGTTTCTTCTGCTTTTGAACAACGTACGAAATGTTAATAAATGTTCGTAACTTCACTTACACGGTAGTACGTTATTTTTATTTACCAGGTTTCGGCAAGCCGGAAGTGATAGCCCAATCGGAGATGCGTTTAAACTTTACTGGCATTTTAACCGGTATTACACGAACGACAACGTTCTGCTATTTGTTAGCATCAGCATAACCATCTTCCTGTATATAGCAACGACATTCTGCGCATGCACGTTGCTGTATTTGTACTTCTTGCGCCTACATAACAAGGGAAGGATGATGGATGTGTTCTGGCGGTTGCAGGGAGCCGAGGAAGATTTCTTCCTTCCATTTGATTTGGAAGTATCTCACGAGGAGATCACTTTCATTTGTAAGAAAGCGGAACAGTGGAGAGGAGAAGAAGGGGAACGACGCAAGACAGCTGTTTATGATTATGTCTGGGAAGAAGAAGAGGTAATTCGTTGTGTTAAAATATTATTTAGCTTGCCCTGGCTCTCTATTTTTCCCTCCGAAAACCGTGCAATTCAGCGTGAATAGCTTGGCGACGGTAAAGAACCCCCATTCCGAGACCCATTTTTATATCATTTCCAGTACAAAATGGATTAACTTGAAATCCTTAGAAATATGAGCTTAACATCTGTAAGGCTTCTTCTAGTAATAGCCGTTGCACTATATTGTCAAAATGCATTGGCGAAGGCGGAGACAACATGGCTTTTTGTAATTGGCGTGCCGTTGCAAAGCGATTTGGGTATTGCGTTTACGACTAAGTGGCCATTGGTTTGAACCAAGATCGGGCCGTTGTACCAAGGGTTGTAGCATTGAATATTCATTCCAGTAACCACTCTCGTGTTGCCACTCCCTTGTAGAAGGCACTTGCTCCTGTAAATCTTGTTAGTTATACAATTACATCATAAGTTCTTGGTTGTTTTTCCCATGACATTGACAAAGTTAGCAAGTTGAAGAAGGTAATCGTTTTACAGTCTTCGTTGTCCCTGAGTGAGTCTGCTTCACGATTCCTGGTTGAACAGGAAACCTTCCTTGAGAACTTGTTCTAAATCCTTCGGCTATCCACCGTTAGCAGACTAGTTCAGTTTATAACGTACGCTTCCATTTTCGGTTACTTTTATCAGATCCCGGATGAAGACTGGGACACTGCAAACGCAAGAGGTACGAAGACTGGGCGAAAAGAAGTGACTACACACATCTCAGTACATACCATTCATCTGGATGGCCTTCGAGAGTTGTACCGACACTTCCTGAGATCACCCGAGGGAGCTATCGTGGAGGTAAAGTCTTACTTTTATATGATTTGTAGAATTATCATCGTTTGTAAAATAGGCACTCGCTGACTTCGCATAAGGGGAAGATGGCGGCCCCATCACTGACGTGTCCTTAACATCTAGTGTACTTACTGTAAATTTTATTTGAACCTGCTTGGCAGCATCAGTTTTCGTTTCCTTCATTAATATTCCTCATAACTATTCTAACCCATCTGCATTTCTCGGACGTTATCCTCGGTTTCCAGTTACTTTGCTTGAGATATAGGTCCTAATTTCGAAGATTGTCTTATTACTGTTCACTCTATTAATTTCTAATCTCATTCATTTTACCCAGGTATTCCAGGAAATGAACGTCCCAGGTGTAGATGAAGCTGTAAAAGCAGCATTAACTAAAGGCACCAATTACCAAGGGGTCGATGGATTGAAGAGAAAGCGCTCCTTTAGTGATCATTCTCGATCTCGGGCATCTTCACGTGCTAGTTCCATTGCAAAGGGACAACCAGGGTCGAGAAGACCATCGTATTTCCTTGATGTACCTACGTTTGCTCCTGTTTAAAACGCTGCTGGCAGCGTGATGTTTATAAATATTTTGTAATTTATTGACAAGCTTGGCCTTAGCGCTTGCAGGGTTTTATGTCGAACTCTTATATCCTGCTGGAATTATGAGGTCCAGTTTTTGCACTCTCTGAGTATGGCTAGTGTAGAAACGTTTGTTGTAGTAGTTTATACTGATGTGCTTCATATATCATTAGAGCAAGGGCGGACGATCACAACTTTGAAAGAGCTTGGCGAAGAGCATACAGGATTCCTGTTTGATTATTTGTAATGCGTTTACTCAGGGAAGTCTTGCATCTTGTGTGAGGTGAAGGTGTGCAATGGGCTCAAGTTGTTTATAGCTTTACCGCTTTTCCCCAGACGTCAACTTTCTGTTTCATGCCATTGCCACGCGTTCAGTTAGGAGCTAGTGGGATGACCTTAGAACAGGGACTGATTTATTAAGAGCTTCTTGCGTGGAATTCTGAAACGTTCCTGTACTGTACTTAGAAAGGATTGTGGAACTATTTCTGTTCTGGTAGGAGATTTCTCCGTACGGAAGGAATTCCGAAATCTCAGAGACGAAATTTGGCTAGGGAAGGAAATGGAGAATAATAGAGATACATAGTTGCAAGATTGTATCATATCAGTGCAATAGGCATTAAGAGACCTTTTCTGATCGTCTTCTGCGTTTTCAAGGGCACTGTCTCCGTCTTTTTATGAGTATATTATGATGTGGCTTGATTAAGATGTTAGTGAGAAGTTCCACGCGCTTGCTAAATCGTTACAAATACCCTCTTACCATTTCTAACAGTTTATTTGGTGGCGTATGAATTTAGTAATGTAAACGACATGCTGGAAATCATGGACCATGCTGGAAATCATAGACCATGGCGATTTGAGGCTGGAAGTAACGTAATTTGAACCAGACATTCAAAGAATTATAAATGAACACTTGGCACAAGTTTCCTTTCAGAGTCAATCACTCAATGGAGCCATCAATGGTACTGTATTAATACTTTAACTGCATTGCAAACTGCACTTTTGAAAGTGAGAACTAATCTATGTACATTGGGAAGTGAGGTTGTGGGAACAATTGAATCTATTTATGTAGCTTTTGTTCCTCTCGTTGTGGGTTGGGTTGGGTGGGGAGGAATTCTATCGCCAAATTTTGATATGAGAGGAATCGGACCAAAGAGGTTAAAAAACAGTGGACTAAGGGAACTTAACTGCCACGCCAATTTGTTGTGTACCAAAATAGAGGCATTTTCCGCTTTATTCGGCATTTCCTAGTTTTGAGTGCATTGTTCTCTTCTCCAGTCCCCTAGTGACATTGCTCCAACGGTACTTGGTCTTATGATGTTCATCATATGACACCTAAGGCTATAAAATGATTAGTATTGAATTCTGAGGCCCCTTAGCGTCAACTGGGATTAAGATGTTTTGTACCCATTTGACAGCATTATTGAGCTTAAACATACTTAAAATATACTTAACTTGCGATGACGTATTAGCATATTGTAGGAATGCTTCCTCGTCTGGTAGTAGTATCACATATATCGTGCTTAGAGTGGGTGTCGGCTGTTGGTTGCATTCTAGAGAATGCCGCCACTAAACATTGTCAAACAGATGCCACATAACAAGCTCTAGCTTCTGTCCGTAAACAGATGGGGTGGCTTGGAACGCCGGATCGTCAGGCTACTTGGGAGTACATAGATATCATTTGGGCCTGTAACAGGCAACGATAATTTTGTGGTCTCTGTCCGTCGTTTTCATAGTAAAATCAAGACATTAGTTAAAAGTTCTCAGATTACTCGGATCCACTAGAGTCCTTATTGAAGCCTGATAAATGGATATAACACGGCATTGTGCATGTGATCGAAATATGACTGCTGCTCAACGTCCGCATTAGAAAAAGATGCCTTCTCAGACTTGCCCTTGAGGTAAACGCAGGTAATCGAAAAGGGATCGCCTCAATCTGCAGGGTGATCGCCCAGTTATTTTAACGGATCACACTGTACTTAAATTCACTTATTTTAGATGCTCCACGGGGATCGCATTGTCTCTGAAACCCCAAAACAGACGCGTGACTGGCCAAGTGGCAGTTTTCGCGTGGCTCTTGTTCTTTTGCGAGAATGGGTTGAAGGGGGAGTGTGTAAGTAATGCCACTGGCATTTCTTCGCCGAGTTTTTTGGCAAGATTTATTTATCGGGGTGCCTTTTGAATTGCAATATCAGAGATCGCCTCGGTGTTGGACTAATCACCTCAAGGCGATCGAAAAAATATCGCGCCAGTCAAGACAAGGCGATCGGTAGGCGATCGCCTTAAAATGACAGCCCTGTAGCCTTCATCGTTGTTTTCAAGTATGCCAGAGATCTATTTCTATACCTTTCCAACTATGGGATATCGTTACTCGCTGTGGGTTCGCTGGTGCTCCTGTATTTTATGCTGCTGTTGTATAGCGATGTAATTTACTAGAAGGGCTTCTTTTGATTACTAGTGTAGATTTGCGTATGAAAACGTTTGGTAAGGTGATATTTTATGGATGTATCAATCTTTGTAACTGCAGCTGAAAAATAAATTAAGGTAAAATAAGGCCATTATTGTTTATTTCAGTGTCAGACTTTTGCTGCGCTAATTTAAAAATGCATTTGTTAGCCACATTTGGCATATTTAGGGCCTGTTGATAGCGATTTACTTCCCGGGTGACGACAGAAAAAGGTGGGCGGTTACTGCGTTCACCATAACCCTCGCAGACGCGTATGATGTCGCGCTTAAAGTGTTCCAGGAGTTCCAGGAGATGGGCGACTCCGAAAAATATTAGGCAAATTAACTTGAAAATTTTACGTTTTGGAAGAAACATGCTTTGTATAATGTGTAAAACGTTTTTTAGGAAAGCAACGTATGATACTAGGATTGATAAATCGTGTTTAGAATTAACGCGGATGACAGAAAAGTGCCTAGAATTTTACGGGTGCAGAGGGTGATAAATTTGGAAGTTTAGGGGAAGTTAAAATCAAGTAAGAATTGATTGAAACCTTTAGAGAGACTGTGGGGATTTGTTGGCCATCTTCTCGAAAAGGATGTTGGAGCTACGTACAATGAGGAACGCAGAAAATGATGACGGTCGACTGAGTTAGGGGAGCATGATTGCGCACACCGAGAGGCATCTTCGTGATATTGCGAGATACAGAGAGAAATGGAGGAAGAACGAGAATGATTCGTCAACGTTATGCGTAAGACATAGCGAGAGAAGAATAGGACGACCTAATGACGCGACTTACTATTCACTCTTACCCGTCTTCGTTTTCGTCATCACATGCCTGCAGGATAGGACAAAGACACACAGCTTTCAATGTACATTTACCTCGCGAAATAAAAGTTGAGCAATAGCCTACATTTATAAGCATCCCTGAAGTGGCTGAGTAACTGCCTGAAATGTTTGGATCGGTATTATTTGTAAAGAAATAATAAGGCATGTATGGCGCTCATACTGTTGAGTGATACTACCCGAGTTTCTCATTTCCTGAAACAGTAGGGTTACTGATGTATGTACGGATTTTACCCCCTGCCTATTGCAATAAAAAAGAAGTATGATTTGCATCAGCTATGATCATGTATTAACAAATAATGTCTCGACGCTTTTCGGGGGGTGTATTTTCATTTTAGAACAAAATCCATAGTTGTGGGAAAAATCAATGAATGGACACAAGAAAGAAGTCTATAATCTACGGGAAGGAATTTCAGAAACATCTTCAGAAACAATCGTATGGGGTGTTAGGTGATGATCCAATAGTGTCTAGGCAATAAAACTAATTTATAGCAGGGGGAATGCTACTAACAGTTGCTTACATCGTTTTCCCTCAATGGTAGCCAGTGGCGGTGCGAGCTCTTGAGAGTGAGGGTGGGGGTACAACTCCAATTATTTCATGAACAGTCCTTATTAACTGACTTCAGGAAGTTATCATAAGAGTGATAGCAACGAGTAGATGAAAGTACCTGAGTTGAAAGACGTGGGTTATTGTCAAAGGCAGAAATACTACCGATAGCCAAGTCTTCACTTTTCTAATCAGATTTGAACGATTTGAAAGTTGAATATATGGGACAAATGAAGAAAACAAGTCCCCGTAGTCCTCTTCGTGGCTCTGCTGTTGATGGTAGCATTTGACTCTCGATGAATTAACCTCTCAAAGAAAAATAATCATAGACGTTATTTATAACTTGCCATCTTTCTTCAACGTTGCGCCTCGATTACCTTCAGTTGTAACATGTCCGTCGTAAATGGTAGGTAATACGTCGTTCATTTCGCAAAAAGGCGAATAACAAAACCAGCCACCGGTGACCCATTTTATTACAACAAAGAACAAGGATCTCGGAGCAACAAAGTCACCCGCCTTTATTATGTTTAATACTAAGTACTTGAATGATATCTTTGATCACACTAATGCGGGAAATCGTAGTTTTGTGAGAGACCTCTTTATTTCTGCCATGAAAGGTCAACCTCTACGGCTTGTACAGGACTTAAGAGAGGTTTTTATGTAGAAATATTTGTGGACAGGAGAATCAAAGCAAAACCAAAAATATCAATAACTCGCCGCTGCCCTTTGGTAATCAAGTTCCTCTTTAACAGCATATGCAGGAGGGGGGGGGTGTCAAATCAAACAAATGAAGTTTGGAACCTCTCTATATCGGACACCATTGGTGCCCAGTAACTCCGCCACAGAGTGCTGTTGTGTAAAATGCGACAAAATTGCTCAAGGGGATTTTAGGAGCTGCATTGATAAGTACATGTATTCTTTTTTGCGAAAGTAGGGGCTTGCCCTCCCTGTCTCCCCATCACCGTGTAGCTTAATATACATCGACAGAGCAGAACTCAATCATATGAAAGTTACAGTCAAGGAACGCAAAAACGTCTAGCAGGATGACACAAACGTTTTAACGTTTATATCTAGATAAGAAATTGACGTTTTAGTGGGTTTGTCTGTGAATTTAATGTACACTTAGTATTAACGTTAACTTTGCAACCAGAACCTGTGAGATGAGTGACAAATTAAATACTTTGCTTAAATATGAACATTTTATAAAAAATTGAAAATGCATTTTTGGTCTACGTGTAATTCAGAATACGATATTTTCTGTGACGTTTCACTGCAAATTCATTTGTCTTTATTGTGAATGATGTCACTTAAGCATCGGCCCTTCTATCTCTTGATATTTTAGCCCTATACTTAACAATCAATGAAATGGAGTGCCATTCACCGTTGGGCATCGACATTCAGCTCAACGCAATCGGAGACCAGCCTCTCTGCGCCATGTAACTTGACCAGGGAAGGGCTGCCCTCCGACCCGTCGATCTTTCCAAAGCCCATTGAAGTTGTAAAGTATCATCAAGTATCGCTCAAAGTTAATTAATATTTAGCTAACAGCGCTATAGATTTCACAAAAGTTTCGGCCCTGTTGACTCTTGATACTTTGACGACTTGTTTTGCTTCAGAAGAGCGAAATATTCAACCATGTATGGATAGTGTGAATTCTGAATTTTCTAGCCCCATGCCTTACAACCAAGCCAACAGAGCCTATTGACCATAACAATTACACTGGTTGCAACCAACAGTACGCCACTCGCTTCCAAACTCCCAGTTACCGATATTGATTTCTCGTTTTAGGATAAAACATTTTGCTTCTTATCTTAACGTAGCAATGATGATTCTCTTAACAGGGGAAAAGAAACTACAAAATGTATGAGGACAGATCATTTTGTCTCGATATGTGTTACTTGCTCAAATGGATTCGTCAGAGACAGACATCAAGAAACTAGAAAAAATACATCTGTTTTTCCTCGTTTGGTATAGTACATCATTTTACAAACTTGCCATTTAGTCATGCCTTTAAATTTGTGTTGTGTTTGAGAGCTCATTAATGACAGTTTAAGAATATCTTATATGCCTGAACCACAATTTGTGGAGGTGATAAGGTTTGCATCCAACTGCTCGCGAAAACGATGGATGGACAAAAATCAGTGCAGACGAAAAACACAGCCCGAGTTCCTAAAATCGAACCTGATCAAAGCATTGTTTCTAAGTGCACCTTCAGCAATTTCCATATTCTTCCCATTTTTCCGGACTTAATATCAATTTTATTTTATGGCTACTCTTTAGTTACCATATTAAGATATTGGTAGGCAATTAACTCTATTATCTATACAATTAAAAGAGGCATTGAAATTTATGTAAAATAGACATATACAATGAATGTATAGGATAAAGGATAAAAGAAACCTCAAATTCATGTGTTCATATTTAATCTCATGTGTCTCCTCGATATCTTTGTAACTTCAATATCGACAGCTGGCTCACCTCACAATACAAAAGAAGCACCATCTAACGTCAGGATAGACTCTTACCCGGTGGTACAGCTGAGACCCTGATTAAATATCTAAGGAATTAACTGGATGCGTACCAGAACCGAAAGAAGCCTATCTGCAAGGAATAGATGTAGTATCTGTTCTCATTGATGACATTCTTTCCATGATCTGTGAGAGGCGGTCCTAGTTGAGTCGGTAGTTGAGCCTTCCTCTTGGCTTTCTTCTCTGCCCGGTAGCAACGGTAGTTGAGCCTTCCTCTTGGCTTTCTTCTCTGCCCTTGGACGACCCTGCTGCTAAGTTCTCTAAGACGTAAGGGACAGTTACCGTTTAGTCACCGTTGTAGTCACTCTATAGCATCGACATGTCGCTTCCACATGTTCCTGGCACGTTGTATCTAGTAGCTTTCTTGTCTAAGACAACCTCTTTAAAGTCAGCTATTTGCAAGTATCATATCAGTGTCAAGCTTTATTATGTTCATTGTGGAATGCGCTGCAGAACAAAGATGGCAATATGTATGCAATAATGTATTAGCTGCTATTGCAATTCATGCATATTTTAGAGCAATTAGACGACCCAGGACTGATTTATAGTAATAGCTTTCTCATTTCACTCCATACGATTGCTGTGATCAGTGTATGGCGAAAACGTTTAGCAAAATGAATCCGTAAGTCAAAACAATAACCTTGTCACTGATTACGTATGTCTTTACACATATAATGATATTTCAATAGATGAGCATACAAAATTTTGAAACACCTTTGTGTAACACAAATAAAAGATATTGGAAATCACCTAATGTACATGTACTGCCATGTGCTTGCTATTTAAACCAGCGTGGTACCTTGACTTTGCTTTCGTTTATTATAATAATGCAATGGCGAACACTGAAGTAAGCTGTACTGACAGTACTGACGATGAAATAAACATAAGTGCCGATCATTATCACCTTCCATAACACCTTTAATACACCTTTATCCTTTCACCGCCATTACCTATTGCCATTGACTACGTTACAAAGTGCATAATGCATTTAAAGACGTGATAACTATGATTTTAAACCATTTCTACTTTATTTAACATCAAGAATAAAGCTTTTATTCAAATAAATCAAATTTCTTCATCCTTATCTACTCATGGTAACTTTCAAAGTTTAGCAAACAAAATAACGCCGTAAAGTAAACAGCCGATCACGTTCACTGGACAATAAAAGGTTAATTCTAGGGGCTTGTAAGTACAAAGTGACCATCCTGCTCTATACGTCAGGTCATATACCCCGCCAAAGACGTATTACCATTACAGAGCAGTAAGGACCCTCGAGTAAGGATAAAAGTGGGCTATGAAAGCATCTTTTTACGTACCAAGTGTATTCCGTCAATTGTTATCGTTTTCTGTTAAGAATAACATTTTCTTTCTAGTGAAACCATGTTTGAACAGTGAGATGGTGTAACTCTGGCACACGTCTTCCTTTTTACTAAGTTGCAAGAATGGTTAGACGCATGCCAATTAGCTTTCAAGCCATTATATTTTAGAAGATACGTGGAAGACTATTTTTTTTTCCCGTAGTCCTGATTATATCGAGCCCTTTCGTCAATACCACAACTCGAAGCACCCTAATATAGCCTTTACGTGTGAGACAAAGAAATATAAAACTTAGCTTTCTTGGACATTGTCATAGACCGTAAACTATCAATGACATTATCTAGTGATTAAAGTGCAATGGAGGAAAATAAAGTTTACGATGACATGCCAGAGTGATGATTTGCGATAACAAAGTAGAATCTTTAACCCAAAACATGTATCAAGATACTGCCTTTTTGCTCCTCCTCATAGTAGCGTAATCTGCGAGTTCCTAAAATTAGTGAACGGACAAGTACAAGGACAAGCCTTGAAGCAATGAAGTTAAAACCAATGAAAGGCTTTATCTCTTGCTTCACTAACAATTCGATGGACGCAAATGGTCTAAGTGAGTTTACATTACGTAAGCCTCAAACACAGTAAAGCAGTGATTGGTGACCAGATTTCCTCCAATTGGGGTCGTGGTAAAATTTTAAAGGAATAGGAACGCACAAGCTGAGAAAAAGCCAGGCATTTGGGGTTTTTTCAAGGTCAGGTATATCAACTAGTTTGTACTTTCAGGATAGCATATCCTACGTAAAGTAGGTATATCAATTCAATATAGCATATACTGCGTATATTTGCTTACAGTACAATTTTAATTAAAGTTACACAGATTCTAAAAACATTTAGATTTGCTTTAAAATGCAATCCAACGTAACTATAACTAAAAAAATTTGCGACATAGAACTCAGTAGCAAGAAAACACATGTACATTGATATTTTCTCATCGTTGATAATGGGAATATTGTTCATACAGATAATTAATATGCAAAATGGAGGTGTAAACAAAAGCTAAAACCAAGTCTACACAGCTTACTTTGCCACCGTTTGCTTTGCTAGTTACAATGGTCTTACGCCCTATGCAATCATGAGTCGACATTAGGCTTCAGCTCAATCTGATGTAGAGGAGATCAATTTATACCAATGAGCATAAAGTTTAAAATGTTTGTCACAGTCAGACGGAGCGTTCAGCTGTCGTGATAATACTCGTGAGACTGAAATCTAGCTGACATTAAGCGGTACTATATGCGTTAGTCATCATTGCAGTAACCAAAAGTTTTCTTAATCTTTCTCATTATTGGCGCGCTAATTATCAGAATAAAACTCTGCTAAGCAAAACAAAATCTCTGGCGCAAGTCACTATCTCTCAGGCCACGCGTAGTTGTATTTTGAAATCTTCAACCAATCCCCATTCATAACGATAGTTCCACTTATACGCCTTTTTAGGTTGTTCACAAGTTTCTAAAACTCAGATATGGATTGATGGACTTAACCATCAAAAAGTGCGATGTTCCATCTTTCAAGGTGCCTTTAAAGATTATTTTAATCGTAATCGTCTTTTATTGATAAGCAAAATTATTTTAGATCTGCTCAATTTTGCTCAGCTTTAGGGAGAGTTTGTTTTCGACCTCTAGCGGCATCACAGACAATTCACTTAGAGCATAAAAGTAACGTCTGAGCTCACAAAGATTCTGAAGTCTACAGAGTATATTACAGTACCTTTGTGGCTCTTTCTCATATTCCTTGCAATCCTGGGAATCCGTAGTGAAATATGCGCAGGTCAGGAAATAATGTACACAGTACAAGAACTAAACAAACAGACGGGTTTGGTATTATCAATCAAAATTGTGCTATGAGTAAAAGCTGCCCAAAGCAATGTTTTATTACTCTTGTTTGGTTTCCGTACTTAAGAACAACAAAAGAGCTACAAACTCTGCATGGGATTTTATCTCGTGCTGTTTACAATATTTCATCATGATGTAAGACACATGTTGGTACGATAGGATTAGATGTGAACACATATGGGTGTGTCATATACAGTTGGAAAGACATTAAGGAGCTGAAAGCTATTTGTTTTTTCTTAGAAACCTGAGTTAAAAAAATTAGCAGGCGCGCAACTAGGGGGAGGAGAAGGGGCGAGGGGGCGGGCCTTAACTGTCATCTTCTTAGTCAAAATATTGTGGTATCTTCCTAGCCAAAGGAATTGTATCCCTTTGCTAGTCAAAGAAATTGTGATCTCATCCTAAACAAAGAGATTGTGCCCTCTTCCTAGCCAAAGAAGTTCTGCCTTCTTTACGGACTATTCATGCTCGCCTGTCATATGGACGTGCTTTGCTATTGTCTAAGACCTGAAGTCCGATTCCGCTTACAATATTCCGCTTATTCTATCCTGCCACGAGTCCATACTCGACGCACTTTGGAAAGAGGAACCTAAAGTCATACAGAAGGTAAAGATCGCACTCCTCTTGGTCAAGAGGTTAAGTTATTCTGATGACATATAACTTTTGATAAATATATATCAGTCAGGAAGGAAAGAAAAGATGATCGAGATGGTCGCAAGTTGTTTCTATTGTGGTTAATTTTATTAGTGTGTATACAGTTTCGTTAATTTAAATTTATGTCGGTTACAGTTACAATATTTACATGCTTCCACTTTTTGCTTAAAATTAGTTTACACTTCGTCTTTATTAAGTAGAAGAACGGCTTTCTTCTCCAATGATCTTATCACAACGACTGTAACAAGAGTCCAAACCATTTTTATGGCTAGTGAGAAAGGAAAGTAGGAACCTGGATTTCGTATGATATCCTCGTTATGATGAAGACATGGCAGACTAATACTCCAGTGACTAACAAATGACATTTCAGGCTATAGTACTAATAGAATGTCCTTGATATACATAAATTCTACTTCTCTCCACTTGAGTCATCTTCCAAGGCAACTCGAATCTGCTCATGTTATCTCTAGAGCTTGTAATGAGATATTTTGTAAGACACTAGAGAAATAGAAAGTATATTACCACCAATTGTACTTAATCCGATGTTACATTGCTTGTGACCTTGAAACTTATGCACGTCTGATGCCAGTACTTGCAACCAGATGCTGGGAAGGACTTTTTTATAAAATACTAGTATGAATACAAGTTTACCCCGAGGGGTAGGGGTACCGATCAGCCTAAGACCTGCCAATGGGTGCCAATAACAATTCTAAAAAGTTTGGTTGGATTTGGTCAAACAGTCTACACATAAGCAAACAAACAAACAAGCATGCATCCGGGGACACAAACAATTTCAAGAGTTAAAATTGCATGGCTTTTATGTAATAAGATAAAGCAATTCTTATCAGCTTTAGGCACTGAAATTGATTTTGAGAGCTACATAGCTGGCCGCTGTAGAAAGCTTGAAAGATGCGGGCAGAAAGTTGTCATTTATTTATAATACTTGATGTGTTTCAATAGGGCACTTCCCAGGGAAGTGATTTATCGATGCGATTAGATTTGCTTTGTTGTTTTGCCAGATATTTATGAACTCAAGTCAAAGAACTCCTTTTAACC
>JAAAKM020000498.1:20579903-20595786 GCA_010016025.2 Alatinidae sp. Z8VKAUB7J3
GCAAAACAATGTTCCTATGTAGGAAGCTGCAATACACACAGCCAGTAGTCTTGTTTACGTTCGGACACATAAAAGAGCTTATCAAAATTTGCAGCTTTTGATAAGATATGGTTTACAAAAATTGTTTTGATGTAGATTGTCTCTAAACAGCAATGTCAATTATTTGTAGTTGTTAATGTTGCTATAATGCTGAAGATACTAATTATTTGCTTTCTTATTGAAACAATGCTCTACGTTTTTAGTTGGCAACGAAATGAAAATCAATAAAATCCAAAAATGACATTTATAGGGGCTTTAATAAAGCAAAGTTCACGCAGTGGTACCAAATAAAACCACGCGAATCAAAAAGACATCTGTCGCACCTCAGCTTTTTAACCAAACTGTTAAGTGCTCCTCCACTTTAACATATTTGGTGCTAGTTTTAAGAAAAGGCAAGAATTGTAGTTCAAAGAATGGTTAATAAAAAACCGAAAAGACTATTAAGTAAGAACTATTGCACATGGGCAGTTATCACCTATAATCCACAATTGTCAATGCTTCATGTCGCCTGTAAAAATGATAAATACATAGCATTATTCTTGTTTTTATAAATAAACGAATCTGTCTATATAATGATTTGCATCGGTATGGAAGATCATAAAATGTTAAACAGCTATGCAGTTCTCCTGCAGTTACTTATTTAATAAAAAGAACAAAACAAGCCCGTCTACAATTTCATAAGAAATATCACAACCAGACTCGTACAACATTCTATGAAAACAAAGTCTTCGAACTTGTATGAAGATATAATTGATAGATGACAGTGCCCAATACTGATTTACAATTTTTTACGATATTCATTGTCATGACCTGCCATGTGGGAAACCACAAAACAAAGAAAAATCAAACAACTTCGTTGTTTGGATTGGTTATTACAACTATAAAAATAGCGTCGAGAGAAGTAACTTAGAAAGATTGAGCGTGAAAACGTAATAGTATTGAGCTAAAACTACTCTCTACCCTACAGTTAGACATCTTGAAAACTTAATCATTGCAATAAGATACAAAAGATCTTTTCTTATATTGCACAGTTCTACGTATTTGATCAGACATCAAACGTAACTGTGCAAACTGATGATACAGATGTCGGAAAAGCAGCTGCTGTATTTTTTCAGATCACAACACTTTTACAGCAGACAGAGCAGTGATTTTCTGAAGTAAAACATTAGCCTTGTGTCCATATCAAAATGACGTAAATAGATTCAATCCTTAATTCCATTGTTACTGCATGCAAAGGGCATTAGAGAGGCATCTGCAATGTAGGTACAACACTTACTTTGATAGGAGACAATGTTCTGTTTAACTATTAATAATATTGTGACATTGTGTGATTTTACACTGAATACGAAAGTAAACCTCGAGCACTTAAAAATATGCCAGTTACAAAAGACACTGCCGGAATTTCTTGGGCAACAAAAAACCATCCATGAAAAATGTTTACTCTTACATGGGGAAGGGCTGCCAAAAATAGACATGATTATTGGGCTTAGTTAATTATGAATGTCCATATAAAAAATTTTGTCTCTTTACGGAAATTATACTCAGAGGTACGACATCATGTACTGTTTATTCTGTTTCTAATTGATAGAAAGCAACAAACCACAATTAATTAATTTTCTGTTCATCGCCACAGGGAGTCATTATATTTTAGGAGTAATTTCTTTTAATGTCATTATTAATAATTAACATTTTAAGTTATGTTAGCAGAAATTAAGGTTTAGTGGAAGTTCCTTGTAACAATAAACTTAAATGGAATCCAGTCAATAAGAAACATAGGCTCTTTGGTTCCTCTGAATGCATGTTGTTGAACTAGCAGACAGACTTTGGCAAGTAGATTATTTTTCCTTTTCTTCAGGATAATTACCACATGTAATCAAGTGTCAAAAACGCAGTAGTTACCTATTCTTCTTTGCCTTCGTTAACGTATTTTAGTCTCTGATCTTTATATAACTGCTACATTGCTCACTGTACCAAGTCATCAACAATTTATTGCCACGTCATAGGAGGATATTTAAAACAGAGCCCAATACGTTTATACTTTTGTTTAATGTATTTTTTCTGACTTTCTACGAATAGGTGATCTTAGAAAGAGCAATTGAAAGGCAAGATTGAGTACGTTGCTAGGCAAGTTATTACTAACAAAGATATGCACAAGGAGCTGCACAGGGAGCTGATCGCCGTTTTGCCACTCCCCTGGCAACTCACCTAGTCTGTAAACTTTTACAGTGAACCCGTCTGGCCCTGGCAGCATTTGTTCTGTCTTTAAATGTTAAACTAAGCACTCGAATTTGTAATACCGGGAATGTTAAGAACGGCCTGGGTTTGACAGTTTTCCATTCAAATGGAAGATATCCGAGAAACGAAGATCAATTTCGACTAGAACTACTG
The DNA here is from genome assembly GCA_010016025.2 of Alatinidae sp. Z8VKAUB7J3. Classification (NCBI taxonomy): domain Eukaryota; kingdom Metazoa; phylum Cnidaria; class Cubozoa; order Carybdeida; family Alatinidae; species Alatinidae sp. Z8VKAUB7J3. The sequence goes on from JAAAKM020000498.1 coordinate 20,582,331, forward strand.
TGTAATTAGTAGCATACCATAATACAATCGGGTCTCTTTTGTATCGTCGATGTATTTTTTTCTTACGGCCGATTCGCTGGGTTTTATATTATACGATTACGTTTTCCACCTGACTTATCTAGCCGATATTCTATCCAAATTTGTTGTGCCAACAGAGTACCTGGTATTGATTTAACAACATTCATTTCTTCAGTAGAAACTTCTTTGACAGAAGTCGACTTCAGGACCAGTGATACAGTCCTGCTGGCCAATTTTAATGTGGATTTCACTTCATCTAATGGGAAACGAACTAAGCTATTCAGAAATTCTAGATTTTAAACGATCAATGATCAATGAATCTAACTCAACTCCTGAAAGAACCTACTTGATTTATTAACACCTCAGCGACAATGATCGATTTGATTTTTGTAAACAAAGAGCACCGTTTTTGTTGACAAGGGAGTCATTCTGCTAGCAAGAAGTGATCATTCTTTTGTGCTTTTTGTTCTAAAAGTGGAAATGGCTAAAGATCCCCCAGGGCTACGGGGTATTTCTCTTATCAAAAAATGCTATTGCATTATGTTAATGAAAGTAGTGAAAAATGCCCTTGACACTTGGGTGACATTTAGGACAACCTTAATATCGCAGTTATGAGCTAATTGTGGTGATTGGCATCCATGCACAAATTAATACCCTGTTTGCATTATCATTCTTGAACCGTGGCAAGGCGTGGCTTGGTCAGATGAACATTGTAAACTCTTTCAAAAGGCCTCGCGCGGATCTATTTTGCACGGTTCGTAGCAAGATTTGTCCTCTGCTCTATTCTGTAGTGTAAATTAGCAACTTAATCCTACCCAGTGGAACAGTTCTTGGCAAGATTCAAAATTGATAGTGAAGCAGTGTATAAAATACGTGTATAAAATATGAGCTTTGTTAATTCACCATTGAAGGCCTTGCAAATCTGAAAAAGCATGCGCGTTTGGGACAATCATGACTAGAAAGCAAGGTTCACCTTATTATTGGCACATGTTTACAATAATTCACAATTTTGTAAGTAAAGGCAATCAAAACACTACATAAGTTTAAAGAGGAGTGTTATGGTGATGCTACTAACGTTTAGTAACAATTTAATTAAGTTTCCTGTAGAATATGCTAGTCTCTATCGCTCAGCTGTATAGTATCTTATGCTCTTATTCAAAACACGAACCAACAGTCACTTGTCGCTTAATTAAACAATTATCTTTGAATAGAACACTAGAGAAGTAGAGAAGTATGTCACCACCGGGGATCGAACCAGTGACCCACGCTTTCGCGGCGTGAACTCTACTAACTGAGCTAGGTGACCTCCTATGTTAACACACTGTTGTTCGATTCCCGGTGGTGACATACTTCTCTACTTCTCTAGTGTTCTATTCAAAACTAACATTTCAAACCCTCTCTTCTCGATAAACAATTATTTTGCTACTATTTATCAAAAGTATATAAACAGTTACTTCCCTTGTGCAGACGAGAAACGTAAGTACTGAAGAGAATGACTCAGATACTTTAATCATCACATTTAAAAAGTGAAGAAGACTAGATTAGCAAACTTAATCAGTATCAATGAGCTTGCATTTTGCAGCTAAAAACACTTTCCGTAAATGTTGTTAACCTGGTTCCGTTAAAATGTATACCGTTGTATTCTATGGTTGTTAAAGTGTAATTTGGTTGGATAGGAAATCAATCATCTCTTAAAAGATGTATAGCTCAGACTTATGTAACGAACCTTTCATCTACTGCTACTTGTTTGAGAGTACATTATATTTGTAATTGTAATTTAAAGCTTCTCCTATCCATTGTACTCAACTCCGTTGGTCAATCAATACAAATTTCTTAAAGAAAGTGTAAGCTCCTCACCCATAAAAGTAATCCTTAGGTTCTGAAATGTAGTAAACGCCAACCAAAAAGTAGTTAGCTAAGCCACATTATGTGCAGTTCTTGTACTGCTTTTATTGTAATAAATTTGAAAAGCACGTCGCAGCAATGAGAAGAAATGTTCTTCTACACCTTTATTTTCTCAATTGCAAAGGCCAACAAAAGTCTAATGATTGCCTTGGACTAAGGGAAACGCGCTGGAAGTGACTCTTTACAGCCATTTAAAGACCTTCAAGAGAATAAACCTATTCAAGACACGCTACCCGAGCACTTGAGAACACGATTCGGAAAAATTGGAGGGTTGCTTCAGTTTTAAGCGTCTCCATAATCGAGAATGGTTGGTAGGCATACAAAATGCAGATATGGTCTTGCCATTCAATAAATCTGTATCTAAAGCCAAAAGTATGTCGCATGATATTCAAAGTGATCTCATAGAAGTTTTCAACATATTTTGAGGTCGAGAACTTAGTTTGAGGTTTAAATAGGAAAACTGGGATTGAAGTGTGCTCAACTGGTTTTGTTGGAGTAAAAGATTAGGCTGCAAGGGCTGCTGGGACTATTAATACTGACGCCAACTTTAAACATATGCCAGAGAATGGTGGTTATTATTCTTCACCCAAAAGTTTTATGATCCCCTGAAACTGATTGATCTCAGGAAATTACAGTGGAGTCAAACGGAAGAGACTTACATAGAGTACGTGGCAAGGTCAGTCTGACTTGGTAAGAAATTATGAAAAAAGACAAATAACAAGCTGCCCGGGAAAATAAATGATGTCGCTATTTGTTAAAAGTGACCATTGAATCACTTGCCAGGCCTTGTATACCCAGAAACAAAAACCATGTTATCCTAATTAAATAATTCCTTGGACAATATTTAAAGATTGTAAACTTAGTAAACCGTATATTTCAATCTCAAAACAGCAATGTTTTGTCTCAAAACTATGAGATAATGCTACAAGAACACAGGTGGCTTTGCTATAATATTCATGCAGACAGGGTTTTAGATGATTTGGAAGTTGCTCTTAGGCGATGTCAGATGTCCTGAAAACTTATTCTCAATTCTGCAAATTATATGGACTCTTCTGAATGTAATATTGATTAAAAAACTGGAACAGTAAGTTTAAGGTTCTATAGATAATGACTATAATGAGGTGAGATAGAGAAGACCACTAATCTTGCAGAATGGCTACGAAAGGCTGGTAATCTATTTTATTGATATTTTGATGTTATCTGACGCTTTTAATTTGTGCAGCAGAAAATCTGCCACACCTATTTAACGCCTATCTTACTCAATGTTTTATAATCTTTTGCTCTATGGTAGATAAAGGGTTTCTTGTCATGGAATTTATATACGTTTCATGGTGTTCTTATTTGTCCAACCAAAGAACAGTTCTTACTTGTTGTTACCCATCCAGTTCAAAAGTCGCTGGTACTTGACTGCGGCTCCAATAAGAATTGCAAGGTTGAATTGTCTCAGGAAAGCATGCACTTATTAAAGCAATCAAAATAGCTACTTCATTGCGAATTGCGAGATTGTTTCCGGACGGTGCAACCAGATGTTAACCCGATTACTAAACGTGGTGCAATTAGTGGAAATCATACAATTTAAAGATTGCCGTATTTTGAAGTAGTTTGTTCACTATTGATACACAAGGAGCAAGCTCAGCTACCTCTTACGCTTTGCCTTGACGTTTATTTTGAACGACCAGAAGTATTTAAATTTCAATATGCAAGCAGTTAATGGTAGATCAATGGGCTTTCCTAGAAGAGGGGGGCAAAAAACTACGCCGACGTGATATCACTTTCAAAATCACTGTAATGTACCATGTCATTGGTTATTAATATTTGAATAATCAATTTTTATTTATTAAATTTGCTTACATTTAAGTCTATTTTTAGATCTGTGTGTTCTGTGCGCAAGGAAACATCACCCAGATAAAACAAGGAGTAACACTCATGAACTAACTCATAATTAGTAAACTTTGGCATACGTATTAAGCTTGTAATTTTTCGTGGATTTTCAACTCAAGTGCTTTGCTAAAACAAAACTAAGTCAATGTTAATAAAATCATTGGTTTCAACGTTTCATGACCATAATAACGCCACAGTACAAGAATGTGATATCTTTTTCCACATAAGATATCTCCAATTCACCGTATACAGTATGTTATTCCCCAATGAAGTATGGTTCCCAAATGCAGATGCTCGAAGTTAATCCTCTATTGTTGACTTACAATAACTAATTTATGAATTTAAATTAAAACTTTGTGATGTAAGATATGCTGTTTACTGGTGTGAGTATTTGAATGAGCATTAGGGACATAACCGAAAAAAGGATGATGGAGTATGGAGTGGAGTGGAGTCTGATCAACCATTTCCTTCTACGTCTTTCATCATTGAGATGTGGGACAGGGAGAAAAAACGTATTCATTTTTAACATAATTATTTATTGTCCTATTCATAAAACACTGTCCCGCGTCAATGCAAGCTAGTCTTTAATGAACAAAGGCACTCCATACGCTACAAATTTAATGTAAAAACATTAGATTTTCGTTGATCAAATTAATATGTTGCAAATAAATCTTGCATTCTTGTATTATATTCTTTGTTCATAATGGTGTCTAGATGATACCGAAATGCAGTAAGTCAAATATGCCCTTTAATTGTAATTTAATAGATGCATCGTTTTACTGAAAAAAAGTTCCCTCTCTGGAAAGGAGAAATAAAAAAAAAACCGATCAGAGTCAAGAAAATGGAGTAATACAATTCAAATGTGTCACTTGATTTTTATCCTACTATCCTACTCTCTACGTCTGTAAATTCAAAAAAGACCTGCATCATTTCCTTAAAATTCAGCTATCTCTCTGCTTTAAAGTTATATTCTAGAGTGATTAATCGTTGGGTAAGAATTGCATTTCTTTGGGTTTCAAGATCAGACGTTGTCGTATTTTAATATAAGCTAATATAAGATATCCTACTCGTATATGAACATTCATCTATGAAGCAAAGCTTTGCCTTCTTTTTACTCAAATCATGATTACATTCTGTAAAAACAATTCGTGTAGTGTCATGGATTGATAAACTAAGGTTGTGACAAGTTACGCAACTCGCTGCATTGATTACTAAGGTTTCCTAGAGAGAACATTTCTTGTGTCGTTTTTCGTTTTCTTCCTCCGTATAATTTAAACATTCTCTGATTACACAACACATAACAACATAACATTCTTTTCCATCAAATATCATATTACTGGTGGTGACATATTTTCTGTCTCTCTAGTGTTCTTTTCAAAATATTATATTGATAATTATTTTAAATCATATTGATTCTATCCGTTATTACATTAACTTGTCGGCTAAGGAGCAGAGGAGAGTCTATTTCTCTCTCATCTTGTCTTAGAGTTGGCTTAAAGATGTTAAGATTCTCACTTCTCACTCTCTGGATTGTTTCGACTGAGAACGTAATCGAGAAGATCTGCGGTGAGATTTTGTGGGTGTGAATTCTCCGTGTCAAAGGTAACTTCGTATCAAAGTTTCTCAACTATTTTGTACATGACTAACCTTGCGAATCCTCTGTCTTTGTGTTTTCTGTCAAACAATGTAATACTTGTTGTAATCTACTGTCAGATCGGCTCCTTATCAGAGCTTATTTTATCCTTGTTACACCATAGAAAGATGCAAAGACTAAATCATGTTTGGTCACGAGGGAAAGAAGCAACAGTTTTAGTAGTTCCGTGGCCATGGAGAGCAAACCAATGACGAGAGCCACTCTGCAAAGACTATGTATTCATCAAAATACGTCATTATCTTAGCGTCTCGGAAAATGGTAGCCTCGATGTGGAGAAGCAGCATATCGAGACTTTTAGTATGCATGTTACTTGGCGGAAGTGATTGCCTGCAAGCATCCTTTTCTCACATTGCCTACTTAAACATTACGTATACGACCATTAGAGGAAGTAAAATGTCAGTGCCAAGTTTGGGTTCGTACATCAACAAAGGAACTCTGGGTTTCGCACAAGGTTTCTTGGTAAACATAACGGACTATTCATTATGTCAAAATAATAATTGGCGACATATAAAGAAGCCATGGATTGCATTTATTTTAAGGGAGAACTGCTCACTGTCAACACTCGTCCTGGCAGCGGAGAAATGTAAAGCGTCGGCCATCATAGGTTTCCCAGTCTGTGATGAACCTCCGATGAGACGATCCTCTAATGTCGTAGTTGTGGAGATCTCAAACACCCTTGGGTCGACCCTGTCGTTGCTTATCAGGAGTGATAGTATTATTTCTGTTAAAATAGCACCAGAATCAGAGTCTAGGGAATTAATAGAGCACAGAGATAGAGCAATAGACATTATGATGGCATTGATTATTGGATTGTTCATCGTTCTGATTTCTATGCATATTATCACACGCAAAATCAAGGTAGGGATTGTTCTTTCTTATTACTCTTTGTTACTCTCAGGAACAACCTGTAGAACCCTCGTAAGTAAATATGTCATAATGATGATGATGATGATGATTTTCTCATTTTCATTATTTGTACTTTTTTCATTGTCATTTTTGACTGTCAATTTATTTGGTGCTAGCCTTTCTTCAAGGTATCTAAACTCTCTTTAAAGGAGAAAAAGTTTCAGAGTAATTTAGCAGAAATTATGTCACGTATTTGGACGATCCATACTTTCGATTATTAATAATCAAATCTGGTACTTTTGATAGATATTTTCCTGAGTCAAAAGAATGCGCTTTTTTATTATAAGATAATGGCTGTACCGCAATACATGTTATGTCTTAAGTTAAGTAGAAGTATTGGAATTCCTTCAAGGCGGAGATTTCGAATGTTTATCTCCGTTCTCTGTGTCATTTTCTTATTACATTCTCTAGTATTAGTGGCAGACAGGGGTACTCCTCAGAGCATGCAGGGAACATTAGTTTTCATTTCAAATTTCATGTAACAAGAAGCAAGTTCAATGCTCAAATTGTATAACAAATTGCTTAGCAACCTCTGTTCAGGAAGCTTTGTTTCGAAACTTGTGGCATATATTGCAGATCGAGCATTCTAATGAATAAGTGTAACCTGCACAATGTGCATTGAGGAGGGTCACTAAAACCAGGTTGATTGGAAAGCTCGAACAAAAGAAGGACGGGCAAAGCAGACGTGCACTAGGTTTGACAAGGTAGAAGAAGGAACAGACGTTTTGGAGTGTAGGAGACTCAGTACAAATGGCACGTATATTTGGGAAGGAGTGGCTTCAAGATTCTACGACGGAATAACAAGGAACTGAAAAGTTGATTGTTGATATTTAGGTCCAAAAATTTTTAACTTATTTAAGTTTGTATTTTTCTCAACAAGACACCTATTTGTCAAATACAACAACCCATTTTTACATAAAACAGCTTGACGTAGGGAAGAAGTAGATGGATCATTTAAGTTTAGTCTTATTTGTTGGTTTGTAACACCTCGAATGGGACAACTCCTCTTGCTTGCTGGGATAAGTGATTAGCACTGTTTTCAGCATGTAATGTGCTTGAATGTTTGTTAATTTTCTCCAGTGACTTCCTTCTAAGAATTCACAAAGTCAAATCGATTAAAGAAGATGGCGTGATAAATATATCACAAGCTTGGTTAATTTTATATATAGGTTGCAATTTCTTTTGGACGTTTCGGAGTCATATTGACACCATTCTCGAGAAAATATTTGACAAAATGCGAGATCTACTTATATGGTCGGCACGGCGTAAAGAAAGCTAAAATAAGAAAAAAGTACATGAACTCCTTTGCGCGTATCGAGCCCCTTTGCACACTGAGGACCGACTTGCGTTTGGGAATGTGAAGTATTTCATTGATTACACGTCTAGCGAGGACGTAAAATTTGTCAATTAAATTTCGAGGAATCTCTTCGTTGTGTTCAGTTTCATAATGTTTGAAAATAGAAGATACTTTTCTTTTGTGACCTTCTAGAAGGTGGCCGAATAGTTATTTTAAAAAAATAATTAAAGAAAATTAACAAGTAGTATCTTATAATGAATTTACAATACTTTCAATACAATATGAAATACTTTCATTGCAGCACAATAGACACACAAGGGTGTTGGACTGAAATACAATTACAAAGTGTTTATGCTTACCGTCTCTACAGATAATAACTCTTTTGTACACTATATGGCCATAAGGTAAAAATCGTCAGGTTTGGGCCTGTTAACTGTACGTTATGGCTCATTACAACCTGTCACATGGTTGGATGTTCGGCGACTATATCGGCTCCCTTCGTCAGATCTTACCTGGTGAGTATGGCACCTAAATATCCAGTGAGTCTAAACTCAAGGTCATGAAAGTACGGCACACCTTAGGGGTATCACCTGCCATTTAACTCATAGATGATGTCTCAATAAAAACTCTGGAAAAGGCAACCTGATGGCAACGAAGACAAGAGTGGAGTTCAAAAACCAGAAAAGTGGATAGTCAATCCTAAAACGGGATCGGCTGTAATAGAAAAGAGCAGGTGGTTCAAAATATAGAGAAAATTTCGGGAAAACTACAAAAAATTGAACTGAGTGGCCTATCTAAGTGAAGGATTCGTGGGAAAAAATACGTGACACCATAGTAGAGAGTGCAATGTACGCGCTGGGTAAGAACAACAAGGAAAACACTAAGACGCTATGGTTAGCAAGGTTATATAAGAGATGATGGAAAAGATGTATGACAGGAAGAAAAGGGAAAAAGATAAACACTTTAGAGAGAAAAAGAATCTACAAAGGATCAAATAACACACTCAGATAAACAACAATAGCAATGAAAACAATGAGAAATCCTGAAGAAATAAGTAAGGCCAATCTGTAATATAAACGTGAATCTGTCTGTGTGCTCAGATGTATCTATGTATCTATGTGTGTATATGTATATGTGTGCATGTCTGCATTGGTGCGTCTGTGTATGTGAGCAGGTGTGTATATGAGCATATAAGCATGTGTGCATGTGTGCATGTGTGCATGTGTGTATGTGTGTATGTTTGTATGTGTGTATGTTTGTATGTGTGTATATGCGTATGTGCAAATGTGTGTATGTGTGTATGTGTGCATGTGTTTATATGCGTATGTGCATATGTACATGAATGTGAATGTGCGTATGTGTGTATATGCGTATGTGTGAATGTGCGTATGGGCGTATGTATGTATATGTGTATTTGTCCATGTGTCCATGTGTGTGTGTATGTGAGTACCAGTGTATGTGTATATGTATATGTGTGTATGTGTGTGTATGTGTGTGTATGTGTATATGTGTGTATTTTCGCCCAGTTCGTTCTAGACCCAAGGTGTTAAGTCCTACTCTAAATCAGAAATAGCCAAGTAACACGTCAAGCACCCCTTTTGAATAAGTTCAATTTCTGAAAGCCAAAATATTAAATAAGCACTGTGACGCCTAATCGAGTCTTTACGCTGTAGGCTACCTTTTATGTTATTATACAGAAAAATGCTCACTTTACTGTCCTGTTCATAGTCAAAACCACTTTGCAACACATAAAAAGCACTATATGATTCCACTAGCCAATTAAAATTTTCACCCGACTATTTTCCCTTATTGTATTTTTGTTTAATCTTTAAACTAGTATTATTAAACTCTTCAAATTATTATTAACAAGCATCTTGTGACTGTTTCATAAGAAACAACACATGTCATATTTCAATTTTCAAGATCTTATTTCAGATCATTGGGTTCTTTATTTTCCTTTACCTAAAGAGGACCTCGGGTTTTGTTTTGGGTGAATATTCGGATTGAGAATAAAGGATATTACAGTTTTCAACATATCCTTAGAAGAATTAGAGAACGCCTTAACTATTTAAAGCACCGTCATTTCTATTTCAGCTCCTCCCTGGCCCCCCCCCCCTCACCCACCTCCGTCTTTACAAAATAAATTGTGTTTTATGACATGAGCTCTTTGCTTAACTCTTCAGGAATTTATTGAGAGCAGTAAATACACCGTGTTTTGAGTTGACTCGAAATATGATAGAAAATAAACGGGCTTTTGGAGCTACCACAGCAGACCTTTGATTGTCATTTCTCCCCACGTTCAGGGAGGTGAAATATATTGAGTTTTGCTATGTTTCCCATCAGACAGTTGCATTTCGATAATGAGAACTCTAATTCATATGTATGGCGATTTGCTGCTGCGAAGTAACGTTAGGAGAGGCTCCAAAAGCCCTGTTGGAACATAATCGTATTCGAAAAAGCCCAAGCAGAATTTAGTTAACTTACAGACTGAGGAATGAAAATCAGGCCCGCAGCGATAGGGAGACCCCCCAACCGGCCATATCCCCCGACTTCAAACATCCCTCTTCATAAGGTATCTAAAGGCCATTTAGATGTCAAAAATTAATAACCAGTTATTTTCATAAAAGCTATGACATTGGTAGTTCCTGGGGTTCAATGGTTTTTTTGTACTATAGTAATATTGTAATTACCTTCCCCCTATCTCCCCCCTTCGGATCAGCTCCATCTAATGAACACTGCAAAACAAACACCAAGGGGCCAATGGCAAAAACCAGCTGAGTAGATGTTAGGTCATAACGAAATATTTCTTGTTGTACTTGCAGTGGTCGGAGAGGAGGAAGCTCGTGAGGTGTTTCTCAGTGATGAAATTTATGAACGAAACATTGACGTTCCCCCCTGTTCAAAGATGTAATACGACAGTTAAATAAAATGGAAAGATATTTATCTGAACTTTTGATTTACTAGCTTCCAGTGTTTAGCCAACAGTCGAGACTGTATAAAATCTGGGTCTTCTGATTTCCCTTCCGTGATACATCGGCGTACTGTGTCGCGTATTTTGACGTTCGATCGGGGTGACACATACGCCATCTTCCAACTAGTGATGCATGTGCAATTGTGCAGTTACATTCTTTGTTTTGTCGACTCATGTGGATGCAGGCGAAGGCAATGTTTCATTGGTTTTGTTAAGCAGCTTGTTTGCCATGGCACGTCTTGTTATTTCACTGATTTGGGTAGATATTCTACTAGTCTTTAGACTCGGCGAAGTTATATCACACCCAATCAAGCACACGGAGGCATTTTTAAACATATCGTATACCAACAGCCAAGGTGAACATCTGATGGCATCTGGTCATGGCCAGTTTGGCAGTGGAGGGCCGTTCAAATCCAGTCGAGGAATTCTTGTTCATGTCAAAGATGAAGATTGGTGTAATCCTATCAAGTTAAATCATGTTAAAGGAACATGGATTGCTTTGATACCGAGAGGGAACTGTTTGTTTCGTCGGAAAATTTTGAATGCCAAGAAGCAAAATGCTTCGGCAGTAATAGTTTATAATCAACCAAATCGAAATGACGATTTTGTGATGTTAACAGACGCAAACGATAATATGATCGCCGTGAGTGTGTCTTATAAGTTAGGGTCAACCTTAGCCCTCCTCAAGAAAAGTGGAAGCAATATTATTGTCGAAATTTATGTAAAACCAGGACATAAAGAAAGTGGCTTATCATTTTCTCAGGTGATGACTGTAGGATTTCCTTTAGCGTCTGTTCTGATCCTTCTATCAGCCCTGGCATTACTCCATAAACACAAATTGAAGGTAGGTGGATGATAAATACTTTATTTAACTGTTATCATATGGATTATGGGGTATGCCTTGGATTTCAGGGTGAATCCTTAACATGTTCAATATTACAATCGTTGTTAAATTAGGCCTATGTATACTGCCGTCTACAATGAAAGTCGGCATAGCATGTCAAATGGAAGGTAAATATTTTACAAAGAGTAAAATGTAATGAAAGGAAATGACACCAGACGAACGCGTACTGCTTGAATAAGCAAAATCCTACCATTATTTTGTCAGTTGTTGTTTCAACAAAAGGACATGAAAGCACTTTTCTCCTCACTAATTTGTGTTATGATTTTGTTGCCCGTCGAGTCATTTTGACATCGTGGCAAAAATAGAATACAACACGACAAAGCTAGTGCGTAGAGAAAAAATGACCGTCAAGCGATGGAAAGGAACTTTTGACTTTGAACTGAATTCATCACTAGCTACCAAACGTGAAGTGTTTATTGGGTTCTCTGTTGCCCTACGAATTTAAAGTTTACCGTTTGTAATTGTTGTGCAGGTGCATAATTAGAACGTTGGTGATATTTCTCTTTCATCATCCCTGCATTCCCTGTCGTATGTATATTGCTTAGAATAGTTGCGTAAATCCTAAGTAATTCCGTGCCTTAAGAGGGTAGGGCGGGATACTTACTTTGCGCCCTCCCTCTCCTCACACATACACACACACATACAAACAATGGCATCAGAAGACAGCAGTGGGACTGACCTTCATCTACACAATTGAGTAGACTGATCAGTGCGTACAAGGCTTTGCAAGTCCCAACGATTTTATCTCAATTTTCGTATGAATAAGCCTCGTAGTTAGAAAATTAAGCAATTTAAGGAAGGGATGGACAACGTATTATCTACCATGTCGGCAATCTGATCTATTTAGGGGTAACCATAGCAACTACTTTATCTGCTTAGAAATTATTTTCACAGCTTTTGTTGCTTGGCGTTTAAGGGTTTGGCTTATGATGAAGTGATTACCGCTAACAGTTCCCATGAAAATAGCAAAAGAAACACTGATTCTAACTGCCCTTTCTACAGAAAAAGGGAGTTGGAGGAAATTGGCAGGTTTCAGACAAATCGAATTTCAAAAATGTAAATTACCTCAATCACGTACATCAAAGTATGATGAAAAAGAGCTTGCCCAGATGCTACAGTACTCCATCACCCATGGAAGAGCCGTAGACTTAAAGAGACAGGAAAATGTTCTCAGTATCGAGATATTACTTAGCACGATACTAAAAACTATTACTTCATAGAAGCACTTGTGGCAGTAGATTGTGGACAATAACCCCTAGAAAGATCTAGAGAAAGTAACAGGCAAGTCAGCCTTGTGGTAGAGTATTCATCAAAACGGGTCAAAACTGTACTAAAGTTAACATTAGAGTAAACGCAGATGAACATAGAAGGGTTCTTGTGTTAGCTGGTCCCCTCCGGCACAATTTGTATCACTTTATCGGTTTCTAAATTTTGTACTGTCGTGGAAAGACTAAGTGTTCCTGCCGATTCTTCTTATTCCCCCTCCCACCCCTGATACAACTTGCTAACTATACATTCCGTTGTGCTGTAGCAAACTTCAGTAGATTACGTGTTCTTAAGGAGGAAACATTTCTTTACCTAGAAGAAATACAGTATTCAATTTGAGGCGGAACTTAAAGTTCTCGTGCAAACTAATTGTGATTAAAATTACCTTCTCTAGAAATCTGAGTCAATATCAACCATGATAACTTGGTAACAAATCTTTTCGTTTTCTCTCTGCAATAACAATCTTCTAGTAAGACATATTAAGCACATTAGGCATTGAAATATTCGCTTTCTTTATAATCCTTCCACAGTTGTATCGAAGTAAACACTTTGCAAACTTGTGTCTTTACTTCACAAAACTAATCCCTTGATAGTTGAAAAACTAAAATAGCAATAACAAAACTGAACATTTGTTTGTGAGAGTATTTTTACTCA
>JAAAKM020000498.1:20604450-20620159 GCA_010016025.2 Alatinidae sp. Z8VKAUB7J3
GCTAAATTTACTGACTGAGTCACAGTCAATCCTTGCTTTATTACTATTATTTCACTCTTATGTTCTCATATTCATATTAATTGATATCGAAGTGAAAGGGAGAAAAATAGAGGAAGGGACAGGTTTTAGTTTTATTTAATAACTAAAGTTCAGTATTCCCAGTAGAGAATAAAAAAATTGCCAAGGCCAATAGCTTGTCGTGCTAAATTTACTGACTGAGTCACAGTCGATCCTTACCTTATTACTTATATGTCACTCTTATGTTCTCATATTCATATAAATTGATGTCGAAGTGAAAGAAAAAAAAGAATGGGCAGTTTTGATTTTTATTTAATAACCAAAGTTCAGTATTACCAGTTGAGTAGAAAGTAGTGTTAGGGACAATAGCTTGTCGTGCTGGATTTTCTGACTGAGTCAAAAATCATAAATCTCTGTCACTTTCCTCCCCTATGCTGTGTTTCACCATGGTTGTCGTGGAAATCTACATGTTTACCTATACCAACAGCTATAGAAATAGAAGCTTAGCATGTCTCCGCTCTTTTGCTGTCAGTGACAGAAATAAGTCTTTTTACGGACTGTTTACTAATCTAAGGAATTGGAAGCAACTTAATCAAATCACTTGAAGTCCAGAGATTCACTGTACCCAAAAGATGGATAACAGCTAACTGGTTATTTAACTTCCTTAGGCATACGCGTATTGTATTCACGAGCTGTTGTATAGCCCGAAATGAGGTAAAGGCAGGAATTCAGCTTAGCCAGACTCGTCACTTGTTCCCAGGCTCGCCGATGTAAAGCTAAGAGCGGTTGCCATCTCTAACGCAGCGTAGTAAGGGAGAATGCCATCACCGCAAGCTCAACCTAGCGAGATTCTGCAGCTTTTTCTCTATCAGGCAAGGTGATTTTTTTGATGTTTTGCTTAGTATGTTGCTATAGCGACAAGAAAATGTTGAGAAAGCTCTTTGTCCACCGGTGACTCTTTTCACCTGTTGTAGTTCGACGTGCAACACTTGGAGTCTCTTCGCAAGACTGAAATGGCTAATGTTCGTATCAAGAACTTACAAGAACAAAAGAATAAGTGACCGCGTGACGCTTCGCATTTTCTCACCTGCTCTCGGGTCGAAATCGAAGATAAAGATGATGGGGTTTCGTTTGAAATGTTACCTAAGCACACAAGAAACCGATGCTTTGTGAAATTTACGAGTTTGAAGAAGTCCGCTTTGTATATTCATTGAAGCAACCAAACGGCGATGTTTGGTTAGGCAATCATATAGCTGTCAAGAACAGCCACAAGTCATCTGCAAATCAACAGAGAGCCAACTCACGAGCTGCAATAATGAAAAGAGCTATTAAGCCAGCCTCCCTTCAGATTAAAACAAAGGATGGTCTTTTTTTCAAGTTAAACTCACAATCTACGAGAGCTAACGTCTGACAATAGTGTAAGCTTGGGTAGAAGGCTCGCTGAGCTTGAGTTAATTAGTTAGTCTACTCGAAAACTAGGAGTGTTAACGTCTGCTAGGAAACTAGTTTCTTGTAGTGTATAAAATAACCATTATCACAGTTACTGCGAAGCAATTGTTTATTGTTTAAAGTTGACATTACGGAATACAAGGAGAGCAGGTTGTGTTTTATGGAAATCTTATTCTGATAAACAGTGAAAAACTGTTTTTATAATTGGTAGAAGCAAGAAAGAACAGGGGGTTACCAGCTATCAAAGTTTAGAATAATATTTCTAGTTTGTAGCGGTAAATTATATTAGATTGGACAATAAGTCTAACAGTAAAAAGATCGACAAGAAATTTTGTAAGAACTTAGTCGTCTCAATCTTTCATACCTCAGCTAGGATATATAGCTAATAGAAAAATAAATATTTATCCCATTGGAGGTACAAAATATTGAGACGAGATCATGCTTACGAAATGTCTTGTAATTTTGTACCGCAAGTGTTCCAAATATCCAAGTATTTGCATGATGATGGTCAAGTCTGGACTGGCTTCAAGTCTGCGATCTAATGTTGACGAAAGTAAACAGTGATGATGCAGAAGCGAAGCTACTTAAACGCGCATATTTGTCTCTTGTTTTCTCTCTATTATACTTTTCACTTGTGTGGAAATTGTTCCCTATGCGTTTTACACAACTTTAACTATTAATGCCGACGTTACCAGCCTCGTTACTATAGGGACAATTTATTAAGACCTTCAACTCTTTTACAAACTTTCACAGTATTTCTGCACCTAAGAACTCGGTTTAAAAAACACGAATTAAAAGGCATCAAGATTTGAATGTGCATTCATATGCGAGATCATTGTTTTGGATCCGTTCCCTGTTGTGGCCCTATGTTTTGTAAACGGAACTTAAAATAACTGTTTTCATGCTCTTAGTTAAAAGGATAAGAGGCATTATATTACTAATGTAAATTTAAAATATATAACATCGACATCGACCGCTAAGGGCTGAGCTTTTACGTATTTTCTCTAATAGCTGTATGATTTCATTATTGATACAAACGCATGGCGTCTTACACTAATTGTCATGGGTTCCTCAGCTTTGCTTAGTCTTAAACTTTGATTCCATGGAACTCTAGAATTTTATTCTATTTCAAGCTTTCACTCCACAAAATACTAAAGTTTTGAAAAAAACACTAAAGAGATAGAAAATATGTCACCATTGGGGAATAGAGTCGAAAATATTGGAGTTGTGTTCTATTCCCGCTTTCAGCCCACAAACTACTTTCGTTTTGTTCTATTTATGGCCGCTCTAACAATTGTACTTGATACTTGAAGCTCTTGACGTATATTTTGGTACATCCCACTCAATTAATTTCGGCCTCTTATAGAACCTAGAACTTATGGGAGCTTGTACTGGTCAAGATCCGTGCAATTATCGGTCATTAGGCTTTGTGATGCAAACACATGGCTCACAGTAAGTCATGACTTGGCAAGATCCCTTCCTGATTACTTCACATTTACACGTTCATTGTTGGTCAACACCTGAATTTTGGTTGCTCACAATGTTATCCCAAGCCAGTATCCAAACGACGTTGTAAGAACAATCAACCTATGGAGGCGTGGGACACAACAGATGTCCTATCTTGTCTTTTGTCACAAATTTGAAGGCTGTAAACTTCATACGAATTTGGAAAATCGTTAAGGTTTTATAAACTCAAGACGAAAGAGTTTCACCTAATACCGCTTGTACAAGGGTTTTCCCCAGCAAAAGGAAATAAGATCACTCAGGAAAAGTCTTCGTTGTCAGGTATACAATCGTTTCGATTTCTGACATTGGACTGAGCGGTAGAGCACTTTATACAATATAAAAGTGGGTAAGAAAATAATGATTTCCAAAGAACTGTACTGTAAAGGATCTTATTAGGTGAACGATTGATGCTTGTTACAGATACCACGGCTGATTATAGGGCTGGACAAGATAGTATAAGATAGACATTTTCCAGGACTTCGTTTGGTAATGGATTAGAGCATTTACAACACTACATGGTTTGGGTAGAATTCATATACAAGGATTCGCTACCACTTTTAAGACTTTAGTTCTTTACAGATATTCACAAACGCAAGACAACAAGGTATAGGATCCAAGAACCTGAGTCTTTGCCTGTAAGTCAGACACTTGGGAGATGCGAATGCCCATTTCATTTGCCTGGATAGTCACACAGTCTATCGAACACCGTCGATCAATACTTCGTTTCAGATAAGTTCAAACAACATCCAATCAATAAAGATAACGCCAATGTACATCAGCTTAAGATTTAAAAACCCATTTTTTCACTTTCAAGTGCAAGGGAAAGCGTTTCGCCATTTCGAATAGAGTGATTTAGTGGATTCGCTCAGTTATTGGAGGAATTCGTTAAATAATAGAAATTTTTCTTTTATGCCGTACACATTGTTCTGTGATAATCATCTTGCCTATCAACCTCAGCTACATCTGCGTAACAAAACCGGCTGTCTAGTGAAAATTAGACCAGCAGACAAAATTGTGTAGGGATTTTCACGCTTATGGACGGACTTTTACAATAAATCAAGGGCAGATTCAAGTTCAACTTTTAATTGTCAACTTTAAAAACGATAGAACTATTCTCAGTGAAAGGCACAAAATCATTGGACAAGATCTTTGGAAACGTTTGGGCGATTGTTTGCTGGCAATTCTCATGACATTGCAGATCGAAAGGCGCTTCTTCGTGTAATCTCATAGGAAAGGAAAAGTGGTCGAGGTTTGGCTCTAGAATAAGTGGCTAAACCGTGTGTACAATGTTATTTCGATTAATGATCCGTGAGACAGCTGCATTCCATGTTTACGGAATAATCCAAGGATGAAAAGGCATCAGGCCGATTGTTCGCCCTTAAATCATACAACAGTAGAAATTAAATCGAGAGGAGCAAGGGTAGATTTTAATCGGTAAAAGGACTGGCAGTTACACGTTACTGACATCAAGATTATTGTGTTACGATAAAATTATTAGTTTTCTTCGCTCACTGCACCAAGATTTAGGTTTTCTTGCCTTCAGTCCATCACATAAAAAGCAGGAAAGGCATAACTTCGTTTCGCTAGTAGCATGTTAGAAAATCATACATGGAGTACAATACGGTTCCTATGTTTCCAAGTTTTAGGTAATGTAAAGGTTAACTAATACTGTGAAGAAAGTTCAAGATGTCTGATTAGTGGAAGCTGGCATGCCATCCCAGAAGTAATATCTAAAACTAGGAGGATATTCAATTCAACAAAATTTATTTATAAAGTTACTGAATTGGAAAAATTCACTGCCGGGTTAGCCAATTAACTATTGAAAGTTGAGGAAAGCGATGGATGTAACACAGTCTTCAAAGAAATCGAAAAAGAAAGAGCATACGAGCATCTGGCGAAAAGGTGACAGTTCCAGCAAATCAAGGGAGCAGGTCAAAATTTCGAGATCAGATCCAAACGGTGCAACTAGGAAAACAAGAAGTGAACCGTCTAGCGAGAAATTACCACGGAAGAGCTCCGGGCGGTCGTTTGGGCAGGTTATTGCCCCGTTAACAAGAAGGACTGCTGGATTTACGCGAGCTGCAAGCTTTTCGTTGAAGAAAAAGAGACCAGATCCACCCCCGACGACTGTACAGTACGACCAAAGAGCTGCTGTCCATCCAGTTTGTCGCGAACCACCACAACAATATGTCTCAAGGACTTACAAAACCCCAGGTCGTCACAACCAATGGATGGACAATACAAGTGGTCACTGCAGCCGTACCTATACTGATTTCGACCAATGGGAGGTCGATATACCCGAAATAGCAATTCAAGACTATTCAACATTTTATAGTGATGACGTTGAAGATCAAACAGACTATTTCAGGCAAGCAGAATGGGCAATACAGCTCCTGGAAGAGCACCTTGACCACGATCTTCATGTCTCAGTTGCAATCAGACCAATAAATACACCTGAAGACGATGAGGATGAAAACAATAAAATCGAAACGTGCACCGGAAGTAACGAAAACGAGGAAAGTGACTTTAAACGAGGACTTTCATCCTTAATATATCCGCTCTCTACAGGAGCCGCTACAATTGTGCAAAAAAGCTCTAGAGTTGCAGATTTAACTAATCGTTTATTCCGAAGTATGCATATTGATATTATTCGCAAAAGGAGAGCATTGACTCCAAAACAGGAAAATTCAGAGGCAAACGCAAGTTTAGATAGTAGCGGTTTCCCTTGGAATAAAATTGGAGGCTTTTCAAAGAATGAGAAAGACCATAAGAGCATGCCTTTACAGGATTGATTTATCATTGTAAATAGTTTGATTACCTTAAAAGAAACTGGTGTTGGATGAATTCTCTAATACTGGGAAACATTAATGTTTCAATTTGTGGTTTGGGTCCATCTTTTGCTACAATTAGAGTTTACGGGTTCTGTCAACCAATTTGAGGTACTTAAAACATTTTTGCACGCAATTGGAGAGCAGTGAAATTGCAACAGTAGCATCCTTGCTTATTGTCTGACATAAGATTTTATTCTGAATTGTTTAATTTTGTAATATGCTGAACAACCTTTGACAGCTGTTAGTTGATTGTCATGCTGTATACAAATGTGCCTGAATTTCTTGCCTGGTTTTAGCTGTTGCATAGGAGATGATTACAAGGATAAAATTTGAGGAAAAAGGACCCTGTTCGACTTACGTGCTTACATTCCTGTTCTTTTTAGATCCAAATCAATCGAAGGGAAAGTTGAATACTTGATTATTCTATTATGGCGTTGAGTGAGAATGGTATTTAGCTTCCTCGAAATATTTAATGGCGTGATAATTCACTATAAAGCTGTGCATGCATCTGCATCTCGGAGGAACAAACATCCTGCATGTAGTTATATCTGGTTACCATCGATGACGCCATAAATAAAAAAGATTGGAACGTTTTATACAAAAACATAAGCAATATCAAAGTAATTGATACTATTATATATGAATTGATCTGCTTAAAAAGTTGAAAATTTTAAGAATTAATTTCGCACTAATCTTTTCACGCACTCATTCCTGTGGAAGACACAAAATCTTTCATGCTCTTAACTATATAAGGACAAATGTTTCTTGCACTAAGATTCTTTACAGATTGAGATTCCTCATAAGCCTCTCCCTATGATAAATACTTTTCTTACTCATAGAAAAATACACAAAATTCCTCACAAGGACTCAAATATAAAAGCACAAAGAAAATTACTATGTAGCAAACACTATTTAGCCTTGTAGGATTGTTTTACATGGGGAAAGGTAGAAAGAAAGGAAGAAAGAAAGACATACTCAATTTTGTGGTTGAAATTTCGCCAAATTCAATAAGTAACGACTTAAAGCCCCCAAGATTGAATTTAGTCTGATAGTGATAAGATAAAATTAAAAATTTATAGATTTTAAAGTTTTGAAAACATAAAACCTCAAAGAAAACTTAGCAATATCTTGCCCGATCTTTTTACAGAGATGCGGCATGAGTATTACTTAGCTTTTTCTTTCTTATGGATTTTTGCGTGTGTTCGTGCATAAATAGACGCTCATTTAGTCACAGGCCTATCCAATTTTGTTTCCCATCTCTGTTGGATAACCTCAATTATTTAATCAAGAGATAATTTGGTTCTTTATATGAAGTTCCATCTGCTGTGGTCTTTTAAGAATATTTAGCATTGATAAGGTTGATCTCTAAAACAATGTAGGAGACCTCTCTTACAAGAAGGGTTCCTAATCAGTTCATTTAAATGGTGACCTGATATCTATTGTTTTGGTTATTTTTGGAACATTGTGATAGGAAAATAAAGGGAAAGATTGCTACGATACGAAAAGCATATTCGTAAAGTTTTAAATCACCTGAAGCGAATGTATATTCTGGTTTTTATTTTAAATGAAAACATGGAATACCAGTACATCTTGGATATTTACATTATCCGAGAAAAAAAATAATAGTACATCCTATGCTTTTGTTATATCCCTAAATTCCTAGATCTGTTCAATCAGAAAAAAGAGTGGGCACTAGTTCTTGTTTTCTTCTGTTTCCGTTTGGTCTGTAGCTAAAATATATCTGTATAAATATAAATCAAGGCAAAAGACAGTTTTATGATTTTTATATTCTATTTTAACTTAGGATTTTACAATCTCTTTTAGTTTATATATATATATAAACTACAGATGTTTCCTCTATACATATTATATATTTTATATACTGTTATAAAAATTAGTTAAACAGGCTTTTTCTTAAGGCGTGTTTTAATGTTTCTACATTTTTCTTTTAATTCAAGCTTTCATAGCTTGTTTTAAGATATATATATTTATATATATACAAAACGCTAACAACTTTCGGTTAAAAAGCAATAAAACTATATAAAAGCTAAAAAATGCTAGCCTCTTTGCATTTTTAGTTTTTATATATAAATATATATATCGCACTATTATGCCCTTACGTGATTATGTTTATTAAAATTATATAGAGTATCAATAAATAAACACCAGCATATTGACGTTTCAAAATGATTCTTTAGTAAAAACTTAACTGATTTTACTAGCTATATATTAGTTGTTAATACTAGCTATTTGAGTATATATATATGTATATATGTATATATATATGTATATATATATGTATGTGTGTGTGTGTGTACACTCAAATAGCTAGTATACATATATCTGTTTATACACAGTGATTTAACTTTAATTTAGTTTTGTCATATTATCCACGATAGAAGTGGTAACTGATGTTTCCTTAAAAGTTTAAAGTTCAGGCACAACCATTCTAGGCCTTATCAACCATAAATTCTGGCAACCACAATAACCCGGCAAAGATTTTAAAACGACGAAAAGAGTTCTTTAAAAAACTACTTTTATGTCAAATTTGACTACGTATATATTTAAATACCCTTTAATTATTAGTTTACTACTCTCTGCTTCTTTTACTATATATAATGGCAGTGAATGGGGTCTTAATAAAAAGTATATTATCATAGGACAGCTGTTCTATACCGATATACATATTGAACCTCTTGTACCTTATCATACGTGTACTCGTATTTCTTCTGTATAATGACTAATGAAACTGACTGAGATCGCAATAGTTGATATTGAAATACAATATAATGAGAATAATGATGCAATGCGTTAAGTACAGATAAATATTCTGAATACCTAAACATTTTTCGACTCAGTCATAGCCATAGATGGTAGAGTTTATCATATCTTGCCACTGTGTTTTTGTAAGACTGAAACTCGAGACGTTATATAATCTACCACCTATACCATCCAAATATAAATACGCTGAATAAAATAATAATAATAATAATAATAATAATAATAATAATAATTTTTAAACTCCATATATTTAATTCATTCCGAATAATGCAACCATTACTCGCTTTACAGGCATAATGGTTACATGTATGACGTACGTTTTCCTTTACATCTACCATACAAGAAGTTCGGGATTGGGTTTAACTGATCTATCTTCTTAATTTTCTGCCAAATTCCTCTTCTCCGCCTATATCCTGTTAATTCCATTACGTCTCTCAAGACCATATTTTTATATCTCAACTTGGTTATATGCGAGCTACTGTTTATTGAAATAACAAAAAATGATGAAACTTGTACCTGTAAGCTGTTTAAAGTTCCTCTACTGGCTGAAATAATAGTGTGGTAGATGTGATTATGATAAGCATCAAATATTCGCCGTTTATTGAATCAAATAGGACTTAACTTTTGGATTGTCACGGACAGAATAATTCGAAGGTCACTGC
Organism: Alatinidae sp. Z8VKAUB7J3; assembly: GCA_010016025.2. Taxonomy (NCBI): domain Eukaryota; kingdom Metazoa; phylum Cnidaria; class Cubozoa; order Carybdeida; family Alatinidae; species Alatinidae sp. Z8VKAUB7J3. The sequence goes on from JAAAKM020000498.1 coordinate 20,613,698, forward strand.
GAGAAGCACGTTTTCCATGAAGGTTAAACTAGAACGTCAGAGTACATACCAGTTCAAAAATTCAGTGATTACATTATGATGCCCTTTTGAATATAAGAACATGGTCTTCTGAAGTCGTAATCTGCTAAGCGGTGGAAATAATTGTATTTATGTCGCTTATAATATTTAGTTCTGGCGTCATGTACTTAGCACAAACTTGATTATCCCACGGACAGTAAAATTACTCAGGGTTAAGTGCAGATTATTTTTCTATTTTCACTCTGGCTCCAAAACTTATCTTTTCGTTTGAGTCATGCTCTGTTTATAACCTTAAGCTGCTAGGTTTTAGTCTAGTTCACCAACAAAAGACAATGGCAGAAAAGTATCTTACATTCATTTAATATTGCAATGGCTACCAGCCGCCTCCAGTTGCACAGAAAATCGCAATTAAGATGAAAGACAAGCGTGCGACAGCAATAAAGTATTGATTCCGCGGGGGCATATTTAAAGGAATGTTATCGCAATTTGAACATCAACTTTAATATTTTTAAGAAATATTCGAGGCTTTAATTGGAAGTAGCAGAGATAAGCATTACATTAAACAATTCATCATTTCATTTTTACACCTGTATCGATGAGGATGGTTTGCATTTATTCTGAAAAACGTAATTTTCACCAATAATTGTATTGCACGCCTTAATATCAGCTATAAAGAATTAATTCTGCTCCGGTACAAAGATTTGCAAAGGATTCTCTTTATTCAGCCATTCTTTTATAGATTCACGGATTCTCCAATATCCTTATTCTAGACGTATTTTATTAGGGCGACGATAACGTTACCCCGTAATGGCCACGGAGTGGATTCCGATAGGATGGAAAAGGGTAGAGGAGGCATAAAAATTACAAGGATGTGACCTGTTGAAAAAGGTCTTTAAAGGGTCCAGGGTAGGTGCCAAGAGACTAGACCCAGACAGAATCATTGAAGAATATTTGTGGTTAGATGTGGAATATTTTTTTGGACAAAATTAGGTCTAACTATGTCTACTTTCATTAAATGAAGGCCGTTAAGGTATCAATGAAATTGAAGTGGGTTAAGGCTATTAATCGAGACAATAGCCAAATCACATTGCTAGCTAAGTGACAAGGGATCAATAAAGCGAAGGTTTACTACCCCATTTATCGTTGCGGGTTCGGAGAAATGGTACTAGCAATGTATCAGCAATTTGCCACGTTTGATATGTGACGTAAGCGACTCTTAATGAAATTGTAGCAGAACCTTACGAATTATTGCGACCAGGTTGCTTGCTGTAGCCATTGACAATCGTCTCGTTCTTCTTGTGGTGTAAATGAAAAGCGCCAATGAACTTATGATTATAGTAGTTAACCATGGAGACGATTGTAGCAATGAATTTGACTTTCTGTTGAATTATTGGGTACTCTCAGAACCTCTAATTAGGAAAACTGTGTCCACTTAATATAAAGGGATCGGTCTGACCCTTAAGTGAAATAGGAAGAAAGACAAGTGGGTGCATTTATTGCAAGTTTCTGAAACGAAAGTAAAAGAAGCAAACATATGTAGCCTACCTGTAGATAATACTAATTATTCTGCTATGCGGACTAAGACCCTTGATGATTCATGATGAATGAAATTACTAGGATCTAAATCTAAAGGTTTTTGATATAAGAGGGAACTTCACAAATTCAATCGCCAAGTGACTCCAAACACCTAATACGTCGGCGGTCTCGTGGTATTGACAGAGGAGAAGCGCTTATTTCCTAACGAAAGAATTATGACTATTAAAACTTTTGAAAAGATGTCCTCGCTTAACCTGGACAGCTGGATATTGAGGTACTACAATGTAATCAGGAGACGTCATATAAAACTATTTCAAGAACTTCAAGGAATTGGAACAAGAATCTGTTGCATTCATGTAAGTCCGCAGTCATAGAAATCCCCGTTTTGCTTTTTGTAGGAAGTTGGGTTTGCAGAGCAATCACACAAGTGGGAGACCGAAAGCCAAGCCAACATGGCAGCTGTAAATGAAGAAGCGGATATTCTTCACAATACCTTACGTGAAGTAACCAATGCCATTATTCAAGACACGGAATCAGCAGCTAAAGTATTTGGATCACCCACTGGAGCCCAAGTAGATAGGGAGGATCATCTAGATATCGAAGAACCAATTCAAGGTATTCCTCTTTAATTTTACACTTGAAACGAGCTTCTCTTGCAAATGTATTTAATAAGATGTAAACTTTGAACTTTTATTGGATATTCGTTGGAAACTATACCACTTTGTCGGAAACTATACCTATAAGATAACTTACAAAAAAATCAGAAACTTATATACTGTAAGCAAATCGCTGCCATACAATTTTCACGCAGAAACGTAGACCATAGAATACGATGTCAGAAAGGCGGAACCGGGCAGGGTAGAAATGCATTAAATTAGGCGATTGACCCAGATTTAAGAAAGAAAAGCTTTGAATTGTGGTCTTGAGAATTTACGTTTTTTATTGTGCCTTTTCGGTGTAAAGCTTGAACGGATACTGATTAACCCGGAGACGTAGAATTGACGTGGATTAAAGAGCAAGATACTTTGACAGGAACACGGACCCAAAAGTTACCTGATTCCCCTGCCATAGAGTCCTTCGATTAATCAAATATTGTAATGATTCTTGTCAAAGGTACTGATTGGCACGTAGCTGGCGAGCTACAATTTCTGATAGTGCGAATATCACATGAGCAGACCCAAAGTGGTTGATGTTCGAAACCGTTCGCCAGTTCTTCAAACTATTTATCACTGAAATTTGGGTTTAACTCTGTGTAACAAACTTTTCTTTTTGCGCTTGAGATAGCAGCAAACTTGTGGATCTCCGCGTAACACTAAGTCAAGGCAACTAAGTTAGTGAAGTATGACAAGTGTAAAGATAGACAAATTCATTTTACTCTTAATTTTCTAATATTGTTTTTCCCTTCAGCAATTGCTGTTACGCCAGTAAAGGGATCACCAAGGACACCAAAGGCTGTTTCACCATCAAGAGCCGCTCGTCTGCGTGCAGTTTCACCAACCCGTGCTCGATCTCCTGCTGTTGCGGAGTCGATGTGGTCTACAGTGGAGTCGGCTATAAAGCGAAGGCAGCTACAAGTTCAGGTAAGTGAGCATATATAACTTGTGTTCTTCCAGGAGCGTAGGAACTTAGAGAGCACAGCAGATGCTACCAATAGGTTTCTAACATTGTGCCAGTGGGGCTTCTATTGTTGATAAAGTTAAGGCCACCTATAAGTCAATAACTCCTCCTAGTAACTTATTTTGCTTAACACGTGAGAGTTTATATTTACTGGCGCGTAAAAACTGATGGTGATGCCTTTGACGCAGCCCGCCCCTTCAATTTTAAGCAACCTTAAAAAGAAGCCTGAAAAGGCGTACTGAAACCCCGGCCCGTGTTTTCTCTCCAAAAAGAGCCACCTCAACCCAGCAATCATTTTCCTTTATTAGATTTTAAGTGTATAAGTTTCGTTGTGGTTCGATAATCTTCCGTAATAGCAGCGGTGCAGCCAAGCCGTCGCTTCCGTCGGCATAATGGTAAGGTGATGGATAGTCCTCTGTAATAAACGGATTTATATTAAATATTAGATACTAGAAACCGTTTTACAAGTCTATGAAGTGCCACCCATTTAAAGCTTTATATCTTAAGCTAAGCCAGCATGCATGGTAGGGCATTATTAGAGCATTACTAGGAGATTTGATTTCAGTTTAATAATGATTTTTATTCTTTCGTAGGAGTTACAAGGCAAAGTGAATATGGCCAAAGAAGAGGCCCAGACGAATAAGAAGCAGTTGAATGAAGCTGTAGTCCAGAACAAGGCTTTAGAAGAAGCCTCGGCTTCTCTTAAGGATACATTGAATGCCACGTGAGTAAGGCCTTGATATTCTACAGCAAGATGCACCTGACGCATAGCTTATTATTTTTCTCTGATAAATCCAAACAGCAGAGACTTTTACAAAGTGTTGAGGAGCAGAAGTCAATAACCGTGGTATTGGCTATTGAAACTTTCTTGTGATGTGCACTGAAAGGCCGAAACGTACTGACTATTTTGTAGATTTTGTTGCGAAGAAGGCGATGTTTAATCCAATGCCTGGCGTCGTTTCGCCGGTAGTTGCAACTTCTCTATCAATGGAAACCATAAATTAATTTCTACTGTCAATAATATAGAAACCTTACAAGTAGGAGCTTCCCGTGAAATACAAGGGGGTTAAAAGGACTTGACTTACAGGTTGGCATTTTCGCCTATCTTACTTAAAGGGGGATTCTTCTTATTGAGTTATAACCGAGTAGTTGGGACATAATTATAACTTACGGTGGTTGTGTTGCAAAATCGAATATTAGCTTAAATTCTTAATGTAAATAAGCGATATCTGTGTACAGTTTTTGTTGATGCAAAGTCGTTTCTGTAACTACAGACTTATCTCTACCAGAGTATCTTTTTAACCCGCGTTTCGGTTCAATTTTTTTTGAAAGAATACCCTCAAGACGTTGTACTCCCGATTTAAAAGCTAGATGATTTATTGATACTCTGTGTGAGGACCGATCATCCTTATTTAAGCCACAGTGACCAAAACTTTGATCCAACAAAAACGTAAAATGTACGACTTTGCGTTTGTGGTCAGCCGGAGGAAATGTTGTACGCTATGGTCTTGCGTAATTCTTAAGACCAAAGTTTAAATTCTGTTGTACGTTTAAATTCACTTCTTTGGAGAAAAATGCCTTACAACTTATTTCTGATGTTCTATATCATAAGTGCCATAATTGTATCCAGTATTTTATTCCTGTCCCCTTACAATTTCTCGCTATCGTTCCAACTGTTGTCAAACATTGTCAGACCTCAACACAAACTTTGTACTCTCTGAAGCTGAATCAACGTAATTAGTAGATAGTGAGGAAGGGATACCTTAAAGATAGTTTTGAATAAGAGGTGTTCTAACGAGCCGTAGAAGGTTGTAGAAATTAAGACAGTTCTGTTGGAATTGGTAGGGTTTGTCTAAAACACCTTGGTTTGGCTGATTTCGTTATTGATCGGTGTTTCTAGCTCGAAGGGAGCTATTACAGTTAGTTATGACTATATAAATAGGGATTAGGTCTGTCAGTAGGGACTGTCTAATCAAAACTACAAAGTAGGTCGGTTGTCAAAATCCTTATTTCTTTAAATTTCTGTACTTTTCTTATCCTATTTTTAAAGGTTCTGTTAGAATCTATACTATCGTGCATCAATTACACGGTTTATCATATAGAGGAATGGTTGCTATCCGTTGGTATCAGTGGAAGGGAGGGGATGTAGCTGGCTTTGCGAATTGATCAACTCACTGCACTAACATTTCAATACTCATCTGTTTCTTTTTGTGTTATTTTACATTATAGGAGAGATAAGTTGGATGAAGTAGCCGGGGAAAGAAATCGATTTAAGCAACAGCTTGACTTGATAAACAATGAAAAGCAGAATGTGGAAAAGGGTCGTACGGCAGTTCTCGCCCAGATGGATGAACTACAAGCGGAGGCAGAGAGGGTGAAACTAGCCAATGCAGAACTGCAGAGACAGCGAGATGATGTAGAGGACGAGAGAGAGGATCTGGCTAAAGAGAAGGAAAAACTAGTAAAGGAGTTACAACGCTTACATGGTGCAATCGAGCAACTGGAAAACAAGCAAAGCGCCATGAAGGAAGAATGTGTCGACGTCAAAGAACAACTCAATCGTGCTCTTTTAGAAAAGGAAGTTCTTGAGCAAGAGAAGGCACATGTAAATGAAGTATTAAGTAAGACAGAGCTACAGAAAGCAGAGGCCGAGCTTGAGATCAATAAACTGAAAGCAGAAGAGGCTGCATTGAAAGATGCCCTTGTGAAATTGCAGAGCTTGAATGAAGCTTTGGGTCAGGATAAAATTGAGCTTAATAAGGTTATCAGGCAGATGGAGCTGGAACAGGAAACTCTTGGAAATGAGAAGTCTGAGCTTGAGACAGTGAAGAATTCCATAAGGGAAGAGCTCATCCGTGTTGAACAAGAAAAAATTGACTTGGACTCGGAGAAATCTGCTTTAGATCAAAATCTCAGCATAACAGAAGCAACTAGAGAAAAACTCGAGCAAGAACTGATCATGGTTTCTAGAGAGCGTGCTGAACTTACGGAAAACTTTGGTCAGGCAACTCGAGAAAAAGACGCGTTACATGAAGAACTCAATCAAACCAGAAGAGAGGTCGAGCGCCAAAGTACAAATGTAGTAAGGTTGGCGAAGGAGAAGGAAGAGTTAACTAAAGAAAAATCTAATCTGATTGTGCAGGTGAATTCTGCAGAGCGAGATAATCGTGCGCTCTCTGAAGCAAACGCAAGTTTGAAGAGTGAGAAGGAATCTTTAGAAACGGCTCTTTATGAACTTCAACAAGCAGCAGGGAAGCTGGAAACACGAAAAGAGCAATTAGAAGCAGAAAA
>JAAAKM020000498.1:20626574-20640086 GCA_010016025.2 Alatinidae sp. Z8VKAUB7J3
GACCTTAAACTCAAGCTTTCCGGGGCAGAAGGTCGCATATCTGGACTGGAAGCTCAACTGACTCGTCTGGAAAATGAGAAGCACGATGTGGAATTTAAATTATCTAGTTTGCATTCCACTCTCCGCCGGACATTAGGAATCCGCGGTTCTCCAGATAAAGCCCGGTAAGTGTAAACGCCTTTCTTGTTACGTGCAACAATCTTCAGGAAAACAATCGTCTCAGGCGATAGACCTCTTTGGTTAGACCCTCACCAGTACCAGTACTACCTCGTTGCTATCAGTTTGCTTTGGGTTTTTGGGTTTATATCGGTTTAGCTGCTTGATGTTGTGATTCTTAAACGTAATTATTTCATTGGCTATATAGGTTATGCTATAGCGAGATGGTCGTAAAGTTAGTAAATGGAGACAGAGTAGTAACGAAATAAGTGATTCAGCTCTGCGGTTCATCTAGCTCAGCTGATAGAGCGCACGAATGCTTGGTTCACAGGTTCGAACTCCGGCGATTACATATTTTGTATTTGTCTAGTATCTTTAGAAAACTGACTCTGTCAAATACTTTCTCCTCTGCCCTCTTAACAAACAGGAAACAGGTTGAAAATTTCGTCAGTTTTTCAGTCACTTTTTTCGAATTTAATCCCATGGGAAGTCTCCATAAGACGAGGAGAAGTCGGGTCTCTCACCTTGGATCAATCCAGTCTGTTACCGTATTCGTTTCGCACTTCTAGTTTGCTAACTATCTGTTTAATCATGTTAGTTTGATAATAATGAAGCACTCAGTCCTCTGATGTTGGAAAGTCAAAAGCTACTCGTACCTACTGATAATAATTTCCTTTTCTTTCCCTGCCAAAAGTAGAACGACATCTCCAGCACGTAGTCCAAGCCCGCAACGTAGAAGAACTCCATTCAACAGAAGCAAGATGACCCCAAAAGCCGTCGATGAGAGTGACGCATCTCCATCGAAAGATCGATCGCTCTCACCAAAACGGTCTCCTGTTAGAGCAGATGCACCAGGCGAAATAGATCCCGAGATTGTTCGTGCTGCTTTACGAGACTTCGCGCAGAAACTGAAGGACCTCGAAAGGGAAAGAGATGAATCTAATGCACAAGTATCAAGTCTTAAACGGCAAATGGCTGAGCTGGAACAGGATCGGAATGACTGTGAACATCGATTGCAGACGGTTCAGAAATCTTTGGAAGAAAGTAATGAAGGTAATCTGCTATCTTCCTCGATAATGCCAATTTTATCCTTCTTTTTTTATTGTTTTTCCTTCCCTTTTCGCTTCACTGTTGTCCCTTACCCTACTTCTTCGACACCATAATCATCATGATTGAGATTGGCCGCAGCGTGGTGATCATAATCACCATAATCATCATCAGCAGCAGCATTATCATCATGATCATGACCATCATCCTCATCCTAATCATCTCCGTCATCGTCGTTTTTATCCTTTTAATCATCGTAGAAAATTCTCCCTGGTACTGATATATCTTACATTGTTCTTCCTTGGTGAGATGCTTCTCCGTTATCTAATAGCACGTCGTTGCCTTCCAACATACATTACAATCTCCTTGTACTAATTGATTTTATAATTCCGCTGTTTTCGCTCAGGCAAACGGGGAGCTGATGGAAAATTAAGTAGTGCCCAGACTGCCCTCATGCTACAAGAAGAGACGATAAGAAGGCTTGAACGTGAGAGGAAAGCTATCAATGAGAAAATGCAAGCATTGGAGACAAGTATTGCTCAGGCAGAAGCGGACCGTCGCTCTCTAAAAGACAAAGTTGCAAAACTTCAACACAGTGAAACCAGAAGTGAACAAGAAAAAGAGGCAATGCGTGCACAGATCGAGAACGCTGAGTCTCGTCTAACCAGAATGGATCTTAAGAAAAGGGGATTGGAAGGTAAACACTATTTATCAATCGTTTAGATTAGTGGTGTTAATATTAACATATAAAACTATTGTCATATGGTCGATTCCGTGTTGTGTCGGGGCAAATTGTGACATATCCTACTCTTCGACATTTCGTAAATGAATTAATAAAGGTATTTCGTATTTTGAACGAAATTTCATACACTCCAGATACTTTCTGGAAACGTTGATTATAGTAAGCTTATAAGGAACCAGCAATTTTTAATATTGGATTTATTTTAGGATTTCACTAATACATCTCTATGTTGTTCACACAATCACAAAGACATTTTTTTTGTTTCGTATGGTAGAAAGGGTCTTTTCTGTACAACACCTTCGTAAACCTTATTGCATCACCAAGTGCCATTACCAGGTCATATGATCGAACGTGTATTACGATAGCTTATTTTTAGGTCTCTATCGCCAATGTTCTTCGGTGAAACTATTTGTAGCCCTTGGAAAATACCTTCGTTGCTGTAGCATTTTCAAATTTTACTTGCTGTAGGTGATTTGGAAAGACTCAAAATCCAGCTTCAAGATGGTGACAGCGAGAAACATGTGCTAAAAGAACGCATTGAAGAGCTTTTGAAGCTACAAAAGGATCTTGAACAACGAGCAACATCATTGCAGTTGACGGTTAGTTGCATGTACTTGCTTTCTTTGGTTTTAGATGTAGAAGACTAACGTAAGGAGTTTTTTGAGTGTATTTCCTTAATTGATCGTATTTTAATCTTTTAAATCTGACAGTTACGTACTATTGTCGAAGTCAACATATTTATACCTAACCACATCAAGTGGTTGTCATGTATTTCTGTGGCACAAGCTATACAATGATATGATAAATAGAGTGCAATCAGTTACTTTTCAGAGAGGTTCGTTCACAAGTTACATGTTCGGTGTGCACTTTCAAATCACGTTTGCAGCAAAAAACTCGTATTACAGTACATCAAAATCTTTCGGCTCGTGACATTTTCAAGAGTAAGAAAAGCGTGCCGCAGCAAGGCGCCAACAAATTGTCACTAAAAGGGCATCTTGCAATTTAATATAAAAATCATAGTAACACCTCTGGTTATTTAACTGCAGGTCAGAATTTCCTAGGACGTAATTCTGAATCAACATTTGCCCATTCCATTTGTGTTTCTGCTATCTTAGTATGTCATGTCTAAATTCTTTAAAGAGCTTAACTTTTTTAAACCAATTTTTGACTCGTTGTTAGAAAATTGGAATTTTACCACAGCCCACCTGACCACTAGTCACAGCGCATAGGACCATCGTAGTATAATTGTTAAAATATTACAGATTTAGGGTTGTGTTTCTACATCGCATCTCACTTTCCTTTGGTAGGTGGATCGCCTGACAACTGCGTTGACCAGAACAGAAGAGGAAGAAAGAGTATTCCGGCAGAAAGTAACTGAGCTATCTATGTCATTGAATGATAGTAATGGCACCATTCAAAACTTGCAAGAACGCATACAGCAACTTCAGCGTGCCTTGACTACCAGTGAACACGATAAACGTGTGTTACAGGAACGATTAGAAGGCATGAAGTTGGCTCAGCAAGACGGAAAGAAGTCGAACGAGATGCTATCGGAAAAGATCCAGAGCTTGCAGCGAGACTTATCTGATAATGAGGTACTAATAATAAAAATTGACAATTGTGGCTATTTCCAATCTATGTGCGATTACTTAAATACATGATTAGTTCTTGATATAAGGATTTCTCTAATTGTCGATACTTTGTTAGTGTCGTGGCCATTTGACATGCTTTGAGAATATAGGTTTTTCTTTAATTTAAAGCATACATCGTTTAAACCTCCTTACTCCCTTGCAATCATCGATTTTCGTTCGCTATTGCGGTACCTATGCCCCTCACTGCGTGCACAAATACTTGCTGAATAATTCCGGGTGCACAGTAACGGCGGAAAGGCGAGGCGTGGAGCAAAGAAATATATGTGACAATATATAGGATTCCTATTTGCATTAAATGCATACCTCATTATATTTTTAATCAGGTCAAACGTATGGAACTTGAAGCCCAGATACGTCAAATGAAACAGATGATTCACGCAAGACAGCAGAATGAAGAAGAATTGGTTGCCAAGATTGGAAAATTACAGGTACGTCTTAATCGATACCTTAATTAATTTAAAGATTAGAGTAAATACTACCCAGCACATCTTTATTGGTTGAAAATGCTCCAAATCCTTGTTCCACAAATTCGGGGAGTCTTTGAGTGACCTGACAGAAACTCAAACGTAATCGTTTCTACATACCTTTTCGACAGTATAAATATTTCCAAGGTTATAAATCATATCCAAGACTTTTGATTATTTCTACGTTGAAGTACCTTCGCATTTTTAGGACCTTGCCATCTGTCGCAACAGGAAAATCAACGTAAATTGGAAGATCCTTACAGTTGCTCGTATAGTTTACTAATCAACATAGGTGTCCGAAATATTTAGCCAACACTGAGGAAAGTGCAGTTCTGCACCCAGTCTTCGCGCCCCATCCCATGTAACAAGATAAACTCTAAAACTCAACTAACACCAGCTACCTTAATCTAATTTCAAAACTAACGGTTGTTTTTATCCCACCGTGAAACGTAGGGTTAAGTTCCCGTATTAATGAATCTTGACAATTTATATATTCCTACTTTATCACAGGAAGAGAAACGGGGATTACAGGAACGCCTTAGCCAACAGCAAAGACTTCTAGCCCAAGCAGAACAAGCCAAAAGGGAACTGGAACGAGCACAAGTTAGAATTGAAAAGGACAAGAAAGCGTTGAAGACAACATTGGATAGAGTAAGTATATCTCTTAAACTTTTAAAGATTAGAGTGGAATGTAGTGTTGGTTATTACAATACAACTCGATATGGGAACCAGCGTCAGGGTTACTTCGTATTTTGTCACAAATGCTCTTTCTAAGGAATTAGAATTCGGAGAACATACGGGCTGAATAAGGACTTTCAAATGAACAAAGACACAAGTACAAAATTGTGGCCCTGGAACCTAAACTTTGTTTTTGACTTTCCCCGAGAACTGCCAGACATTTAATAACAATATTTTAAGTAGATTGTAACTCTAATACGAGGACCATTTAAAGCCACGTTGAGGGAGGTTTTCTAGATCAGCGCTGAGGAGTCATTTGACCATCTAATCGTTCATTTATTGGCACACAGCGATTACTTCATAAATCAGTGGTAACAAAATAGGAAATTGGTAATAAACTGTATTTCCACTTGGTTGCCTTTGACGCTCCAATTTATTTCCTGCCGTCAATTGTACAGCTTCCATGTTTATTTATTATGATTTACAATTGGGTGTCTGTTTTGTGATTGTTTATTGGTATTGATTATTTCCCGATTGGCCATTTTGTAATCAATTCACAGTTCAATAAGCGAGTAAAATTCGCAATATAATATTTACTGTTGCTCTGTATAGTTATGTTTTATCGTTAGTCGAAAGTGTTAATTCACTCTATTCACTATAGTTTCTTGGGTTTATTATCAACGCTTTAAAGAATCTTATCATCCTTTAAAACGAATTTGTACAAGCAAACTATATCATTGCTATTTTAGGTAGAGCGCGACAAACTTAATGCTGACGAGGAACTGGCACGAGTCAAGGAAGAGAAAACTTCATTGGACAAGTCACTAAATTCGCAAGATCAGGAAGTGAACGAGCTGCGATCACAGCTACAAGCACTCCAACAGTCTCTTAACGAAACAGAGGATATGCACTCTAAGAAGTAAGTATTTGTCATCATCGGTAGTAAGTTGTAAGCTCTGTTGAGCTAATGTTCACAGACTAGTAAACCTCTCACTCCATTACCACTCTGTTCCAACTATACTTTTGCCAGTTGCCCTGTGGATATTCTGTCCCTAGGCAGCTGGAAGATATGAACAAAATTAAAGTGTTTGGACATTGATTATCTTCTGAGTAACGCATTTAGGAGCATGAGATTAAAGCATCCGAAAGTGGCTCTAGAGTCAGTGGTTGCCAATACGCATGCGGCCAATAATGTCCTTTTGTGTGGCCCACTAAAAATTCTAAAAATAATTTTTTTTGCCCCAAACAAAAATATGGGACAGGTTCTACAAGCATGTTTGTTGTTTGTAACACTTAATTAACTAGGTCTTCTGACTGTTAATTTTCTAATAATAAAATGACTGCGGCCTTTTTTGACTTTAAGCATCCAAATCTGGACTACGGAGCAAAAAAGGTTATCACGTACTAAATACTACCATATGTAATAAAATTTTTGGCATTCCTTAAAATCAAACTAATTATTTTGCTCCTTATGTTTTGTGTATAAGCAGGTTTACAAAAAAATTAGAAAGTGATTAGAATAAAAACGGTTCAGTAAATGAAAACGAAAATGGTTCCTATTTCCTTCTTTCCATTCTTCATTTGTAAAATAATATTTAAAACTACCAATGTGACAATTCTATTTTCAACATTAACAAATAATTCTTTTCTCGGAATTGGAATTTAAAATTTTTAATGACTGACTAGCCAAAGAAATTTTCAGTTTTACCGTCATTATATGCAATACTACTTTCAAGCTGCATTCCCCCTTTATAAACGTGTTTAGAATCCTATGGTCCTAAAATCCTATATCACGTATTAAGTATTGCCATAATTAATAGTTTTTCGATATTAAGTACAGTCCAACTACTTTTTTCTCACGTTTACAAAAAAATAACAAGTTTGAGGTGAACGGAATCAAGTACCATTCTTAGTCATAGGATAGTATATAGTATATAGTATATGTATATAGGTTACATTAATTAGTTACGTGCTTGAGAGATAAATTGTCAATCAGGTTAAAGATAAGTGCAGCAGCATTAACAATTGATATTATCGAGACCAGAGCATTTAAAATGTCGTTTTTGAAAAGAACACTAGAGAAATGGCACCGAGAGGCTGAGTGTTGTTGTCCACCGGTATGTGATTAGAAGTTAATGCGACTAGAGAAATAGAGTATGATAACATTAGAGGTCACCTTGCGCGTAATTGTGAGTCACAGGTTCGATCCCCGGTGGTGAGATATTTTCTATTGTCACTAGTGTTCTTTTCAGTAATAACAATTGATAGTTGCTACCACATTTCATAATCTTCTCAATTACCAAGTATATTCTTGTCAGACACAGTTTATTTTTGCAGCAAGCACGAAGCAGTAACGTAAGCATGACATAAGCACAAAACCGAAATGTTCAAATGTTGTTTATTCTATGATAACCTTATTTTACAATGTCACAAGATAAGTTCTTTGAGTCACATCTTCGTTAATAGCAGCAACTAAACCCAATATAACTTCATAACAAGAAGAAACAGATCCGTTATAAAGAGTACTTGCGTTTTGTCAGTTTTACCTCAATTTATTTAAAATGTCTTTACTTTCCTAAAATTAATCAAACATAGAAATTTGGAAAGTTTAAGGTGCACGAAAACTAAGAAGCGCATAAACTAGCGGATGAAAGGATTTAAGGGAACAAGGTAATTATAAATAATTTGGGTACAATTATAGGGAAGGATTTGTATTTACAATTTACAATTTCTCTGTGGAAGCAGCACGCTGCTTCCTGTGGATGCAGAAAATCTCGTGCTGGGCTTTTTATACAGGAAAACTATAGTAATTTTGCAACCGATCATGTATATAGGTTTGAATAAGTATACTTTATTGAAACAACGGATTGTTAGTTTCCATAAAGATGACGGTATATTACAACGAGTCAGTCAAACCACTTGGTAAGTAAATTGTCTAGCGCCCTGTCCTGACGTAATGGCAATTGAAATACTGGTCCAGGATCTGCCTAAAACAATAGGGGATCGCAGCTTCTGAAAAAAGCACGTGCAAACAACCACTGCGAAGGCCAAAGAATTATGATAACTTGAGAAAACACGTTGATCAAAAAAACCCAATGGGAAATACTGAGATATTTTTGCGGGCAATAATTAAGGCGGGGATTTCATCTAATGAAACTCTGACGTGTTTCTCGTCAGAATGCTGTCGCTTGTTTCCGTAGAAATAAATTAACGGCATCTTGTTCTTGTTTGTTTTACAACAATAGCGTTGTCAGGTCGGATTGTCACTAGTACAAAAATTAACGTTTCAATACTTGGTTCCAGGCTTTAAAGAAGAACCTAAGTATTAATCTTTTGTTTCACCAGATGGTGTGACCAAACTCTCAAGTTGGTTATATTTGGCTAGAGAGATAAACGTTCTTGCTGTTCATTTAAGAAGCGACCTCTTTTACAAAGCGTCGTGTTGATATTTGTCTTGACATTGTTGATTTTTGGGTGTCCATCTCAATACATAAAAGACGTGCATAGATATCAGATAGTCTAATTTTGGAACCTGTGGTTGACACAGCATTCGCATATTCTCTGTGACTATTCATATTAAAGCCAATGTTTTATGAATGTACTATAATGAATTATTTGAAGAGAGCTAACATGCCCCAACTAACACACCGCACAGTCCACGTTATAGATACAAGATTTAAAATTTTCAAGTGTGAAAATGCATTTGCTCTAGCAATATGGTGCGCATGCGCGATGGATAATATTTCATTTTTATAAAACTCCGCACAGCTCTGTTAGACTGACTATAAACCTTGTTTTCTCCTATAAGTGAGTCAATCAATCTGGCGCCTTTTTTGGAGGTGGTTTGTACTAACAGTTTTAGCAACATAGTTTAGTGGTTAGGTATTAAGGCTCCAATACTTATAACATTCTTAAGTTGAAACTAGTATTGCAACCTTGAGCAAGAAATAAACTCAGCTTTGTCTTACTACCTCAGAGTACAAAATTGGTGAACTTTAAGTTATCAAGGAACTTCAGTTACTTAAAGTTATTGATGTAACTTTGAGTTATTGAGGTGATTGAGGCACTTCAGTGGGGTACAGAAAAGGAAAGATTGAGAACTAGCCATGCCCATGTTATTTACACAAGGGCGTGCAACAGTTTTTTAAGATTGTATCTATTTCTGACTTCTTGTATTCCTCTAATGGTAAAAGTGTCACAATAGACTTGCGTTGTTGGGTTGTCATCAATCATTGCATCAAAACAAGCTCTTATTTGTGTTATACTTTTTTTCTTCTCTATCAATATATTCAAACGTTAAAGATGTTTATCTGCGATAGCAGTTTTGCATTAGTTATGTAAACAGTATTTTTTGTAATCATTTTGTTTGAACACCGACATAGATGGGAATATATGTCAAATATTGACTTCAAATAACATCACACAATCCTCTACTTTTTGTTATGTAGGATGTCGTTTTTAGAGTAAAGTAGTTTATGCCAAGCATAGCACGAATCGCAGTTTTGTTCTAGTAAAAAGCTGTCTCACTGTTAATTGGAAAACGTAAAAGTGTAATCCCTTTTATACCCGCTAACATAACGCGGATACGAAAAGTTTTTTAGGGACCATAAACGAGGCTATGCCGTGGAAGTAACCCTTTCAAGAAAACTAGTTTTCTCTCCTTTTTCCGTTTCAAAAAGCGGGAAAGAGTAACAGCACTTTTTCAAAGTACTTAATCATCTATAGCGTGCTCTTGTATTAACATACTATTAGGAGTGAAAGAAACCACATAGAGAGTAAAACAATGTCTTAACGTTTTTCGACATCCTATTTGAAAACACAATTCCCGTTTTTTAACAAGTGTGTAAAACAATTTACTGTAAGAGTCTGCACAGAAATGTTTATACAAACTTTTGTACATGCGAAGATTGTTGTTTCTTTCCGATATAGACAGGTTTGTCCAGGCAATGGCTTTTGATTAAAGACCCACTTTAATTACTTGATAAAATATTTTTCTAAGCTGTTGAAACTATCCTTGAATCTACCTTATACAGAAATGGTACGTTCGTGGTTAGATTACAAGAATATGTGTAAAGACGCAAGATTGGCCCTGCAAGGGTTACAAGTGAAAATGGAGTACAAACTTAAAATGAAAATGAGTTTAAAGGATATTTAAGAGGTAATACAGCTCATAAGCTGCAAGAATAAGCTCACAAGGGAGATGAAGCCTACTGAGAGTAGTTACGTGTGGTGTGACTATGGAAGCGATCAGGCTTTTGCCCCCCAAATGATCCATGACATAAAGAACAGAACAAAATAATTTACAGCAATGTTCAGTAGACTTACTGTGCTCTACAAAGGTGTATTGCTTAGAAAATTCTATTTTAATGCTAAATAAAAGCTATAAACATGACTGTAAAGTACCGTGTCTCAAAATACCTGTAATTCACAAGGTTTTTGCATTTCTAATTAAAATAAGTTTTTCATCCCCAGTGTTCTTTGCAACTGTAGACCTGAATCACGTCAACAAATCGGATTGATAGATAAGCTGCTATTTTGGGATAGGCAACCCTTATGCAAATGTGACCACTTTCTCGTATATCTTGTAACTTTAAATTGGGTAGCACGGAATTAATTATTACTTCCATTTCATCCCATCAAACACGATCTTAAATCTTTCACCAAATGATCAAATGGATCATAACGGTAAAACCTCTGAGACCATCTTTGGGAAACGCAGATAGGGACCCAAAAGTCTTTTCAGGTAGAGACCCAAAAGCTATACATTCGTTACGAAAGAGCTTGACTTCATTTTGCCTACGGTATTTCTTTTTGTACATAAAGCAATTTTAATGCAATTTTAAAGTTATTGGATACACTTTCTGTTTAATAGCCGATTTATCATTTCTCTTAACCAGGACCATATCGTAATTTGATTTAAAATCAGAGGTGGGACAGCTCATCGGTACTACGGACGGCAAAGAAAATTTATGAAGTAGTTTTTGTTAAATTTATTAACATTTGGAAGTCTCCTGCTAGCTTAAATTATTTGATTTTATCTTTTCCTATATTATAAACGATTCGGAAAAATTCACAATTGACGTGCACTTATGCATTCAGACAAAATTCACATGGCTTTCACCGTCGTCGTTGCAAGTTGAAGTCTTCAAACTATAAATAACTGAGAGATCATCCCATATCTATATCCGGCGCAGTGGACCAAAGAGTGGTTTTATTTCTTGATACATTTAGATTGTCAATGTTTTCTATTTAATAGCAGTCTAACTAAGGACTGTGAGCTACGAACCTTGTCCATCCATCTACAGACAATGCTGTCTCACGGTTAATCATTCTTCAAGGTTTCTCCTGAGTTCTGGTGACTTTGAGGGTAGAGTCTGCAGATTATGGGTTAGTTTCAAAATATCTGATTAACTCATTCATAGCTTTTAATAGCCTTTAGATTGCGGCAGATCGATAAGAAATAAATTCAAGGATATCGCTGCGTGATATGTCTTTCTACAAGATCTAGAAGCAAAACAATGACTTCTCAACTCATCAACGAAAACAAATCCTATATGATTCGAAAGATAGCTGCAAATGATATTAAAGTTTTAAACACACAAGTTACAATAATTTTGAACTTGTGGTGCCTGAAGATGTTGAAAAATTGCCTGGCTATAACCGCAAAAGGGAGCTAAAATTAGTCAGTCATGAACAGATATGTGAACTTTTGTGGCCTTACTAGTGTTAGAACTTTTTTGCCTGAAGAGAAAACACTGTGGGAGCAATACCACGGTGGAACACCTCTTGTTATATAACTGAAAGAAGGCTAGTTAACAATAAATAAAAAAGGAGCATCTGCAAATCGTCACGATGAACGTGTGTAGTGTCTGCATGCTGAGTACCTTGTTAAGTGTTGTACACAGCAGTGTAAACCTTTGGCTGAAGTATATTCAAAAGCTAGCAATATTTTAAACATATATCTGGCGGCTTTCCATTCTCTAGTTACCAGATCCATTCAAATCCATTGTTGCCCGCAATTGATGTCAGCGGACGATGCAAAGCATAAGCTAGAGACATCTTGAGCAGGAGTACCTGCTTGCTAATAAACAACTTTGTTGTGCCTTCATTAAATAAAATGGGTCATTATCCAATGCATGTAAGATGGCTATCGATAATGCAAGCAATCGTTGACTTTGATGATATTAGAAATAGCTTTCAATGCAAGATAGTTGTGAGATAATTTAAGAGACATATTGATAACCTGGGATTACGGGAAATGGCGAATCTTAACTAATCTGACTATATGATCAGATAGTGCGTATAAACGAAGAGATTCCGACTCTAATTTGACCTGGTGCAGTTTCATACAAATACTAAATTGGGCATTGTCTGTTTGCATTGGTATTATGTTACGCGTATAAGGCTACAGGAAGGGGAGGCGGATAGTACTATGAGTCTACTGTACGTTTGATTCCATTACTGCGGGTTTAAACTTGAATGATGTAATATTCAGCAGCAAATAGTGGTGACAATGCTGCGCATGTCAATGATGGTTTTTCATTGGATGATAGTTATTCAGAAAGGTTATCAAGCTACTTAAAATAACAAACGAAGTAGAAAGTCAAGGCTTTAAAGATAGAGATGTGTGATTAGATGTTATTCATTCTTGTAATTTGGTTCTGCAGGCAACACTTTAGCATAAAGCTGAGGTGGCATGCTGCAACCCCACCTCCTACTTACGTTATCAAAGGTAACGGTCCAACGACTAACATTCTGGCCTTTCATGTTATCCACTCCCCTTCCAAAAGCAATGATGATAACACTATCAGCAGAAATATTCAGATATAGCAGAAAATGTAAGCTACATAATCATACGCGTAAAATTTACTTTCAGATGAGTAAGCTGTCAAGGAGCGAAGAACTTGTCGCTTATGAAAATAGAGTGGGGTCATAGTTTCTTTTCTTCTTGCTGCAGTTCTGTCATACCTAACCCTGGTGAAGTTGCACAACGAAGTCCTTTCTTGAAAGAACTGGTGTTTCTTTAATTTTAAAAAGACTTAGAAATATATGCTTTGCTACAAAAAGACCTTTTTCTTGTTAGGATACGTCAGCAATGGGCATTACATCTATACCTTTTTACAACAAAGTACCAAAAAGCTAGGCAAACAAAATAGCACGGTCACATTAGGCACGTTTAAAGATTGAGTGCATGTGAGAGGGTTGCCGCTAAAATCCTCTTTAAACACAAAAGTATCCCATCTACGTTCCGATTTCAAATCACATGGAAAATTATGACAGTGCGCATTGAATTAGACGTAGCTAAAGCATCTAGAGCACAAATAGTATTTTAAATACAAGCCATCAGTGTACACCTTGAGCAATAAACTGTCATCATTACTGGTGCCATGCATTCCTTGAGTCTGTGATCAAGATCCTCCATTCTACTCTTTCAGACATCTTCCGTATTTTTGTGTGCTTTTCCCCTTCTCCAGCTACTGTAAGACATTGCACATCATTTTTTTGTCGCTATGGGGCACGAGCTATTTAACCCATAAGCTTTCCAGTTGCCGTCAAGTTTTCCAATCCACTCCTTGTTATTAAGTGTTCCATGAAGTTTGCGCGTCTTCTTCTTGTATGCTTTCGTAACAAACGTGCCCACTCAGCCTTGTCAAGTACTTCTTCATTTGTTTTTCTGTCTGTCCATAAATCATGGGTTTAGATCAATTGACTTAAATATCATCATTCACAGGCAAGCTAAACTTTTCTTATTCTTCTAATATCACGAGGGTAA
>JAAAKM020000498.1:20645698-20697842 GCA_010016025.2 Alatinidae sp. Z8VKAUB7J3
TTATATGGGTAGGTAAGAAAATCAGCAATGCGTCATTTAGGCTGGCACATGAATATGTTGATTACGGTTGATGAAATTATCAGCACTTCTATACTATTAAAGGAGTTCAGAGTAAGACGAAAATAGAAGAAGTTGCATTTACTCATTTTTTACAAATTGTCCACTTGATGAAGTTCCTTTAAAAGAAATAGTCTTGAACGAGAGAAAATGGGCGTCAGCTATGTCTGTCAGACACTAAATTAACGTTTTACCTTGGCAGTGTATATTAATAACTTAACGTCAGTTGTTGAATTTTAGTGGTTGTTGATTATAGTAATATATGGTGTATATAATGGAAGTGCCTCTTTCCACTTTGCCGCTTGCTTTTCTTTGTAATTCTTCTACTTTCAGTGCGTTCAAAGTTTTTTTGTGGAGTTACGTTTAGGTTAGGGGCCGCAAACATTTCAATTTTTACCCAAACAACGTCTATTTACGTTTTCAATTAGACCATTTCTGGCCGCTCAGAAAATTCCTCTGGCCTTTAATTCTACGTTAGGGTGTACAATGTCTGTTTTGCTGCGTATCTGGGAACATTCTAACGCTTCCAGTTTGGTTAAAGACGTTGTCCCCTTGATAAATATCTCTATATTGATTATTCCCAAATTTAATGTGAATAACTTTGAAAATTGTCTCACAATCCTTGACCTTTCTTGCGAAACTTTATAGATAGATGCAAATCCATTTTGCTATGTATGATCTCAAATTGAGAACGTCTTGAGAAAAACCACTCCCCAAAAACGTCCAAACGACGTTCTTAGAGAAAAATGGACATGTTTTCGGCCCCTTAACTACTTGTCCGGTTAGTTCTTCTGTTGTTAGTGCTTTTCAATACACCACCATCACTCCCTACTCTTTCTACCAACTTACTAGTTCCATTGGCCAGCGACTGTACTGTCATCCTTTTCTCTCCATTTGTTTCCTTTTGTTATTATGTAGATAATATATGCCTCATTAAGGAAAGTGACTAAGGCCATTATTTCATGTTTAACTATGTTAGAAGATGTTTCAATTCTTAATATTATTTTAATATTTTAATATCTATATATATAATTACGGCAGAAGAAGGAATAGAATTCCGAAAGCTCGCGGGGAGCCCTATTTTATTCTTCAAGTTTATATATATATTTTTTAAATTTATATATATATATAGTTTTAAAATATAATTTAATCTGTTATGCTTGAATACTTACTTACAAATATATGTATTGTCATGTTATAAATTTTTCCAAAATGACAAATTTTGAATAATAAACTCAAAAGCTGAAGTTACGAAGATAATATCAAAACACCATTAAAAATTTCCAATTTTAGCGACATTTGATATCTGTACACGCAATGTGTAACTACATGAATATTTATGTGTGTATGTGCATAATTTAATACTGATCTCATACAATATTCCATTAAAATGGTGCTTAGACTTACAAAACTAAACGGAGTCCGTTGGCAACAATGTACACTAGGTAAGGCAGACCTAATTTCCTTTATTTATCATTTGTGGCAGCTTAAATGCTTATTAATAACAGGAAAGACGTTATTTAGCAAAGCCCAAGATTATATTAGATTGGAATTCATTGCTGGACAGGTAAACATCCTTGGCAGTCCGGAATAGGAGTATAAAAGCATCCGCAGAAACAGAGACAGTTGGCGTAACTTAAACATGGAGGTTAGTTGATAAAACGTAAGCAAAGAGAAAAATAAAGAGAAACCTTCATGGTCTGTAGAAACCATTAGCAAACTCAATTTGGGATCTTGCAGGTTTCGTTCCAATCTTAAAAACTGCTGGTTATTTCCATTCAGAACACTTCAACTATTCTTTTCGAAATAATTTCAAGGTGGCGTTTCAACACCAAATTTAAACAAAATTTTCTCCTGGCAATAGATAACCCCCCGTCCTGCAAGGCAAATATTCCAAGAATCATGAAAATGTTTCATTGATGACCCACGCAACATTTTACATGATAAACCATTACACTATTACTACTGACAAGACTGTTTGTTGGAACAGAATTATTATACATTAGTTTAGCTATTTGCTTACCAAGTAAGTCATTCGTCGATATATTACCAATTTACCGAACCTATCAAGGAAACATGCAGGAATTAGAACAAAAGTGGAAACAACTTTTGATAAAAGAACACTGAAGATATTGCTATAATATCATGGATAAATTGGTTTAAAGTCTTCTGATTTAATACTTGCCGAAATACATGTTAACTTTAGTAACCGAATGACCTGTAATTTTAAACTAGTTAAAGAAAGTCTGGAAAATATGACAGTTGAGAATTTATATACTTGCAAAATGTTATTTCAGGTTAAAATATATAAATTAAGTAAAATTTTAAAACTTTAAATTAGAGACAAAATTATACTACCAAAGATACACTGAAAAATCGATAGAGATCTCTAGAGATCATTTGTGTTTCAATAGCAAAAGGAAAGCGCTGCACTATGGCAATAGAAAAATACAACTAACGCACTGATGAAGTTCTACAACGGTTACTCATCACAACTTGCATTTCAAAAAGAATTGTCAACGCTTTTGCCGTATGCTTCATTGCAACTGTGCGTACTGTGTGTGTAGGTTAATAACAACATCTGTTGATTTTTAAATATGTGCCTTGAGGGCCATTCACAAAATGCATAACACGAATTAAATTTAGGGGTAGTAAGAGAAAGTAAAGCAATGAGGAAAATCGTGAAAAAATCCTATGCAGAGGCGACGCTTAAAAGTCAAGAATTGGATGGGGCTTTAGATATAAGCGACCAATTTTGATTCTAATATCAATAGATAGTCAGAGATGGTATTACAAGTTTTGGTATTCATATTTGACAAAGAAATATCATCCATTTCTTGTTTTTTCAGTGTATTCTTTGTTCTCTTCACCAGAGAAAAATTTTTAATATTACTTCAGATCGTTATTCTGAATGATGGTCAGTTTATTCATTACAGACAGCCTCCACTTTTAAGCATTATCCTTTCTTTTAATTTAATTTCTATATATCTTCAAAAAAATGCATTACACAAATGGAAGGTAAGGGGTGTAAGAGAACATATAGCAATCTGGAAAATCATACAATAAAAACATATGCAGAGATGACGCAAAGTGGGGTTGGTTGCACGATATAAGCGAATGTTTCGTGTTCTGATTCCAATAGATTATAATAACCAGCGACAATTTTTACGTTTCGAGATTCATATTTGACAGAGAACTCTCTTTCATGTCCTTTTTCTTGTTTCAGTATTTTCTTTGTTCTCTTTACCAGAGAAAAACATTAATTGGCAAAAGGTGGATGGACCCCACATGTAATATTAAGTAAAATAACGTCGGAATAAAATCTTACTGCGTCAATCCAATACCCTTTTTAGTAAATCAAGTACCTCTTAACACTCTCGTCGATGCCACAATAGAGCTGCCACAGCAACTGGGATAATTTAAAATGATTTGTATCCAACAGGCTTGACATTGTATTGTACTGACGTGCTAAACTACGAGGAGAACTCAAATTAACAATATTGTGAGCAATTAAAGTAATCAGAGTAGAGTAATTAAATCTCTGATATAAGATAAGTACTGTCACTGCAGATTGAAATTGTGTCACTTTGCTATACGCGTAAAGGTTTGTAGGTGTCGATGGGTCACATTTCTTTTACCTATTGTACAAGAACTATTGTTCCCATTTGCTCGACACCTTTGATATTACCATCCGAGGCTGAGAAGTCAGTTTCCCTAGTAGCTTGTTTCTTATTGTTCACGCAGTAGGTGATTAATGACAATCATACTTTCATTTTGTTACGAAACATATCAACGCTGACTCAGTGGTGAAATATTTACCAATGATGCAAAAGGGTTCACTTGCACACTCGCAATTAAGGTTCTGGTTACTCCATGACATGCAGGACTAGCAAAATCGGAGCGTTAGGGGGCATGGCGACTCCGCTCTTTGACCCCTTGTAGGTATTTGTGAAGTGTATCAATAGCCGTTTTAACTGCTTAGATGCAGTTCACGTCCATCGGTAGAGAGTCATATTTTAAATGGATTTTTTCCGCCAACCACGTGAGCTGCTTTTACCAACACCATGAACAACCTACTCCCCACCCCCACCCCACTCCTCCATCCCCCGCACCACTTTCAATTAGATTTTCCTGGCTCTGTCATCACAATGTTTCCTGCAATTTCACTTTACATGGTCACAGCAATAAACTTGAAACTATTTCGTTTCTTTGCTTTCATTTCATTTCGTTGTGTCTATATTGTTGATTGAACTATGAAACTTTTGTAGCAATATTTGTGACACTAAAGCACTTCATCGCCATTAAAAACTTTCCTACTTATAATGGTTGCACTCAATAGGTTAAATATGGTGTAGGTAGCAGTCAGTGCTCCAATGCACTTCAAAATATTTCACTCTGTCCGACTAGGTCTTTCTTTGCCTTCCTCAACTTTTCTCCCTATGATCTTCACCCCAACAGTTATTTCTGTAGTCCATTGTTTTGAATAGAATGACCAATATTTACGTTTGTGAATTTCAAGCGTTCTTTTCGTTCTATTCTTTCCTAGGCTTCTATTTTTGTCCCCATCTAGTCCGTAATATTTATAGACTGTGTATGTCTACATATCAAATACCGCTAGTCAAGTTTTACGTTTGCATTTATGCAATGTTAAAAACAAAGGCATGTAGATTTAGCTAACTTAAATCTCCTCTTCGTCACTCTACGTAAAACTATCCAAACGCCTCCTCTACGTGACGCAATGATATTACACGTGGACATTCACTGTATACAAACTTGTGTGCATAGTGACCAAAGTTTTAAAATACCACGTATGCTATTACTCATAATATAGGATAATTATAGTATCTTGTTTCTTATGCGCATGAGTAGCCTCAGGATATTAGGAAGGCCTACGGGAACAAACATCTTAGTGTAACAAACCCATGCCCGTTGTTTTTCTTTTAACAAAAAGTTAGGTCTCTGATAATCTTCGATACAACGAGTTCTTGAAATATTAAACCACTTTCGATTCCCCCTCAGGGCCCCTGGTTTCGAACTTCTACCACATTTAGTTATTAGAGTGCATAAAGCCACGACTTCATAAGCTGCCACCTCTCGCTCTTTCAAAGAATAGTCAGTAACCGTTTAGAATCCTACCCTTGCATACTAGCTCCCTGACGGTTAGCAAAAGTTCTTGCAGTACCTATATCTTCCTCGAGTCCTATGGTATTTAAACTTAATTTTCCATTTAACCTAACTCTTTATAACTACTGATGATAAGTAATACTATTGATAACTCTCCCTAAAATCAAGATAACATTCTGTGCTTAATTTTTATGGTTCGGCTGACATTCCTGAGGGCATGTTTGCTATAATATTTGTAAATCTTATTTTAGTAAGATTTTGGCCTCCGTTAAGTTAATTTGAGGGTAAGATGGAAACGTCAATGAAATGCGTATTTTGTAACTTCGTGGGTTCGAATCCCCCAGATCTCTAAAAAAATGCAAGCTATTGTGGTAATATTTATGTATGTATGTATGTATGTATGTATGTATGTATGTATGTATGTATATATGTATGTATGTATGTATGTATGCATGTATTTAAATGTCACCATCAAAATCCCAGCAAGTACCCACACGTATTGTTTCTACTTCAATCAATTGTTAAAGAACTTCTCGGAATCCACTCGCCACCCCGAAAGAGACGCGCATTATACATGCCACCCGGGACATGACAAGCACTAAATTTCATTTTTATTACAGAAAGACAGCTTTGAACAAGGACTCCGCCCTAAGGCAAGCCTTTGACCCTTGAAACGACACTATACATAAGGCTGGTCACTCACACCCGAACAGACAAAACCTGTCTCGATAACCCTTAGAGACTATGAACTCTCCCAAATCAACAGGTGATAGTTTTTCTTGCCACGCCCTAGCAGGTGATAACGCTGAAATAGTGCATTATCCAAATTCAGCCGCAGCGATTCATCGCTGATCTTACTGCCGTTAACGCTCACAGCATTGCTCGCCAACAGCTTTCTAGCCTGACTGAGGCTTACCTGCCCTCGAGGATTAACCGCCAACCCGGACTCAACTAAAGCCTGGGGAATTTCAATTTCCGAGTCGGACACTTGCGTAGACGGCATGCCATCAAGTGCCAACTGCCCGATATCCTGTTCCGATAAGGTGGCCAGATCCCCGGAGAACAGGGCTTTGGAAATTCTTTCAGCAGATACCAAACCCTGTTCCCCATGAACCAATTGGGTAACCTCTCGCGCCAGTATGTACTGAGCCTGCTTTCTTCCCTGTCTTTCTGCATCTTCCCGTTCAATAGCGTCAATTTCCTCGGAAGACAAAAAGGTAAAGAACCTCAGAAATCGATAGACATCTGCATCTGCGGTATTAACCCAGAACTGATAAAAGGAATAGGGGGACGTCTTGCCTGGATCAAGCCAGACCGCCCCGCCTTCTGTCTTGCCGAACTTTGTGCCATCCGCTTTTGTGACCAACGGCACTGTCAAACCATAGGTTTGCGCGTCATTCTGACGGCGAGCCAAGTCAATACCACCGACTATATTACCCCACTGGTCACTGCCACCGAGCTGGATAGTACATCGATACCGGCGATTCAATTCAGCAAAATCCATTCCCTGGAGCAACGCATATGAAAACTCCGTGTACGAAATACCACTGCCTTCCCGCTGAATGCGCTGCTGCACAGACTCCTTGTTAATCATTGCATTGACAGAAAAATACTTACCCACATCCCGCAAAAATTCCAAGGCCGGCATGTCTGCCGTCCAATCCAGATTGTTGGCAACGATCGCAGAGTTCTCACCGCAATCGAAATCGATAAACCGACTGACCTGCCTGCGGATTTTGTTCGACCAATCCGCCACAATATCAGCCGTATTGAGCTTACGCTCCTCCGCCTTGAAGCTGGGATCGCCGATCAACCCCGTCGCCCCGCCGACCAAGGCTATCGGCGTATGCCCCGCCTGCTGGAATCGCCTGAGCACCAACAACGGAACCAGATGCCCAAGATGCAAACTATCCGCGGTCGGATCAAACCCACAGTAAATCACCCTTGGTTCGGCAAGATGCCTGTCCAACGCCTCTTCCGCTGTGCGCTGCGCAATTAAACCGCGAGCTTCGAGCTCGGCCAGTATTCCGGTATCAGTCGTCACAAAACAGCCTCAAATAAAATCTCTAATTTGTACATATTGCCCCTTTTTCCGTCGGCCTACCGGGCAACGACGAAGGGGCCGCGCATTATAGCACTCCCTTATCAGGTGCCCCAGCTTCAGAGCTGCCATAAATAAAAAAAATTGATATACTTGCGCGTTTTTAGTCCATACTTATCTAAAACCGTCCCTAATTCCCAGCAACAATAATGGACGGGAAGCACAAAGACTTGGCAACTAACATTTCAGCAGCATTGACAATGACCGGAAAACAACTAAGGCACCTGGGCAAACAATACCCTAAGGGGCATATCATAACGGTCACGGTGATTTCCGTGCTTATCGGGTTAATCCTGCTGGTTACCCCCTCCGAAAAAGTCGTCGCCAAACGTGATTCCATCCCGGTACCCATCGGTGTGGTTCCGGAGGCAGTCGTCGAGATCAACGAAACAATCGCAGCACCGGCTCCCGACATTTTTCCGGCCATCCCGCCAGTTCCCGGACCCGAGGTCGATGCACCGCGAGAAGACGAGCCCATTACCCAGCTTGAACAAGCCTCAACGAAAGCAACGGATACCGCACCGCCGGAGCAGCAACCGGACTGGCAGTTCATCACCGTCAAACCGGGCGATAACCTGACGACCCTGTTTAAGCGCGTCGGCCTGACACCCCGCGATGTACACGAAATATCACAGTTCGCAAAAAAACAAAAAAGCAAAAGCCTTAGGAAACTGTATCCCGGCGAGAAGATGGCTTTCGTCATTCGCGACGGACAGTTACAGCGGCTAAAGCGGGTTAAGGATTCCCTGGAAAGTATCGAGTTCAAACGCTCCGGCGCCGGCTTCAGCATCAACAGGGTGGTGCGCGAGCCTGAAATCATTACCCGGTATGTAGCGGCCACTTTGGAGGATTCGCTTTTTCTCGCCGGGCAGAAAGCAGGACTGCAACAAAAGGTCATTATGGAACTGGCCAATGTATTTGGCGGAGTCATCGACTTTATTTACGACCCCCGCAGGGGCGACCGTTTCAACCTTTTGTACGAGGAAAAATACCTGGATGGCAAGAAGATAGGAACGGGGAATATCCTGGCCGCGCAATTTATCAACAGAGGCGACACCTATACCGCCCTTTATTATGTGGATAAGAAGGGCGATACCGGCCACTATTCTCCTGAAGGTGTCAGCATGAATAAGGCTTTTCTACGCGCGCCGCTGGATTTCACCCGCATCAGCTCCGGTTTCAACCTGCGCCGCAAGCACCCAATCCATAAAAAAATTCTGGCCCATCGCGGTATCGATTACGCCGCACCGCGCGGCACCCCCGTATTTGCTTCCGGTAGCGGCCGCGTGATTGAGGCCGGATACTCCCGCGCCAACGGCAACTATGTCTTCATACAGCATGGCCCGCAATACATCACCAAATACCTGCACCTGCACCGCAAAACAGTCAGGAAGGGGCAGCGAGTCAAGCAGCGCCAAATCATCGGTCATGTGGGTTCTACCGGCTATGCCACCGGTCCCCACCTCCATTATGAGTTCCTGGTCAACGGCGTTCACCGAAACCCACGGACCATCCTCAATAAGCTGCCGAAAGCCAGGTCACTGCCAAAGGAAGAAATGAAACGCTTCAAGGCGCTGGTCCAACCCATGCTGGCAGAATTGCAGCAACATCAGCAGCTGCTTGCCCTCAACCAGCAATAACAGCTAATGCCGACGCACCGGCCGTCCTACTATATCGGCTTAATGTCGGGCACCAGCATGGATGCCGTGGACGCTGCGCTGGTCAGTTTTGCCGGCAGGTCTCCCACACTCGTCGAAGTTCATGAACATGTGCTGCCACAAAGCCTGCGTCAACAAATAGAGCAGCTTTGCTACCCGGGGGATAACGAAATTGAGCGTATGGGGCAATGCGATGTGCTGGTTGCCGAACTGTTCGTCGAAGCCGTCCGTGCCCTGCTGAAAAAAGCCGATATCGGCAACGACGAGGTGATTGCCATTGGCAGCCATGGACAGACCATTCGTCACCGGCCAGACATACAACCGGCATTTACTTTGCAAATCGGCGACCCCAACGTCATTGCCGAACAAACCGGCATCCTGACTATCAGCGACTTCCGCCGTCACGATATGGCCGCCGGCGGGCAGGGCGCGCCGCTGGTTCCTGCTTTCCATGCGCGGGAGTTTGCCAAAGCGGGCGTTGCCCGGGCGATATTAAACATTGGCGGCATCGCCAACCTTACTTTACTCCCTGCGGAGGGCACTGCAGAAGTAACCGGGTTCGATACCGGCCCGGGCAACGTGTTGGTTGACGCATGGACCCGCACACATCAGGACTTCCTATTTGATCAGGGCGGACAATGGGCCGCCAGCGGCGAACTAAACCAGGCCTTGTTAAACCAACTGTTGACTCATCAATTCTTCCGGGACGAACCACCCAAAAGCACAGGGCGTGAGCAGTTCAATGCAGAGTGGCTGTCGCTGCAGTTGCAGCATGAACAACCCGCCAGACCGGAGGACACCGCGAATACTCTGGTCGAGTTAACCGCCCGAACCATTATCAGCCACCTGGACACCTACTTCCCGCAACGCGAACAGCTATTCGTCTGTGGTGGCGGCGCAAACAACAACTACCTTATGCAACGCCTGAGGGCGCTGGCAACTAACTGCGAAGTTAACACGACCGACACACTCGGCGTCCCCCCTGACTGGGTCGAGGCGACCGCGTTTGCTTGGCTGGCAAAGCAAAGGCTGGAAGACAAACCCGGTAATCTGCCCTCAGTTACCGGCGCCTCAAAGGAATGCGTACTGGGTGGAATCTATCACCCCTGAGTGCTGAGTTATCAGGCATGCCCGGCAAACCGGGACATATTGAGCCTCTACCCCATCAGATTGACAATGTACTACCCGACCAACGCGAAAAATTGAGATGAAGGCCTGGTTCACGCAACTGCCCAATATCATCACTGTTAGAAATATTCATAACCCCGTCTGAGCAGGCGCCGTACCTCCGCCGGCCCGTCCGGCACCGTATCGACAAAGGCCGGCAGGTCACCCATTTTTATCCCTTCCCGCTTCATCTGTAACTCGCACACCCGAATATCGACTGCATTAAAAGCCTCCAGCCGCGCAGCCAAGCCCACGATGTGCTTATACATTTGATAGTTTTTACGATTAAATACACGGAGTTCCGGGCCGTGTAAGATAAAGGTAATGGGCTCAAAATCCGGAAACTTCTCACCGCTTTCAATGAGGGACTCAAGCCGCTTGAATACGGCTTCCATTTCCTCCGGCGTGTGTAATTGCAAACGGGCAACATAACGCTCTTTTTCCGGTTTCGGCACCGCCGGCTGTAAAGCCTGGTCACCCTGGCCTGACGCTGCCCGGAAACACCCGGACAAACTTATCAGCAGAATGAACAGGTAACGTATGGAGTGAGCCACCCCAGGCTATACCGAAAAGGAAGAACCGCAACCGCAGGTGGTTTTTGCAGCGGGATTACGAATGATGAAGCGGGAGCCCTGCAACCCCTCTTCATAGTCCACCTCCGAGCCAACCAGATACTGGAAGCTCATAGGGTCTACCACCATCCGCGCACCCTCTTTCTCCACCGTCGTGTCGTCCTCTGCGGCTTCATCATCGAAGGTGAAACCATATTGGAAACCGGAGCAACCGCCACCGGTCACAAAAACACGCAGCATAAGTTCGTCATTACCTTCTTCGACAAGAAGCGACTTGACCTTCTGGGCTGCAGCACCACAGAAGGTGAGCGGCGCCTGAAAACCAACTTCAGACATGGGGAACAGACCTCCTAACCAACGTAAACAGGCGGCCATTATTGCTTTTTCCGACTAATTTAGTCAACTATTAACAAATCCCTGGACTTCCTTCTGTTCGCTATCCACCTCGGGCCGCTCCCTGCGATTTCTCTGCGCGGCGGTTTTAGCATCGACCTGATGCACCAGACTGCCGTTAACCTGGGCCCCCATTACCATTTCAATCAGGTTATAGTGCACGGTACCGGAAACCGATGCGTTGGCTGCCAATTCTACGTGCCCGGATGAATAAACATCGCCGATTACCTTACCGTTAATGATAACGTTCGGCGCCCTTACCTCACCCTCAACAACCCCATGATCGCTGATACGAACCACCGCATCTGCGCCCTCATCGGCAATCACACTGCCCTTTATTTTACCGTCAATGTGAAGGCCGCCGGTAAAGCGTATATCACCCTCCATCTTGGTTTTGCTGGAGATCAGTGTGTCATAGTTGTGACGGGCCGTTTTCTGGTCATTCCCCCACATTGGCAGTTTGCTCCTGTACCGTCCAATCATAGTCGCTGGAGACTACCTGGGGCTTGGACCCGTTAGACTCAGCCGTTACTTTTACAGTTTTCATTTCTAGCCCTTCCGGTAAATGAACCTCCGCCGCAAATTTCTGGAAATATCGCAACTTAAAGGTCAGCTGCGGCAATTCTGCCGCCACCTCTTCCAAGGATAGCACTCTTTCTTCAGTGCCGCTCAGGGTAACAAACTGAAGGGCTGTTTTACCCTCTACGTATTTGTCATTCTTCCCGACCTGAGTCACCATCCAGGCGACTCGATAGGCGCGTTGTCCCAGCTGTTCTACGTTGATATTTTGCAGCTGCAACCCCTTTCGGGCGGTCCCCGGCGCCATGACGCTTCGATAAAAAGCGACGGCTTTGGTGAGATCGGCAATTTCCTCCTCAGACCTTTTCAACGCCTCGCGCGCATTTTCAACCGCGACTTGATCGACCAGGCGATCCCGCTCCAGGGCGACGACTTTTTCGGTCAATAATTTCAACTGCTCCCGTTGTCCCGGCTCGAGCTTTTGCAAATCCTGCTGATACCGTTGACCCAGGTAAAAACTGCTGGCCACCGCAAAGGCTACCAACGACAACCCAAACAGGCTAAACAGAAAGCTACGCACCGGCCGATGCTTCCTGACAATCAGATGCTCTTGTTTGCTACCTTTGACTCTTGCCATATCCCGCTACTCTGCCATGCCGCATCAGGGCATAAGCGCTACGGCCTCCAACCCCTGTGACTCAGGAAAGCCGCACATGATATTCATATTCTGGACAGCCTGCCCCGCCGCCCCCTTGACCAAATTATCAATAACCGACAACACGACCACCGTATCGCCTCCCTGTGGCCTATGCACCGCAATCCGGCAATGGTTAGCCCCCTTGACACTCCGCGTCTCCGGATGAGCTCCCGGCGGCATAACATCAACAAAGGGCTCCCCCTGATAATGGTTTTCGAACAGGGACTGCAGGTCAACCCGGGAATCCTTCAGCCTGCCATAAAGCGTAGCATGAATACCCCTGATCATCGGCGTTAAATGCGGGACAAAGGTTAAATCAACCTCGTGGCCGGCAGCCTGCGCCAGGCCCTGCCTGATCTCCGGCAAATGCCGATGCCCGGGTACGCCATACGCCTTAAAACTTTCACTGGCCTCACATAGAAGCGACCCCACACTGGCTTTTCGGCCGGCACCGCTGACGCCGGATTTGGCATCGGCGATGAGGGGAGACTCATCCAACAAGCCATTTTTTAGTAGCGGCAGGAACCCCAATTGCACGGCAGTTGGGTAACAACCGGGATTAGCAACCAGGCGCGCGCCACCGATTTCTTCGCGAAATACCTCCGGCAAGCCATAGACGGTCTCCGCCAGTAATTCCGGGCAAGCATGGGGCTCGGCATACCAATGCGCCCACTCGTTTGCATCCCGCAGGCGAAAATCTGCAGACAGATCGACAATGCGGGCACCCTGCTCCAACAGCTCAGGCACCTGCTTCATCGCCACCGCGTGGGGCGTCGCAAAAAATACAAGATCGCAGCCCGCCAAGGTTTCCACATCGGGCACCGTAAATTGAATATCCGTGTGCCCCCGCAGATTAGGATACATATCCGCGACCGCGACACCCTGCTCACTGCGTGAAGTAATGACTTCAAGCGTTACCTGCGGGTGCCCCGCCAATAACCTCAGCAACTCAACCCCGGTATATCCGGTACCGCCAACGACCCCAACCTTAATCACACAAACCCTCTCAAACCTGAAATTAATCTCGCAACAGCCCAAAGGAGCCCAGTATAATGAACTCAGCGACGAATGGCACTTACTTAACCGTCTCGCAAAGAGGGACACTAAAAATCAGCAACCGAACAAACCCACTGTCAGCAACCGAGCGCACAGCCCCGTGAGCAGTTTTTCAATGGAGCAGTTCAGGAACCGCCTGGCGAACCTGGATGCCCTGCCCCACTTCGCTTTGCTTGGCATCATTTCAGGCTTGCTAACCGGCCTGATAATTGTACTTTTCCGGCTGGCCATCGAAACCCCATTGCGTCTCTGGCTACCCGAAGGCGACCCCGAGAACTTTGAAGGCTTGAGTGCCGCTGCCCGGTTCATCGCACCGTTGACCGGCGCCCTCCTGATAGGCTGGCTGTATACCCGGCTAAGTAAAGAAGCGCGCGGCATCGGCGTTACGCACGTATTACAGCGCCTGAATTTTCACGAAGGCCACCTGACCCTGAAAAATGCAGGCCTCCAGTTCCTGGTCGGCCTTATTACACTGATCAGCGGCCAGTCCGCCGGGCGCGAAGGCCCGGCAATTCATCTGGGGGCAGCGAGCAACAGCTACATCGGCAGACGATTTCATTTGCCTAACAACAGTATCCGCATACTGGTCGGCTGCGGTACCGCTGGCGCGATAGCTGCTTCCTTTAACACGCCCATTGCCGGTGTAATTTTCGCCATGGAGGTGGTGATGATGGAGTACACCATAGCGGGTTTTACCCCGGTTATTCTCTCCGCGGTGTTCGCCACCCTCATCACCCGAATCTTTTATGGCTCCGACCTGGCCTTTAACGTGCCCGCTCTGGCGATCAAGTCCCTTTGGGACATACCTTTCACCCTGCTCATGGGCCTTGCCTTTGGGGCCCTTGCAGCGCTCTTCATAAAAACAGTCAATGTCATGGGGCGTTTTAGGCACCACGCGATGCTTTATCGCGCACTCATGGCCGGGTTAATTGCCGGCACCGCCGGCCTACTGGTACCACAGGCGATGGGTATAGGCTATGACTCCGTTGATCTGGCGCTAACCGGCAACCTGGGAATCGGCGCGCTGATCCTGCTACTGACGGCCAAACTGGTTGCCACCGCTATTCCTGTCGGTCTGGGTATTCCGCTCGGATTAATCGGCCCCGTTATGGTAATCGGCGCCAGCGCTGGCGCGATCTTCGGGTTTGTGGGCGCTGCTCTGCTACCCGATTATGCATCTGCCACCGGCATTTACGTGATGCTGGGCATGGGCGCCATGATGGGGGCTGTGTTGCAGGCACCGCTGGCGGCATTGATGGCTTTGCTGGAGCTCACCGGAAACCACCATATCCTGATGCCCGGGATGCTGGTCATCGTTGTCTCCAGCATCACCGTACGCGCCCTGTTCAAGCAAACTTCAATTTTTCAGACCTTGCTGGCCATGCAGGGTGTCTACATCAGTGACGCTCCCGTACTGCAGGGCCTGCGGCGTGTCGGCGTCGCCAGCTTAATGGACCGGGAATTTGTCACCACCGAGCGGGAAATCGCCACGGAAAATACCAAGTCGCTGCTAAAGGGAAACACTACCTGGATCGTTATACTGGAGGATAGAAAACCTATTTCGCTACTGCCCGCAGCGGATCTGGCCCGCCACCTCCAGAGCGCGGAAAACGACGCAAGTGAAAGTGAAAAGAAAAATAACCGGCCGGACAGACTGGATTTGCTGGAAATACCGGCACGTCGCCGCGATATCAAACCAATCCACCGCCAGGCTACCCTCCAGGAGGCGCTGGACACCTTACACAGTAGCGGTACCGAGGCACTCTATGTCGAACGGGTTCACGCTCCGATGATCACATCGGTGATGGGCGTTATTACCCGGCAGGACCTGGAAAGCTACTACCTTAACAAATAGACCGAACTGAACCGCTATGCTCTGGATTAAGGCCTTCCATCTCATTGCCGTTATTTGCTGGTTCGCCGGCTTGTTTTACCTGCCCAGGCTGTTTGTCTACCATGCCATGAGCGAGGATGAAGTCAGCCGCGAACGCTTCAAGGTGATGGAGCGTAAACTGTTTCGCGGTATTATGAACCCATCGATGATCGTGGCTTTCCTGCTGGGAACCTGGTTGCTCCTGCTCAACTGGGATTACTATTTGTCTCAATACTGGATGTACGCCAAACTGATCCTGGTATCCGTGCTGATTACCTATCACCATATTTGCGGCAGGATCATGAAGCAGTTTCAACGGGATGAAAACAACAAAAGCCACCTTTATTACCGCTGGTTTAACGAATTTCCCGTGCTGATCTTGGTTGCGGTGGTAATTCTCGTTATAGTGCGCCCATTCTAATACACCACCCTAATGATTTTATGACTCAATCCGAACAGTTTTTTGCCCAGGCTCAAAAATCCATCCCCGGCGGGGTCAACTCACCTGTACGTGCTTTTAAGGCCGTCGGCGGCACCCCGGTATTTATCGAGCGTTCCGAAGGAGCCTATATGTATGATGTCGATGGCAAGCAATACATCGACTACGTCCTATCCTGGGGCCCCATGATTCTCGGTCACAATCATCCGGTCGTAAGGGATGCGGTGATTGAGAAAGTGAAATCAGGCCTGAGCTTCGGCACACCGACAGAAATTGAAACCACCCTGGCGGAAAAAATATGCAACATTATGCCCGCCATGGATCTGGTACGTTTTGTAAACTCAGGCACGGAAGCGACGATGAGCGCTATCCGCCTGGCCCGCGGCTATACCGGGCGCGATAAAATTGTGAAGTTTGAAGGTTGTTACCACGGTCATTCCGACT
Organism: Alatinidae sp. Z8VKAUB7J3; assembly: GCA_010016025.2. Classification (NCBI taxonomy): domain Eukaryota; kingdom Metazoa; phylum Cnidaria; class Cubozoa; order Carybdeida; family Alatinidae; species Alatinidae sp. Z8VKAUB7J3. Next base: position 20,661,799 of record JAAAKM020000498.1, read on the forward strand.
CTCTCCTGGTCAAGGCGGGGTCCGGTGCTCTTACCCTGGGGATTCCCACCTCGCCCGGCGTGCCGGCCTCAATGGCCGAACACACCATTACCCTGACCTACAACGACCTTGAGAACGTTAAGCAGGCCTTTGCAGAAACCGGCGAGCAGATCGCCTGCCTGATTCTTGAGCCGGTCGCCGGCAATATGAACTGTATTCCGCCTGTGCCGGGTTTTCTGGAAGGTCTGCGGGAAATTTGTGATGCGTATGGGACCGTGCTGATCATCGATGAAGTGATGACCGGCTTTCGGCTTGGCCTGCAGGGTGCGCAGGGATTCTACGGAATCACCCCGGATCTGACCACATTGGGCAAAATAATCGGTGGCGGTATGCCGGTCGGCGCCTTCGGCGGCAAGCGCGAAATCATGGAACAAATCGCTCCGCTCGGACCGGTCTACCAGGCGGGCACCCTATCGGGCAACCCGGTTGCCATGGCGGCGGGACTATCGACCATCGAATTAATCAGCGAACCGGGTTTCTATCAGCCCCTGCTAGCGAACACCGAGCGGCTCGCCACGGGCCTGGTTGAAATCGCACAAAGGCGTGGAATACCCTTCACCGCCAACTACGCGGGCACCCTGTTCGGTGGGTTCTTCACGGAAGAACAGAAAATCACCAATTACCAGCAGGTCATGGCGTGCAACAATGACCACTTCAATAAATTTTTCCACGGCATGCTGGAGCAAGGTGTTTATCTGGCGCCCGCCTCATACGAAACCGGCTTCATGTCCGCCGCGCACAGCGATGCCGACATTCAACGCACACTGGAGGTCGCCGATAGCGTGATGCAAACGCTTCGGGAATAACCCTGATATTGCGGGGCCGGAGTCACCCTGTCTCCGCCCCGTCGCGCCTATGCCAATTTTCGTCTTAACCAGCTTCTGCCGGAACGCAGTTCAAAACTCAGGAGCCCGAGACCGATCAGGCCCGTTCCAACCCAAACCGAAGCGACCACCGGTTCGTTGTTGAGCCAGCTCCCCAGTAGCAAAGTGCATACCGGGGTAATAAGGGCGATCAAAGACACCCGCGTTGCCGAAACATGCTTAAGCACAAAGAAATAAAGGGTATAACCCAGCGCGGAGCCGATGACCGCAAGATACAGGATAGCGCCAATTCCGCGCCCCGACAGTTCGGGAGTCCAATCAATATCGGCAACCAGGCCGGCGGCGATAAAACAGGGAACAGCGACCAACAGTCCGCCAAGATTGATTTCCAGTCCTGCCAGGTCGTGCTGGATGTACTTTAACCAAACGGTGGCCGCCGCCTGTAAAAAGGTACCAAACAGAATTGCCAGAATGCCCCACACTGCCATGCCGCCCATTTCCTGGCCGGAAACAAAAACCAGGGCTAACCCGGCAAAGCCCAGCAGCATGCCGAACAGCTTCTCAGGCGCCAAACTGTTTTCATGCAGAAAGATACTTGCCAGAATTGCCGTGAATATCGGCATCAGGCCAAAAATAACCGAAATCCAGCCCGAGGGTATATGCTGACTCGCCCAATAAATCGCCACCATTGAGAGAAAAATGGACAGCCCGGAAATCAGATAAATGCCACGAGCCTTGCGGTGCCAATGCAGAGACACCCCCCAAAGGCGCATAACGATAGCCGCGACAAAGGTGCCCAACACCATGCGCGCGGTGACACCATAAAGAAACCCACCCTCGGCACTCCACTGAATACCAAGCGGCGTGGTTGACCAAATGGCAATAAGACCCAGGTAACCGGCCGGGACTGACATTTTCATTCTCCTTGTTAAGTTTTGGCGTGGTAAAAATTAATGTAAATGGTCGCTCTCGACATCCATGTCTACCGCGACATACATTACGTCCATGCAAATAAAAAGGCCGCAAATTTTGAAGTCTGCGGCCTTTTCGGTGGATCAGTGTTTAAATGCTAACTACTTCATCACTCTCCCAATTGCACGCAGACGCCCGCCCACCCGATACCATAGGGCATAGCGTTTCGTTAGCGGCATAATATTTGGACAAATGAAGTTCATGGACTGAGTGTCGCGGATCAATCCTGTTAAGTCAACCCAAAGGTTCACCTCCATCGAAAATATGTATCGCCCAGATTATGCACTCGGAAATTACCAGCCCCGAACCCAGACAAAAAATACCCATCAACAGAGGTATCGCCAACACATCGGGGTCGCAGGATGGATTCGAATGACAATGATCCAAATTAGACAGGCCCGCTAGAAACAACCCGATGAATATCAACCCCGGAATGTAGCCAATGACCGGCATGAGCATTAGCCGCCTCGCGCGATCATAAATCTGTTGCGGATACAGGTTGACTCCCCGATAGCCTCTGGCGGCAATCGAAACCAGCAATACGACCGGTAACAGCGCCAGCGGCCAATACAGTATCGCAAACACTCCAACGATCACCACAAACAGCATGAGGGAAAGGAAAAAAACAACCCGCGTTATCTGAAAAATCATCCGCCTTCCTGCAACCGTTAACCGTCGGCAAACATATCAAATTTCAATCCTCCGCCGGCCTCCGCGCCAGGCGATACCAATCCAGTTTCCTGGTCATAATCATCACAGCCGAAAGTACTGCAAACAGTCCGATGCTACCCGAAAGCAAGGCATAGTCCTCCAACTGCAGCAACAGATACAGATAGGCGTACAGGATTGTCAAAATACCACCCACCATTATCGCCAGTCCGCTACTGGCCAACACAGCACTTGCATACCCGGTAACCAAAACAGTAATGGCAACGGCTGAAACAAGGTAGGCCCAGGCAAAGGATATGTGCTCTGAAATCGCAATCAGCAGGCTGTAAAAAACCACCAGGGAGAAGCCAACCAGCAGGTACTGCACCGGATGGACCCGCCTTTTATTCATTACTTCGGAAAAGAAAAAGGCCAGAAAGGTAAGGCCGATAAACATCAGTGCATACTTGATGGTCCGCATGGACTGTTGATAGGCGTCCGCCAACACCAGCAATTCAACACCAAACAGGGACTTGCCCAGATTATACCGGTTACCTACCCAGGCCTGCGGATAACTACGGTTAAAATGCAACACCTTCCAGGCCGCAGAAAAACCCTTGCCGGAGACCTCCCGCTGGTAGGGCAGAAAGGAACCCAAAAAACTGGGGCTGTCCCAACTTGACGAAAGCAGGGCTTGGGTGGTCATACCAACAGGCGCCAGATGTAAGGCCTGACTACCACGCAACGATATCTTCGCAACAAACGCCTTGTTCGTAATATCCTCAAGGTCGTCGAGTTTGGCGGATACCCCCATGGGGATCACCTTGCCACTGCTGCCGGGGTCAAATTTAAGTGTTTGCTCACCGAGCCGGAAGTCGACAGCCTCCTTAACGCCCTTGATATCACATATGCCGATCAGTACCGAGGCCCCTGAGGTGATCAGGGCATTTTCCTCTATATCGAGCGTCGCCAGAGCATCAAGAGAGAAACGGCCCCTCAGGGTGAGTTCCGTCTCGTACAACACCGCTTCGTATATGCCCCGGTAACGACGAGTGGGCACCATTTCTCCCGACACCTCCAGTTTATCCGGCAGCAGGTAGAGCCGCTTGGTGACACTGGTGACACGCCCGCGATTATCTTCTACCTCTTTCCGGAAGGGGATAACGACGATCGGGCCGACCAGATTTTGCGCGTACCCCCACTTGGCGGAAATCTCGGACAACACCTCTGCTTTGCGCGCTTCCCGTTCCACAATCAACGACTCCACCATGGAGAGAGGAATGAGCAGCACAAGTGCCAGTATGCCGATGGACACTATTTTTAAGGTGGTGGCGTTATTTTCAAAAAAATTTCTTCCGCTCAAATAGCTCATGACAACTTCCTTTGATCCCCTCTCTATTCTAGTCCTATCGTATGCCGCGGGGCCCTAGCCGATTAGAACCGCGCTGGCCAGATAACGCATCGGGCCACCCGGCACCGGCGAATCAAACGGCCAGCAGGTCGCCAGCATCAGTTGGTGCCGATCTCCCCCGGCAACAATTTCCACCGCCCGCGCATCAACAATTTCAAGCGCCGTAATCCGGTAGCTGACCCTTTTTCCCTCTGCTGTCTCTATTCGCAACCGGTCACCGACGGCCAAATCCCGCATAAACCGGAAATGGGTGTCCCGGTGACCGCTGATCAACATGATACCTGGCTCACCGGCCCCAGTACTTTGCGCCGCCAGCCCCGGACCGAATGCCAGCGCCTGTCCTCTATCCCCTGCCAAAACCAACATATCCACTTTCAGGCGGCTTATCTGCAAACGAGCGACCGGCCAGGTATCGGCCCAGGGCCAGGGTTTAAGCACCCGACCGGTTGCCACTCTTTTCTGCCAAGCCTCCTGCATCAGACTCTGCGCCAGGCTGGCCTTGATATAAATCCAGCCTCCCTGGGCAAGTTGCGATACCCCCAACGCTAAAATAATTGCAAGGCAAATCCGTGACCTGCAGCATTTCATGTGGGTTGATTTTGCGGTCTGTAACGGATCAAATACCAGACCATCGCCAGCAATAAGATGCAAAGACCGGCGTATATTCGCAGCTCCCCGGACGTGGCCGTCTGCGGGAGCGTGAATCGGGTTCCCTTCGGCGGATTATTCTTAAGCGCATGACTTTCCAGAGATTCTGACGGCCGCCGGGCCGGTGTTTTATCAACAGCCACCAGGCTGGTAAATTGACTAACCAGATGGTGAACAAGGGCAACGTCAGTCACTTCAGCCTTCAGGTTTTCCCTGATACCGGGGTCATAGGCAAGACGATAATCATCCATTAAACGCCCCAGTTTGCGCCTCGCCCACAACACGTTAACACCTGGTCTCGACTGCGCCGAGTTAAACGCCAGTTGCCTGGTAAATAGCCGGTCTTCGCGATTACCCGAGACCTGCAGGTATTGCGGCAACTCATCGGTTTTAAATGCAACCACCAGTGGCTCACCCCGGTACAGATCAGGCACCCGCACAGGATAGATTTCCACTGCCTGACCCTCTGCGAAAGTCACCCGTAGATCGGACATAACCGGCGCCTCCAGCTTATGGAACAGAGCGGTCATTTGCTCACTCACTTCATTTAATTTACCGATATAGGTAAAACTCCCCCGCCCCAGCTCAGCCGCTTTACGCATAAACCAGGCGTTTGGTGCCGAGCCGATACCGACCGTAAACAGACGGCTATTGTCCAGTTTGTTTTCAATCAGGCCAAACAATTGATCCTCGTTGCCCACGGCGCCGTCTGTCAGGAAAATCACCTGCCGTACCCGGCTGCTGGTATTTACGCCCGGGGCTCCACCACCTTGAGTTAATGCTGCATCGATTGCGCCGGCCATCTCCGTCCCGCCCCGTGAAGTGAGTGCACGCACGTAACTCAATGCCCGCGCCCGATTGGCATCACTTGCATCACGTACTTGGTTGAATAATGCATAACTGGCGGAGTTAAACTCGATTACATTAAACCGGTCCTGCGGCTGCAGACGCTCAATTGCAAGCAGTAGCGCCCGCCTTGCCTGACGTAGAGGCTCGCCTCCCATCGACCCGGAAGTATCGATTACAAATACCACATCCCGGGGTAAGCGTTTTTTTGCCGCAGGCTGAACCGGCGGAGCGAGCATCAACAAAGAATAGTGCTCTCCCTTCCACTCCTGCGTAAACAGGCTGACGCGAGGCTCCTCACTCTTCGCTGCGCGCCAGCGCAGGACGAAATCGCTGTTACTGTCATGGGCAGTGCTCTTCAATACAATTTGATGTTGGCCTGGCGCAAGCCGCCTTTTATCAACCTGATGGTAGGGGCTCTCCAGGTCTGACAATTCGAAACCCGGTGCCAGGTTCACCCGGATGTGAACGGGATTATCGTTATCTCCCCGTCTGCTTAGCGCCGGGGAAATTTGGGAAGCATCCGCCACACTATCGGTATCAGGTTGCACCCCGGTGCCTGTTCTCTGAGGCTGACCGGTAGGGGTGCGCAGAGCCCTGCCCGGCATGTAGCGCGGCGTGATCGTCATGGGAAAGCGAATGCTGAATAACTGTTCATCCAACCTCACACTCTGCTGATATTCTATCTCCACCCGGACTTCCTCACCGGGTGCAATATTGGCGACTGCGACAGTGAAGATGTTCGGCCGCTGCTGCGACAGCAGACTCGCTCGCTTGCCCGCTTTTTTTGCAGCCCTGTATTGCCGCCTGGCGGCTTGTTTTTCCCGAATGACACCCTCAATTACGCGTTCGCCAATGCGCAATCTCATGTGATCGACGGCCGCATCCGCCGGCAGGGGAAAGACATAAACGCCCTCTGCCCAATCATCACCGGCATTTGTGAAATACTGAGTCAGTGTCACCCTGGCCAGCAATCCGGTAATGGCCATGTCCACATCCGTATTGAGCAGCGGCGCATAGTCCGAGTGGCCACTTTGACCGCGCAACCAAAGTTTTCCGCTGCCGACCACATTAAAATCCGGTTCTACCTGACCCGGGCTGATGTCAGCCCAGGCCGTTTTGGGCAAAAGGAAACCGATAAACAGCAGGCAAAATACCCAAAGCCGTCGCACAGAAAACGGTGAGGTCGTCATCTATCATCTCCTTTATGAATTATCCGGGTCACAGTTCGCTTTGCGCCCACTGGCTATCCTGGGGAACATCGGCAGAAACTTGTATACCCTCGACCTCTATTTCCACCCGCCTGTTGGCAGCACGCCCTGCCACCGTTGAGTTATCGCCCAGCGGGACCAGCTCTCCCTTTCCCTCAAGTTCAAGCACGTCCGCCACCAATCCGAATTCAGCCAGCCTTTGCGCAACTGCCTCAGCCCGTTTGGTTGAGAGTTTTTGGTTACTGAGCTCAGAACCCTCACTATCCGTATGTCCGACAATCCGCAGCCGGGTAACCGACCGCCATTTAGATAATTCCTCGAACATACTCTGCAATTCGGCCTGCGCCTGAGGGCCAACCAGCTCATTGCTGCTGCCAAGAGCAATGGTCCGTTGCATTGAGACAGGTTGTTGGGCCGGGACTGACACGGGTTCATTTTCACTAGCGGGTGAGATCTCATCGGCGATCGGTATATCATCTGCCGGAACGGCATTCCGGTCCGGCGCCGCCGAGCCCATTGGCCCCGTTGAGTCCACCACTGCTTCATAGGATGACTCCTGAGTCAACGGCGCCTGACACGCTACCAGACCGATTGATAACATCAGCGTTGCCGCCAGGGTAGTTTTGGTTTTTACAGTCGTTTTCATAGTCTTCATTTTCCTTTTTCAATTTGCCTGAGTGGGATGTCTAGCAGTCTCGGCAGGTCTCGGTTTAACCTGCGATTCGCTGCAATGGTAAATTCTGTTATAGGGCACCAGCAGCAGATAAAGCAGCGGGTTCTTATATAACTGTTCGTCCGTAATGGGGATGAAAGTGCGCTTCTTGCCTGGTGGGTTTTGCATGGAATCCTCTCCTGTGTTTGACACGATTCGGAATTGACCTCATCGACTTTGCTGTAATGCCGGCGTCCATGAGATAAACTCTATTAAAGCCGGTAACAATGGAGAGGGGGTTGAGGGAAAATGGAGAAAGCGTGGAGGAATCAGGAATAGGACTCTCAATAACCCATTAACCTGTTTTTATATGACGCCGATCAGGTTAGTCTATACGGCCAGCCACCTGTTACTGAGGGAATACACGATGGATGAAAAGCAAAGATCCGCCGTTCTAGCCGCCGTAAATAAGGCAAGCGCGAAGTGGAAAGCTGCATTTAACTCGGGCGACGCCGAAGGTTGCGCAGCCCAATATGAAGCCGACGCGGTGATGCACGCACGCCCCTTCGGCACCTTCACCGGTACCCGGGAAATTACCGCATTTTGGCAAAAGCTCATTGACGACGGTTTTGCAGAAGTTGACTATATCGACCCGAAGATTACCGTGCTTGACGACACCTCCGCCCTGTTAACCGCCGGTTGGAAAATGAATCGGGCGGGCGGTGTTATCCATAAAGAACTTTGGGTCTTGCAGGCAGACGGCAATGCCAAACTGCGGGAAGACGATTTCGAAGCGCAACACTGACCCGGTTATATGAGGAAGACAGACAAGTGGCGCCTACACACCGGCCTTGCTGCAAATGTATCTAGCAACGAGACCGATAAAGGACTCCTTCGAATCGATCTGAAAACCTGCGCGCTCAACCATCTGTTCGAGAACCCATGAGTACGTAGAGTATTCATCCCGGAAATGCTCTATGGCATCTACCCTCAGGAAGTCACCACCCAGTTCGGTTTGTGCATCGATGAAGGCATTGATATTGGTAACGCAATCTTCCTCCTCTATGACAACATCCTGGATAAACAATTTTCCCGTCGCAGATAACGCCCCATATAATTCCTTTAGCGCGACCAGCTTCCAGAAGTCCGGTAAGTGATGAAAGGAAAAAGAAGTGACCACATAGTCCGGCTTATCGATATCTTCCGGCATATTCAGGAATCCACCGCTGAGGAAACGTATGCCGGTTATACCTTCACGTGAGTGGTCAATTCAACATCCTCGGCGGCACCGTTTGTTTTTAATTAAGCTTCCAGACCAGGGTTGAATAGAAGGACTATGATTGTAGGAGTACTGGACGCGCACAGGTTTAGTATATTCACCAGGGAGTGGCGGCAGTGGAGCTTTCAATATTAACAATGAGTTTTGTAGTACCTGGAATCTTTTCCGATGACAGGAGTCGACCAATTCCTGTGGGCTGGCGTTTACACCAACTTTGCTTTGTTGCTTTGATTTGCTTTGAATCCAGCAAGACTGAAATCTGTTGAATTAAATATGTTTCTCATGAGCCTGTAGGTTGCTAGTGTTGCAATGAATTGGCTTGCTGCCTACTACCTCGCTGCGGATAGCAGAGGGGCCTTGGACGTAAGATGTTCAATACTGAGCCACTGATAGTCATCTTTGTGTCTTCATATTAGCCAGTAATCCAGTTCTGTATAGTTTCCTTCGTTGGCATTTGAACAGGGAGATTCCAATCCAAGAAGAGGAAGAGGATTCCCTAGTAGGGAGAATTTACAAGCCAAATTTACATGGACCCTATCGTGGTTGATGACTGTTAATATAGCGCTAGCACATAGGCAGTTCTTTTAGCTATAAAAATTAAGTGCTCATTAAACAGCGTACTCCGTAATCGTCTTACTGCTTTTCACCGTTTTACAACGTGGTAGTTTCTTCAATTTTTGTCTATAAACCCGAGCATTTGGTGTCGTGCTTGTACCTTTGCATTATTTGATCCTGTGTATATTGCAAAATTGATACTTAGACGTTTCCATTTGTTTCTAAACTTTGTTGAAAAACGTCAATCTAATAAAACCCTGACATTCTTGTTGCTTACATATATTCATAGGGGCAACTTTCTACTGATATCTGTACGGGTCTCAGCTTAGAATGAAATCATTGTACTAAAACGTATCCACTTTAACTACTATACGTTTCTAAATTCGTTTTAATAACAACAAACGAAGATACCATCTTACGTATAATGTCTTCCCTCGATTTACAGCTCTTTGGCTGCAGCTATTGGTCGATCAAAGTTGTTTGAAGAGTGGAAGCAGTGGGAATTTCGGTCTTGTCCTTGTCTTGTATTTAGACCCCTCACCTCTCTAAGTAAGTTCGCCCACATATAGTAGTTATCATGAGTAGCCAATCTTGAGCTACATGTACACCGCGTCCGGAACGAGGATGAATAAAAATTGTGCTCAATGTAAATTTCTGGTGGACTGTTGCCGACCATATAGCTTCTTGGACCGTTTAACTCCGTAGCCTAAATCAAAAACCAAAAAGCGGATACAACGTTTTATGACTTCTGCTGATCCGTTTAGCTGTCTCCCCAAAACTGTTGTTTTTTAAAAAATTGTTGAATTAGCAAAGGACGCCGAGTGATTAAACAATTCCTGGTATTGTCCTTGTTAGTGAACAAAATCGCGTTATCTCTGACAATTGGGAAAATGAGGGTCATTTTCACACAAAAGCGAAATGATCTGGCAAAGATCTGCAGCATTGGTTACCATTTTGGGGGATAGAGAAGCAATCAAGAAGCTAAACGTTCGCTAATAGACCTCTACCTTGACTTGCATCTCACTAAAGTTTGTTTCTTCTATCCATGCTCTTCGCTGCCTTCTAAAGACGTCTGCTCTCACAATCTACTTTATCACCTTCAGCTTCGTCAAGACCTGCCATAACATCCCTCTACAAACTTTATCGATGGCCTGGATATCTGTCAAAGGCGGGCGAACTCTGTCAAGGCCCCAAACTATGCTGAAGGCCAAGGAAGTCTTTGGATGGCTCTGGAACCCTGTCAAAGACAGGGGCAGCATAAGCAACTGACTTGCACAATATTCCACTAAGAATACTTGTTGCGAGGTAGAGTGGGAAGGACTTTGGGGAGTTTGTGTATCGTTTTCAAAGATATTTGGGATCGTCCTTGAGGATGACCATTATGCCAAAGCAGTTGTGATGTACCATTTCAGGCACTTAGAGCCAATAGATGAAGTCGCTACCGACACCCTCTGTACAGACACCATCAGGAAATTTCGGCCTAGTCTTTTGTGGGCTTCTCATATACGCATCAGCAGCATAAAAGTGTAGTTTTTTTGAAAGAAGGGGTAGATGAGTGGAAAATGTGGTATTTCGGTAACCAAGACCAATAATTTTGTGTGCAGTGGGAAATTTTGAACAATTTGAAGATCAATTCACATATATGTTAAACACTAATAAATAATTTGTGAATAATTGAGGTAGCTCTGATAAAAACATTGAAATAGGTAGTTTGGCAACATATGACTTTACTGCTCTCAGGGAATAGTAAGAATATACGGGCCTAGTAGGTGATAAATAATTATATAAATTATTAATTTATTAAAATTAATGATTATTATTTTCAGGTAAAAATGTAATGTATTGCTTCGGGTATTATATAAACTAGTGTGCATTAGTTTGTGTGCATTAATTCATTGAAACGGCAGACCTACTATGCCCATGTTTGATAAACATCTTAAGAAATATGTATTGCTCGTAACGAAGCATGTATAAAAGCTTCAAGTTTAAGTCGCACACGACCTTATTATCTTACACAAATAACTAACTACTCCCCCTGCCTCCACATTGCTGTGTGTGACAGTTATAACACACTCGCTGGTAGGTGTGCTAATGACGACATAAGTTTATAGAGGAAGCACACGAGAATGATTTTGACAAATATTGTATGATGCAGTAACAGATCCAAGGGGTACCCAAGCCACGGTGCCCCTACCAAGGGTCCTCCATAAGTTTCAGCCCTCGAAAATAAAGTCGGCATTCGGCAGTGCCGTCGTTAATGCCGGCGTAACAATCCTGTAGGACGGCAAAATTTTGGCGTGGAACATTATATGAAAGCCGTTCTGGTTGGTTTCAAAACTCACCCTGTTTTTTCCAAGCGTAGAAGAGACACAGTTTTGTTTCTCATGTGGTGTTTGTAACCTTGCTTTTTCTGTGTTACAATGCAAGAGATGGGCTAGAAAACCGGCAAATTTTTACCTGTTTGCGTCGCATACTTTTGCAAATCAGTGGCACAAGAAAGAAGCCAGTTTCGCATTTTGCGAAGTGCCAAACGCTAATTCTAGCGCTGATGTCGAGTGCGAGCGTGAGTGTGTGTGGGATGTCGCCGAGTGTGAGCGCTGACGTGAAGACAAGACAAAATCTCTTTTAACAAAAATGCTATAAATAAAGAAAAAGTGAAACCTACCCGTCGTAACTGTCGGCACTGCCGACCTAATATAATAAATTGGGCATTTTTTGCCGAATCTGCCGAGCCAGTAAGCTGCAATAGCGGCATTTTTTTCGCCGAACACATGTCTCGCTTTTTTCGTAATTTTTGCTGTTTTCATGACGATGAAAGATAGGTTGATTGCTAAGTTGATTTGACTTTAGAATTTCAACTAATGACAATAAATATGTGGATGTGAGCGACAGATGGAGTTTGGCACAGGAAAATACATACGATCCGTTCTGTGTTGAAACCAGCCTTTTTAAAGTCCTGCCCCCTATAACAAATTGTTGGATCCACCACTGTAATAATTGGACTTTCTTTCCCCCTTTCATCTCACTGCAGTAAGATATCTTCGTTTTGAACCAATTATAATTTTTTAAATTTCAATTCAATTTACGTTCTCTGTTTAGGTCCAGCAAAATGTCCAATCAACAGGAAACTGATGCAGCTAATGTGTTGTCACAAATGTCCCAGCTGGTTCACATGGCGCCTGACGCTACTGGTGGAAATTCCACTGCCCTGGGCATTTTCTCCACCATAGACAGAAAAGATAAAGAGTCACTCTTTAACCGCATCCATGATGTTGCAGGTATTTTACATATCTTATGTGGCGGTGTGTTATTTTAAAGTGTGTAAGCTGTAAAAACAATTATTTTTGTCAATAGAGCACCGGTGTTTCGTTTTGATGAATGTGGCTTCTAGAGCGGCAAGGGACATTTAAGCGATTTTTCAATAACACGAGTGGCGAAAATCGTGTCATGTATGTACACAGGTTATCTTCAATTTCTTCTACCAGTGCCTGGCGTAAAGGTATAGTAAAAAAGAATCCGTTACGTAAAACAATTTTTAGATCGTGTGGCAAGGCCAACTTTCAACATTTATTGTAGCGCAACTGTAACTGAAGGATTTTTCATGGTTTTGATTTAATTGCTGCATTTTTTATTCGATGCTTTTGTGAAATGTATTCAATACATACCGGTAATGTTTTTCTTTTATCGTTTAGAATGCACATCATACGAAACAAATGAACATGCATATGCGCAGAACACAGAAACGGCACTGGCCCGCTTGCGAGGTGAGCAGAGTGGACTTGATAAAGTGTGTAGTTCTTAAGATCTGGACCGATTACACCTTGTTGGACTTTGAATTGTTTGCTTGGTTACCAACAACCTACCAAGGCTTTCATCGCGAGAGTACTCTGTGGAAAGTCTCTAATCTTTACTTTCAGCGTGACAGCACAATACGTTTGCAGAAAGTAGGTAAGAGATGTAGTAGTTAATGCAGGTGCGTAACAGGCGGGATTCAGGGAGTAAATGTCCTAGGGAGCCCGACGAGTTTCTGATATCATGGCCCCCCGGCACTTCTATATAATTTTTTATCTTGTGCGAAATTTGAAAATTGACAATAAGATAGTGGACTTCGGTCGTGAGGGCATAAATGCGATTTTTCATATTTACCAAAAGTCTTCAGAAGGGCGAGAAGAATCTAACGTCTTTAAATATATACTTTCTATTAATAGATGTATGTTTTAAAACAGTAAAACCGCCCTAAAAAGGGCTACAATAGGAGTTTCAGGGCTATGAAATAGTCAAAATTGCAAAATTTCTCGGACCCCATCGAAGGCCTTACAACGCCCCCAGATACCCCAGCTGTTTAACCACTCACTATGCGAGTGAAAGTCCTCGCTTTGCACTTATTTGCCGGTGGGGGTGGTGGTGAAAGTGTCCTAGGGGTCCCAACTACCGTTGTTACGCGCCTGAGTTAATGCCATCCTACTCAGCATCAGGTAAGACAATTAAAGATGGGCTTGTATCTGGGCATGATTTTTATACAATATAGGAACCATAATTATGACTGAATGAACACAGAGAGAGTGGAAAATAGGCTAAAGGATACCCACACGAAGTACTTGTGGAGACATAAGACTACTATCGACAAATGCATAAGACGTTACATCAATGAAAACAGGTGGTTTTCTCACTAGGGGGAATCTAGAAACCTGGAATGTTGACGAAGATTATGATAATAATGGAGGCGATTGTACTTATGTTAATAACGATAGTTATGACGATGATGATGATGATGATGATGATGATGATGATGTTGATGAGGATGGTGACAATGATTAGGATAATGATCATGATGATTAAGATGATGGTGATGATGATGATGATGTCGATGACAATGACGATGATGTTGATGATGTTGATGACGACGATTATGATGATAGGGATGATGATACTGATAAATATGATGATGATGATGATGATGATAATAATAATGGTGATAATAATAATGATGATGATGATGATGATGATGAAGATGATGATGATGATGATGATGATTGGGATGATGACGATGATGAGGTTGTTGTTGATGATGATAATGATGAGAAGTAGGAGAAGGGTTGGGATCATGATGATGATGCTGGTGATAATGATGCTCATAAAGACGATGATGACGATGATGATGGTGATGGTGATGACCATGAGAAAAAGTTTTAAATTGATCGTAGGTTATAAACCTTTTTTAAGACAAATTGATTGAAATGGTGATTTCTACTATTATACTTACCATCATTTCTACTATCGCTAAACATGACATGGATGCAAAAAAAATTCAAGGAATGATCTACACCATCCCTGTTGGTGGTCACTTATTGAGAATCATATGGATGATTTTCTATTTTTATCTGTCATTATTTTTGACTTTCCTTTTACAGAACCGAAAAAACACAAGTGCACCGTGTGTGGCAAACTATTTACCAAGTTATATAACTTAAGGGCGCACAGTCGCGTCCACACGAAAGAGAGGCCACATCAATGTTTGGTTTGCGGAAAAGCTTTCTCGTTATATGGTGACTTGGTTCGTCACAGTCGAATTCATTCAGGAGAAAAACCATACCAGGTACGAAACAGTTTCTTGTGGTTACATTAACCTTGCTGTTGTCAATTTGGTGCCCTTTGTTGATGATTAAGTGACTAGAGCCAGCTTTGCGACAACCAGTATTAGGAGATGTAAGTTGGTGGCGCGTACGTTTATGCCTCACGATGGGCTGTGTTCTAAATTTTGCTTCAAGAACAAGGAAACATTTCAATCTAAGACTGGGTATACAATACCGGTCAAACCTCAGAAGTAAGAGGTCTTTTCAGACAATTAATTAAATTTTCCACAGTAAGGAGACTGTGCTGAGAAAGTGTTTTCATGTATTTTTGGGACGCTGTGAAACGTCTTAAATTAAGACGTATGACAACCGTCTAGATAACTCGCGTCAAGTCAGGCAAATGGCCGAGGTTTTTCAACCCCGTCCTTATTTTACGACCAACCAATTTTAGAATTGTATTCCAAAACACCCGACGCCATCGAACTAGAGTTTTTTTAAAAATTTAATGGAATAACCTTGGCCAAACCATGGAGCCTGTAAATAAACTAGAGGAGTAACTCCCCTGCCAAAGTACAAAGAAAGGGAGGCCATGGTTACGCATGACTGCTTTTGTTTTGCGCGGCACAGCAACACTTCGCAAAGGGAGGTTCGTACGTTGCTCGCTTACAGCGATACAAGAAAAGGTCCTACTTTTACATAGAAAGTAACTATAAATTGTTCGTGCATTAAATGTGCTCGGGAAGTAGTTTTCGATTGTGTGGTATATCCTAGTTGGGATGTTAGACAGTTTCTGTTGTTGATTTACCAGGCGGAAAACGTAATTTAGTTATGAACAGTAACGCCCGGCAAAGAATGCGCATATGAACCATTTTTTGAACATATAAGACTATATATTAAATAACCAAGCTTTCGATGTATCATCTCAGGGTATGTGGCCTAAAATAAACAATACACATAATAGCAAAGAAAAAATAAAAGAGCCTCATAGGAGAAATTAGAAAAATGAAAGGGCTAATGAGCTCATTGTTCCATTCTAAGTCGGCCTAAGTTTAACATAGTAGATATCGGTGAGTTGCCTGGCATGCTGCGAGCCTTTCCAGCTCTTCATCGCTATTTCCAGAGTCCCATCGCTATTTCCAGCGCCCCATCGCTAATTCCAGCGCCCCATTGCTTTTTCCAGCGCTCCATCGCTAATTCCAGCCTTCCAACGCTAATTCCAGCCCAGCATCAATGGCAGGCATTGATTGCCCTACCACGATAGTACCAAGGGCAAAATCTTAAAAGAATGAAGAAAAAAACAATTGACGCTAGGATCAAGTTTACGCGCAACCTCTTTCTCCTTGAAAGCTTTGAAAATGGCTAAAAAGTGGTAGGATTCGCACTTTCACATCAAGATTTTTATTAGAATGCACCCTGCCCCCAACTACTTGACATAGTCCTGATTCTACATTGCTTCGATTGGTAACTGCTGGGGAAGGAGTGTATGACGCTTAAATTTGATTGGCACAAATGTAAATTTCCATGGGGTCTGTCTTAGAAATTTGTCTGCTGTTTTAACGCGCACACTGTAGGACTATTCGTCCCCAAGATTGTTTTTTAAAGGAAAGGAAATTGGAAAATGGCAGTCAATAGCCTGTGTTTCCTCTCCCACGGCAGCCCCGTAAATCTACTAGCTGGCAATAGCTTACCATGATTAAAGTCGCTGAGTTGGATCCCACGCTTACCAACTTTCAAAATATTTCTTAGGCTTACTACAAAAATATGTAGATTTGGCTTCAAATTTGATACGGAATTAGGCTAACACTAAGTAGTATAGGTATCTCCTTTTTACTTAAATACATAATCCCCGTGCCATTTCTATACCACCACAAGCCGTTTTGCCATCACAGAGTTTAACTGGTCTTGAATTCGATGGACTTGGTTGTAAATGGAAAAACCAACTCAAGGCATTCCTGAAGAGATTAAGGGATTTTCCGTGTTCTAAATTAAGACAGTAGTTGTCACCGTGGACTTAACCGGAGGAAGGAAAGGTTGCGAAAAGGTCAAGTAGGGAATCTGTTAACTGGGTTTTCAAAGCCTTAACACTGTGAGTTTATGTTTGCTATCGTCTTTTATTGGAAAGATGACAGATGTTTTTAGTGCCGCTGTCTGAACCTATTCACTTGAATACTTGGGCCACTGACAGCGATTTTAGAGACTTTTGAGAAGGATGTGCAAGACGATGTGCGAGAAGGCGCGTATCATTCAGGCGTCCTGTTAATGCGCGACCTCTTTATAACGCCGTGAATGCCAACTTACTTAGCCGTGAGGGTTCCGTCGGAGGAGCAGACGTAGAGCCGTGGCCACCGCAAATAGCTTGAGGGAGACTGTCTATTCACTTGAATACATGGGCCACTGACAGCGATTTGAGAGACCTTTGAGGAGGATGTGCAAGACGATGTGCGAGAAGGCGCGTATCATTCTGGCGCACTGTTAATGCGCGACCGCTTTATACCACCGTTAACGGCAACTTACTTAGTAGTGAGGGTTCCGTCGGAGGAGCAGACGTAGAGCAGTGGCCACCGCAAATAGTTTGAGGGATACTGCAATATGGGGAGCACACAGTAAGTCCTTCAAGATTTGGTAGCAATGTTCACCAAACGTTACACATGCCGTCATATTTGGCATCGACGTATTACTACTATTCGCACCACCCACAACATCTTAAAGACGACTGAAAGAAGATTTTGTGTAGGATCACTTTGCGTGGAAAGGTGCATAGATTAATCAGCCGTCGATGTACTCTGAAACATGGGCGTCAGGTTATGTGCGCGTACATGCATGGATGCAGATGTGTTTGTGTTACATCCAAGTAACTCTTGTCCAACGTCAGTCAAAAGTTGGACAAACAGCTTTGGCAGGGCAGCCATTTCTACATCCATCCGTGCAACCACATATATTGATATACCGGTGCCAGAAGATAGAGGTATCTGTTCACGTAGCCCTCGGTGTAGCCATAAATATACGAGGAATGCCATTTCTACATCCATCCGTGCAACCAGTTATATTGATATACCTGAGCCGAAAGATAGAGGTACCTGTTCAAGTGTCCCTCTGTATAGCCATGAATATACGTGGACAGCCATTTCTACATCCATCCTTGCACCTAACTATGTTAATATACCTGCGCCCTAAGGTAGAGATTATCTGTTCATGTGTGCCTCTGTATAGCCTTAAATATACAAGCACAGCCATTTCTACAGCCATCCTTGCAACTAACTATATTAATATACCTGCACCCGAAGATAGAGGCGAACTGCCTTCGTTTCGGTTCTTGGATCCATTCTTCATTCCGCCCTTTCGTGTAGGCAATAAGTATCCATACACGTACCCAGCGAAGCATCTA
Source organism: Alatinidae sp. Z8VKAUB7J3 (assembly GCA_010016025.2). NCBI lineage: Eukaryota > Metazoa > Cnidaria > Cubozoa > Carybdeida > Alatinidae > Alatinidae sp. Z8VKAUB7J3. Next base: position 20,679,842 of record JAAAKM020000498.1, read on the forward strand.
TTCGTCATCTTTACAACCTTTCATCTATCGACGCGTCTACTCGTCTATTTATCTAAGCTGTCTCTGTAACTTGTCGTGTATCTAGCTGGGCCTTTGATGGTGTGTGCAAACATCAAGGTAACGTACCTGTGTTTTCGATCAATGACACATTCGTCTTATTCTTCTATGTATCTGTACCTGCAGCCAGCCGCGTATCCATCCATATGTCAATCGATGTATGCATTAACGCATCTATCCATTCATGTGTCTATTCATACAGCGATCTCTGCGTCCGTCCATGCATCCACCGTAGTTTTAACTTTTGACTCATATATACATTCATGCAGTATGTCTTCACCTGATAATGTATATGTATTTCAGTGTTTGCGCGCACGTATATCTATGCAGTAGTGTTTTGGTAAATAGCGGCTCCAACCAATGCACATGTCCATGCGTTCTAATGTTCATCTGTTTACCATATTCATGGATAATTACGCCCCATACCCATTTGATCATGTATCCATCGGTCGTGATGTAAACATATACAACATGCTCACCATTATGATGCAAGAGACTCACCGCTTTACATTATTGGAATGAAAAATATGCTAACCTTATCAATGGAAGAGGGGACAACGCTGATGTAATCGAAAGACGTAAGCATCACAATAACGAATTACCGTATGTTCAATAATTAATGGGAGAGAAAACTAAGCATATAAAGCGAAGGAAACCATTTGAGAGAAAGACGAACTGAGGGAGTCAAGAGCGCAAAAAGTTACTTGGCTGGGTTGATGCCATAATCTTACCAGACTCAATAACCTGGTTGGTCGTCCGTCTTCGCTTAAATCTTCGATTAGTAAAAGACTAAAGACAGTAAACACGTATCAAATATTACTTATATTGAACTATTAATGGAAAAAGGACATTCTCTTTGTTTTTTAATTGTTTCGTAATTGTCGTGTAAGTACCCTCGAATACACGTAGTGTCGAGGTATTTTTACTTTCTCCGCTTGTCTTAGTTTGCATGTTTTGGGTACGAAAGAAACCTAGTAAGTCATTCGGGAAAGGTTTTCCAGGGGGAGGGGGGACTTACGACACTATCTCTCTACCCGTTAAAGCATTAGGGAGTGTCTATATTCAGGTTCTATTTAGTGCAGTGCGGCTGATTCACACGTCCATTATTATGTTTTGGTATTGTTTGATACTATGATACTATGTGAGTATTTAGCTTGCAGCCATCAATTCCACCATCTTGATATCTCTCCATACTACGTTCGCAGAATGACTTAGGTGCAGATACATTGCTACAGATATGTTTGTCATTGACTTGTGAACGTATTTAATCATACACGAAATCCTTAGCAAGTGTCTGCTAATTCCATAACTTTTAATGATATTTATGTGTACTTATATGGATGCTGTTTTAAACCAGTGGCTCTCGTGTGCCCATGGAGCCTAAGACAAACGATTGATTTGGGATTTTTAGTGAGGCTTGTGTTAAATGACCACTGCCCAGCTTCCTGGCATATTCCAGGTTGCTGGAGGGACGGAATTTAATCAGGAAATCATATATCTATTGTAGTTACGAACAGTTGGTATTCCAGTCCGACGTTGAGCATGGGGCGACTGTGGGTCCAATCCTGGAATTTTGCGGCTGAATTTGTACTTTCCGGGCCTATAAATCACCACAAAAACACATACTAGAGACCTCGACTGTATTTAGTGGTTGATTGAAAAGACCTTCTTGTCAGGGTGTCGACATGTTGAGTGGCAGGATTGCTATAGACCATTCATCATCTCGACGTACTGTTTGGAGAAGCGTTTATAAGAAAACTGATAGCCTTTGTCAGACATAATATCACAGACAATTTTTTCTTTCAAGATGGAGTTAAGCGGCACTTCAGAGATCAAAAGAAGGTTCTATATTGGATTTTAATAGGCACTGTATCTTGCTGATGATGAATCCTCTGCAGACCGAAAGAATTCTTGTCCTTTGTTTGTTACGGTGACAAGAGAGCACCCGTAAGTTGTCAAACTTTGGGAACGACTTGCTCACCCAACATTTTGTAGTTTAAGTCAGGTCATGTACGATGTGATATGAAGCCGTCTTTCTAGTGATGCTGTATTACTTGACGCCATTCGAAGTTTAGTTTTCTTTCGGTGTCGTGTGGTTTAACCCTTTCATGTATAGTGTTATTGCTGAAAAATACAGTCAACAATGGACTGCGTGTCACATGACACGAATTAACCAATAACACTAACGCTAGGTATCGGATACTACTTTAGTTAGCCAGTGTTATAGTAAATTGTTTTCGGCTCATTATATCGAGATGTTCGGTATTTCGGGGGTTCGTCATATCTAGCGTTTACTGCTTATGTGAGTCGGGACCAAAATTTAGATTAAGGGAGCTTACTCACCGAGGTGGCATATGCGACGTGGCATGTCACTTGGGAATGAACCAATACAAAAGTATTAAACCTTTCACACCGAAGTTGTACGCCACGTGGCAAATGCGACATGTCACTTATGTTCCAGTCGAGAAACGGACAATACCATTTTTAAAATCATGCCACATCGCGCAGTTTCTTCTCAGCCAATCAGGATAGTCTTTGGTCGACGAGTTCCATTTCAGTGCAAACAATTTTGTTTTTCTAAGCAAAAACAGTCACGTTATTGGGGGGCTCTAAAAAGTGTTTAAGATACTATTAGAAGCCTAGTATGATATGTGAATACCTGATTTCTTACAATTTTCATATCGACTTTCATGTCACATAAACTATGTTATTTTTCGTAGTCTTGTTGATAATGTATGACGATGCGAAAATATTTAAAAAAAGAATTGACTCTTATATTCATTAATTTTTTGTTTTTATTTTTGCGAGTAATAACTCTGGCTAACTGAAGTAGTGGTCGAACTATAGCGTCGGTGTTATTGGTTAATTCTTGTCATGTGACACGCAGTCCATTGTTGTCTAATGTTAATGAGGAGTAACACATCAACAGAAAGGGACAAGAAATACCATATCAGGCTTCTAATAGTATCTAAAAACACCTTTTACAGCCCCCCCCCCCCAAAAAAAAAAAAAAATAACATGATTGTTTCTGCTTAGATACACAAAATTCAGATCTCAATAGACGAACTTTCGATGTATCGAACATCTCGAGGTAACAGGCCTAAATCGTTCTAACTTCCTTGATGTGTTGGTGGACATTGACATCAAGCTGTAGGCAATTTGGGGACTGGTGTCTGCGATCTATGTAACTTGATCAAGGAAAGGACTGCCATCCTGGCCGTCTATCTGTCCTAAGCCTATTAAAAATGGCAAAGTATCACCGAGACGAGAGGGTATGAAATAATCAGTTTTAAAAAATTCTACTTTCTAGTTCAGTCAGGAGCCTCTCTTTCAAGTAGCAAGCCTCTCACTGGAAAATCATACGGTCATGGTATGACTTGGAGCATTAACAGGCTTAACCTGGTGTTTCCCTGTCATTCGTCTTGTAATCTTGATCTGTGTTGAGCTGAAGAAGGATTCGCCATTAATGATGTTTATATTCAATAATGGATGAGTTTGCATTTATATCTTCATGCCTTCGCAATATGCTAACAAGATCCGGGTGGTGACATATTTCTATTTCTTTAAAATCTTTAAAGAAGTAACCGTCACAAATCCTCTCGTCTCAAGAAATCGAGCTTACGAAGTTAAAACGCTTACCAGGTAAATTCCGACATGAGTGAAGTCAAGGTTGCCCGGCCTTGGAAACCTTACAAAGAAGCGGTAGTTTTGACCACAGAGGAAGAAGACTAGGCCCAGTCTTTTTCCTCTACGGTTATGACGCTCTTATTCCATAGGGAGTGGGTGAGTCGCCACATAAGTTTTTAGAATTTTTATGCGTCATTTCACTTGTATCTTGTAGTGTGGACGTTGCGGTCGTCGCTTCACGGATTATGGAACGTACAAGAGACACACTCGTCTTCATACTAATGACTTTCCCTATATATGCCAAGTGTGCCACAAAGCTTTTAACAGACTAGACAGTTACAACAACCACCTGTTGACGCATTCACAAGAAAAACCCTTCGTCTGTGAAGTCTGTCAGAAGGAATTCAATTACAACAGTTCCTACAAACGCCATCTTCGTTCCCACTCCACTGAATGGAATTACACATGTAATGTTTGTAATAAAAAATTCACACGCAGTGACTCTCTTAAGTGTCACAGCCGCGTTCATGAGTTATCTTGTGATGCTGATAAAATCGATGCCTTAGAATCAGGTGAAGATATAATTGTGACCAATCTACCCCTTGAAAACGAACTAGTTATTAGTGGCATGGATACAGTGCCAACAGTTTGTGATGACCAAATGATAAACCTACCGGCCACCTATGCGAACACGTCGCAGATGTGCTTGCCAACAGCGGAAGCGTCTGGCGATGGCTTGTTAAACCTACGGAATGCGATGCAAAATGAAATCGAGGGCAGGAATGCGGAAATAAGCTTTCCAAGCACAAGGGCAGTTCGGTCAGTCGAGGACGTTGCAAAGAATGCAAAAAGTGAAACAAGCTCTTGCAGAGTTCCGTTTCGAACAGGGAAAGAAATTACGCCTTCTTGCGGAAACTCGCAAAACCTAATCGGTACCGCAATTCGAACGAGTCAGAACGTGAAACCGCTTGCAATGAGTGAGAGCCAGCGGCATTTTACGTCCGTCTCAGTACAGACGGAGCCAATGTTTAACGAAAGCCCAGAGGCCATGCGTGAGTTTCTGTGCAGTATCGACTCTCTGATGAATCCTGCATCGGCTTTAGCGACACCGGAAAGTAATGTTTCGGCATCAAGCGGTCTGCACTCGCCGAATCCAAAAACTATACCACGAGCGCAAGACATGTCCGCCGTTAATAATTTTATAAAATCAATTACAACTCCTATATTGGAAATGATCCAAAGAAAGGAACCTTTAGTATCCAAAAAGGACCAGGAGATTAATTTAGAATCAGATGAAGTACCAGATATGCAGGAGTTTTTAAATCAGTCAGTGGGCTCACCTTCCATATCTGAGGCCAGCTCTCAGGATGACAAAGACATGCATTACAGCTGCTCCGATAACGGTGATGGGTTAAATGCCAGGCCTTATAAGGAAGGATCAGCTTGTAGTAGCTCGTTGTCTTCATCGTCTATAGCCACTACCAATGCATTCCTATGTGATTCACCAAGGAATCATAATGATAAAAGCGATGTTTTAAGGGGAGAGAGAGAAAGATCTCAGTCTAGCTGTATCGCGCATGCGTCTGGTGTATCCTCGTTTCTAAGAACTGATCTAAGTAGGATCCTGTCTTCAGAATCATCTACAGGACTTGCAGGTTGCTTGCTTCCAAATTCTACCAGTGGTTGTAACAAGGGGAACGGTCAGTCATACGAGTTGCCTGAAAAAAGGTTACCTAATGAGAACTCGGGTCTAGTAACATCTCAAAGTACTTATAATCTTTTGGACGCGGCTAGTGTTGCTCAAAACAACAATAACCGGGCTCGTAGATTACCAGTAGTTCCATGCTTGGGTGCAAACTGCTTAACTTCAACGTATAACCGTGAATCAGAATACAGGAGTCAGAAGTTAACAGGGACCTCAGCGATGATTGACACGAGCAACAGCAGCCCAGAATTAGCTTCAGACATCAACATGCCTCACCAGATAATGGAAGAAGACCCTGAAATTGGTGGTATTGATTGTTGAGGGTAGCCACTCTTAAATTGTGTTTAAGTAGGAATTGCGTTTCAACTACTTGAAACACCATATTTAATTGATTATTTCTCAGGACTCTGTCAGACTGTGCAAGTTCTGTAGCGTTGGTTGCCAACATTCCGTTTCTCATCCCCCTTGTGCTGAAAATCAGAAATTAAGTGAGTACCCTATCATCCTGAATTTCCATCGAGTAATCCATGCTAAAAATGTTGCAAATTTTTTCTTTCATTCTTTCAATTGTAGCTAATTAGATAATTTAACATACATAAAAATGCATTTGTACAGGTACAGTATTACATTACTCTCAAAACTTGGTGGAGAAACGAAGAATGTCGTGGCCTTGTCTCAAGTACAGAATCCACGCTCTACGGTGTGTTGGGTTACCAACTGAATCATGGTGAGATTAAAGCAATATCTTTCATTTCTCTAGCTACCCGGCCCGGCCCAAAGCAAGGGTCAACGGTATGGCCTCTCCACTCTTTTGCTAAGCAAAATTAGGTATCTATGTAAGGTCGGAATCCATGTTTTAAGCATCGTAGGTGCACGTTTCCTCGAGGCTCATATTTGAAGGTTTTTCCTTGCAGCCAAATATAGCGCCGGCCTTCACTTAAGCCTTGGACAATTTTAGCCATTCGCTCCTGTACTAGTAGACACCGACATCCAGGTTATAGGAGCTTAAAAGTAAGCTTTCGGTGCTATTTGGGTTTACCTGGAAAGGACGGTGTTTCAGTCACATCATCAATCCTGGCCAATGGTAAGTTTTCCATTTCAGAGGAATTTTAAATGAAAAGTCGTAAAAAGCCAAAGACACCCAATATTTGGAATGATCCAGAGTGTTGGACATGAATGGTTTCCTGGCTTAAGTTCCACTTGTATTCTCAATTACTGAAGCAATGAGAAACGTTGCCACTTGTTTCTCTATGAACTAAGCTGTGCTGAGTCCGCCAGCAAACTCTGTCCACTTCTCAGGTTCCCAGAACAGCTCCCAATCTCCCATTTGTGAATATCAGCATCCCGCTCTACTCGATTTGAAGCTCATCTTGTCTCTGCTACGTACTTTGACCCCGAAAGGACTGGCTTCCAGTTGCATCATTAATTCAGAATCCATTATAGGTCTCGTAAGTACCTAAGACATGATTTAATAAATATTCACAGAATTTGTGGAGAAGTGAACAGTATTGTCACCGACGCTGTAAGTCAGAACTAGAAAAGTTGACATCCGAAAGTATGTAAGATTAGGGCCAAAGTAATGGATCATCTTTAAAATATCAAAAAATACTCTGTCACTCCATGTTGTTAGCGCAGAACAAACCCGGTAAGTGCTTCTATTTAATTTTGTACACAAGTCCAATTTCCAATGATAATCAGATCTAAAAGAAACGAGTGGATGTCCCATTGCCGAGAGATATAACATGGTAGTACTCCTTTGATGCTAACCCCTAGCTGACCACACCCTACTCGCCTCGCCCCTCAAGTTCAGAATACCCCCAGGATATCTACTTTAATTTCTTTAACTAAAGACAAGAAATCTAGTACTCCTTAATTATTCACTTGTTTAGTCGGTCAGAGAATACAATGTTGGAAGTTTGGGTAGTTGGAAAAATGGTGGACTGGCTCAGGTTTAGAGCGAGTATTCAACAACAAACAACGAGGGTACCAATAATGTGACTGTGTAGTTTTAATTTTTTTTATACTAGAGAATGCTATTCAATTCCTTTAGTCTTTAGCTTTGATAAAAAATTTTCCTTATGAACTTCATTTTTAGTTATTATCTTTGTATCAATTGATTTTGTTTTCAATGATGAAATGGTAAATTTTGGGTATAAAATGCTCAATTCATCTGCTACCGCCTACAATGGGCAATACACTTACTCTCCATGACGTCGGTTAGAGTATTAACTCAGGAACGGGGGAACAGGGGGCAGAGGGGGCCATCCCCCAAAGATTCGCCAAATTTCCATGACCGCTTTTCAGCTGTATCAATCTTGAAATTGATTGCGACAGACATTGTGTGACATTCACAGCAAGATATGCATATCAACAAGAAACAGCCCTTTCCACACAATGACCACCTTAGTGGAATGTGAAAAAATAAATTTGAAATCCAGCCTACTTGACCTCCCTCAATCCGCCTTACCTTCCCCCGTCGCTGTAACTAGGGTAAAAATACTAGCTACAGTTTAAAAATTTAGGGGTATTCCATTACTGGTAAGGATGGAGTCTTCGTCGCATTACCTTGTTTGGCGAAACGGTAATGTTTAGAAGAGAATGGTACGTTTTCTACTAAACATAGAATGTTTAAATATACTCCTTTAATGACATTTGCGTTTCTATGGAGTTTCTTTAATCATGCTCTCTTTTCCTTGAGGAATTAAATTTATTTTCAGGGCTTCGTGGAAGTATCTGAGATTGTAGATCATTCGCTGAAAGGTTATGTATTTAAGTAGTGAAGGATCAAAATTTTAAAAATATTTTTATTTTCGTAAATTGAACACCCTTCTTCAATTAGTCCGAAGGGGCTATGCACTGAGCGCAGGAATGTATTATCAATAGGAACTGTATTTGACTTGTAATTCGAATCACATTGCATATCTCCGTATCCTACGGGCTTGCTTTTGAATCTGGGTGTTCGAGTGTGCCTCATAGATGGCTTCTCAGCTCAAATCGAGGGGCGTCGCCCTTTGACGCTCCAGCTGCCCCTTATTTATTAGTTAGCCAGTTTGGTACTTTTATTGTTTATTTAGGATAGTTTCAACATCTGGCCCTTAGCTCCTCAGGGGTTTTTGATTGAGAGATTGGTATGCAGTCTTTTACCAATTAATGAAGTAACTACCAACACGAACAGAGATTTCCTTGTGTGGGACCAAACCAGAAATGCTTTTAAGACCAGAAGGGCTTTCTTATGTGATAGCAATGTTAAACATATTTAGGGCAGCATTTTGTAAACGCTACTGAAAATAATTTTTATACGTTTGTCGCTATCGTCTGAGAAAACATACCCCTAACTAAATAGACTCGTTAGTTACTCGACCTTGGCTAAATGCTGGCAACGATGTACCCATTATGTTATTTTGTAAAAACCTACGAAAACATTTATACACGTTTATTGCTATCGCATATTAAGGAACCCACTCACCAAGTAGATTCGTTAGTTACTCAGTCTTGGTTACGTGGTGGCAACGACACGCTAGGTTCAATATTTTCTAAAAGACTATAAAAACCTTTATACACGTTTGTCTCTATCACCAGTAAAGAACCCCCTCCCCCCGAATAAATAATTCGTTAGTTACTCGGCTTTTGGTACGTTGTGGCAACGATATACTCAGTGAAATATTTAGTAAAAGCCGATGGAAACATTTTTTCGTTTGCTGCTATCACCTGTGAATGAATTCCCTCAACCAAATACGCTCGTTATTTACTCGGCCTTGGTTACGTGGTGGAAAGGACACTCCGAATGTCGTATGTTCTAAAAAACAATGAAACATTTTTACACCTTTTCACATGTGAAGATATCTGCTGGACTCAAATAGACTGATAATCAATCAATCGAAAGTCGCGACTAAACTATGACTGATATGACTAAATGACTGGCTAAACTATGACTGATATGACTAAATGACTGACTAAACTAAGACTGATATGACTAAATGACTGACTAAACTATGACTGATATGACTAAATGACTGACTAAACTAGGACTGATATGACTGGAATAGTCAATGTTATATGATACTTAATCACTGTGTCCAGCTTTCGTATCTCAGAACTAACATCTTTGAATTTTTTTCAGGAGAGTCCAAATGAGGAGAGACTACGCACACTTTACGAAAAAATTATTGACAACTATGGGCTTCTTGAAGTCGGTGAGTTTTGGTTTTATGTGGTTTGTGTTGGACGTAAGTTAGATCATCCCCATCACAGGAGACCTGGATTATGCCCTACCTCAGGCTAGTCACAGAGGAGTTTGAAACGGTTTTGTTCCTCTTTTCAGCAACGCCTTCTTCTAATTACGAAACAAACCCATTTCTTATTATTTTGATGAGCGTTGACTAGGGTTTATATGAGCCAATCGAAGACGAATCGACATTGCAAATAGATTTTCCTACGAAATTCGCAACCGTTCAACTACCCAGTTCCTCAGTAAAAACGTATGAATCACTCAGTCACGTTTTAGCATTGGAGAGTATTCAAACATATCGTTAAAAATAACACGTTCATGCGTGACACGTTTTCTGTGACGTGTGTCATTGCAAAACACGTTAGTTGCTCGTTGGTACCTGCCTACTTATCTACGTACGTATTAACGACCCAACAAATTAAGAAACTAAATATCTAGCTATTTAACTATCTTACTAAACTAACTAACTTACCAACCTAACTTAGTAAACTATTTAACTTGCTGATCTAACTAACTTACTAATCTAACTAACTTACTAAATAAACTGGTGGTTGATTGGCCATTGGGTGTCATACGTTAACTACGACGACAAAAAAACTCGAAACTGTAGACCTCATTTCCCTTGTCGACAGTTGTCGTTATGCTAAGACCGTCACCTCGATGCCTTTATCGCTCGACGTACGACGTAAAGTTTCGAATGCGCTCCGACGAACTATAAAAATTTTTACATTTGATTTTCTACCTTTTTATCTCCGCGGATCGCATATATGGTGCGAGTTGTCCCCGAATTGCTGGTCACAAAGCACAATTAGGATAACACAGAGAAGATTGTTCACAACAGAAAACAGTATTATGATAGAATTTCTTTCTTCGTGCCTTGTTTTGGCTACAATTGTTAGAAACATGTTTTCCTTCGCTGCTGTTGAAACACAATTTCTGCATGACTGTCATGTTTTGCATGGCGTCTTCACTTTACCCTTGCATTTATTTCAAAGAAACCATGTGGTGTGTCATATTTATCGATTAGTTGATCTCTTGCATGCCATTTTGGTATGCTAATTTCTCGTCGGCAGTCGTCCTTAACGCCGTTATTAGATTACCTTATTACGTCATATTAAGCCGCGTATGTAATCAAGCCGCATTAAATTAAGCCGCGCTTTAATTGGGCCGCAATTCACAAAAATTAGCATTTTAGGGGTTTTTAATTAGGCCGCAGGAGTCAACAGGCAGTTTGAGATATAATGCTTTTTAAAAATACTCCTTCTATTTTCTCCTCAACGCCACTTAAAATCTATGCAAATGGGTCCAATGACAGTTCCTCTTCGTTCCTTGCTTTCCTTACAATAAATTAAGCCGCGTTTTAATAAGCCTTGTTTTAATAAGCCGCGCCATTAATTAAGCCGCGGTTTTAATAGGCCGCATTTTTGAAGGTGCGACCTATTTAAGTACGCGGCTTAATTTGGCGTATTTAGGTATTGAACTTTACGGACAACCGAGCAGGATAATGACCAGGTCTTTCAAGCGAACAGTATCACTGATTGTCTCAACATAGTCTTCCAACGTTTTTATATAATTCGTGTGATCCACTGTCTTTTACCCTTTCAACAACATTCAACTTTCTTCTGTAGAAAATCTTTATCTGAAGTGTCCTCTTCAGGAAGTCTTGTTCCAGGCTCTTGTTTTAAATTTACATGAATCTGCAAATTTGTCGATACTTAAAGACAAGTCTCGGCGACGTCCGACTTCTGGCGCTTTCTAAATTAGTTTATTCGCGGGAGAGCTACGGCCTTAGCACTTCTCACCTATGGCAATATTTCAGACATCTTTTGAATCAGAAACATCTTTAGTTAGAATATCCATAGGTAGTAGTTTCGTTTGTTAGTTTCCTCATGTTCAAACTTATTTTGGCGAAACTAGGACCTACGTCCATTTATACTGTTGTCTGCGTCCAACAGCCTATTAGTTGTAAACCTGGCATGAAGATCAAATATCTCAAAACACAAAGTTTTCCCTAATCAAATAGGAGTTTGGATCCGTAAATCACTATTGAGTTGGAGAGATAGAGAGTCATCAGCTGCATAATTTGGTGGGGGGATGATGGAAAAGGTGTTGGGGGAATTCTGTCTCTGACTGAGGCGGCGGGGGCTATCTGGAAAAGTACCATCAAATATAAGCATTATGATCATCGATCTGTTTTCTTTAGACACTTCTGTCTCGAAACGTACAAGAACCGCGAGAAACCAATTATTAGTACATAAAATCGCACCAGAATGATTTTCCACTGTGAGGCAAATTATATAATATGGAGAGTCTCGCTACCCAACTTAGTAGTTTGTACTGTGTATTTAATACGCAAGAACTGCAAATGTCGTATTTTCTGAGAAGGGGCGCGCCTGCTGTGCATAGTATGCTCCTGTGTCAATGATTGAGAATTACTGTTAGTTACTGTCGGGCCTAGTTGAAAAAAAGTACTGTAAAAAGTAGCACCAAATAACAATATACTACAACGATGCAACCATTTTGTCAGCCCCATTGTTTTTATTTTAGTTTACGTCATACTGCACGTTTTAAAATTTACACTTATGACCGGAAAGAATTATTACATAATCGATAAGCACCCGTTCATCAATTGAAAACGTTATGACGAATGTCGTTGAAATTTGTTAGCAAGAGATTGGCTATTAAACGGAAGCAAAGGCTTTGCGACCTCTTTGAAAAATGTGACACGATGTCTAATATTTTCATGGGCTCTTGCCTTCCTAATCTATACGTCTTCAAACACTTAAGATTCTTTTGACCCCCTTCCCCCTTTCAAAACGATCTCGTTAATGTATGACTCCATGGGGTGATGAAGTCTTGAAAACCCAGTTATTGACTATTTGTGAACATAAATGATCGTGATGAGAGAAGATTGAAAGCCATGGAGTGAAGTAACCGAGGTATTCACTGCAAGTGAATATCATTAAGTTTGTTTTGCTTGAGGGATGAGTCTTACTCATCCTCACAGAATGTAGCAGGCTCCCACCCGCTAATACATGAAGATCCCAACGGTGAGGGGTTGAAAGATGTACCGAAAATAGCTTTAGTTTCGTTGGCATAAGAGTCGAACGCCCACACTTTCAACTCAACACAGATTTTTCTTCAGCACAAAATTTGATTTAATTTTAAGATACACGTAGCATTCCATTGATATAGAATTAGTTAATTATTGGCACAGGTTGGTTGCAGCTAGAATCGCTGCACTGTAGTGCCCATCTAATTGAAGGGTGTTCCTTACAGAGCGAGCACTAGGATCACAGCCCCATCGAACAGCTTTCATTCACAAGTGGTAAGAAATACATGCTGCGCACCTGTGTTGCTTTCAATGTAGGTATGAGAAAAGATGGACCAGTAATTGCGGTTTGCTTAACTTTTTATTTTATCTGATTGTATGCTGTCAATAGAAAAACGGAGTTGTTAATTTCAGTCCATTAGCTGTTTGCCAGCTTAATTTGATATATTTCTTTCAATGCTGAGCTTTCTTAGATGCTGAAAATTATATCTCGCTGTAATTTTGTTTAAAATTTGTCTTACTTAGCAGTTTAGGCAATTCCATGGATTTGATGAGTTACGATATGCAGCGCATACTGATAAATGTCTGTTTTACCACATGATTGTTCGGTTTGCCTCACTTATTATCTAAGCCACAAAATTTTTGCAACCTTCAAATCGTAATGTGACTTGTGGAGGAAGGGAGGAAGGAGGAAGGGAGGGGAAATTTTGAAGAGGGGAATTATTTTCATATGGCTTTTCCAGTGTGAGCTTATACAGCTCCTTTATGTAAGTACTGTATAAGTCCTCGCTGAAAACAAGAAATTAAATAAAATTTAGTACTAATATTTTGTAAACACTTTGCAGCACAGGACATACCAGTTAATGCGCCAAATTGCTAAACTTTCTTTTCCATTATGTTCCAAAACCTCTTGTTATTTAATGGCTGTGAACTGTGGCAGTTAGCCAGTTTCAATGTACGTTTTATGCCTGGAGAACATGCATGTAAGGGGGCTTCATCTATTTCTTGTGCTGCATCTTCTTGTAACGAATGTACAAAATGTAGCGTAGGTAAAGTAAAGGTCTAATAGCGTAATGGTTTAATGAAATAAAACTCCTATAGAGAGCCCTATCTAGCTCGGTATAACATGCCCCCCCATTTCATAATTTATCATATATGTAGATTTATGTGTGCAGTGTAATCTGTTTATTCATTATCACCAACATTCCATTTTTGGGAATTTTTAACGAAGCACGATTATTAACGTATAAAGCATGTCGTAATAGTTTTGTGTGAGATAGAAATGAAGTGACAGTTCAAAGACGCTTTACTAAACAACAAAACGGTTTGAGGTACTTAGATTCAGTACCAGTCTCTCTTCCTTATGACAGTGTGCAATTAATAGTTTTCAAACGCAGTCATTATATTCATTGTCTTTGATGCTTGCCATCAATCCATATCGTATAGAGTTATTACGTATTGGCAAGCAATACCCCGATTGGCTATAAAAGTACTTTCGTACTACTCATTGCTGGGTGGTGATAGACTTGTTTTCACAGCGGAACGCCGATGGATTCTGTTGTGTAGAGTTCTTTCGCTTAGTGGTGTTGGTGGCAATGTTACTTAAACTCCAATCCACAGTAAAGACGACTGAACTTCGACCGCCTGCTGCCCGTGAGAAGAGATTGCAGAGGAAATTCGACGACGTGCAAAGGGGGTTAAACATATAAATATCAATAGACAGAATGAGTATAGAATGTAAGAAAAACAAGAGATGGTCTGTATAATTCACTATCAAAATTAAGAATTCGTAGCACCTTTTCTAACCATATCAGTCTTTCACGAATGCAAATCATTTTGTGATCAATGTTGCGACCCCCGCGTCTCCATCCAACGGAGGTATTTCTGCGTAGAATTTTTATTGTATAATACAGTAAATCAATTCTTTTTTTATATTTTGTCTTAAATTTTCTTTTGTTTACTAAACAGATGCCTGGCTGGATTATCTACGATTTGAGATGAACATTCCGGCGACAGCAACAGAGCGAACTGGAAAAATTTATTTGAGGGCTATGAAACAGTTAAAAGATCATATGGTGCCAGACTTTGTCAGTAAACTTTCCTTAATCCAGGCAGGACAGTTGTAGATGAACTAAGTAATTTATTTCTAGTGATAATTGATTGTAACACAGTCCGAAAATAACGTTGTTAGTTCAAATGACAAACCGTACGAATTTTTAAAAAGAGATTTTCTGTCACAGATGTCATCAATGTTAGAGTCTCATTGAAAATTTAATTTCTGTTCCAGGCACAAAACCCGTTAAATGTCAGACGACTTTTGAGTAAAAGCTCTCCCTCTAAATTAAACCCACCCCCATCTACTAGCCTTTTCCCGAACATACGCCTTCCCTATTAATGGAAGCCTTTTAGTAGAATCCCTCCTGTGAACTGTAAATTACTTACTAACCACTGAAAGGCTAGAACTTGTATCCTGTTTATTGAAGGAAGTGCCCATTTTTTGTAGGTCCAATAACCAGACGTTAGAAGAGAAGAGAACCCACCTTTTTATTTTCAGGGCATAGAATTATTGGCTACGTTCACACTTTTAAGAACTTTACTCTCATTTCCTAACCAATATCATTCTCCAACTATCAGATACCTTATACGGTATCGAGGAGGGGTTATGTTAAATTTCTACTACTTGAATAAAATTATTCAAACGTCTGACGCACCATGAAAGGCGATCGAGCAAAAGTTTTAAAAGCGTTGAAAAATGGAACAATACATACTCGGTAAAATTAGTAAAATTAAAAAATATGCCGATTTATATATTAATTAGATCGAATAAATTCATTCAATCTGATTTAGAAACTATAGATTGAAGAGTCATACTGACAGCATCCTATACCAGAACAGTGATGCAAAAACTGACGGGTACATCAGCATTGCAAGCCATTTAGGTAATCGGAAGCCATTTGCATAGAAACCAGTTCGCTTTTAGTGTGGTATCGTTTGCATTTGGGAGAAACCTCTTTTTATGTAGGCCTACACCTCATATGATGAGAAGCATTCTTATAAGAAGGACGAGGTACTAATTATGACACGTTGTAAAACATTTTAAATGCATGGTGAGAGTCAATTTAAAGAAAATCGTAGAAGGCTTAGGTAAGCAACATGTTCAGTTAAATAGGATATCGGATGTCGCTTTTATGAGATGTTCAGTGAATTTTGAAACTTAATAGAGATTATGCCACTGCCTTGTTTTTAGGTCAAAGTACTTGTGCTTGTTAATACGGACACTGCATACGTTAAGCTACGGCTACAGCTAACGTGAATTATCTTAAAGTAGATAGTTATGTATTACATCCCTACAGTTCATAGTGATATACCCGAAAGTACTCTGTATTTCAGCAACGAATATTAAAATATCCAACCATTAATAAGGGATGTTTTCTTCCTGTTATGGTCAACTTGTTCCTACTTTTGATGCTGATAATAATCGGACCTTTGTTGCATGCCCCTTAGCGCTTTATTGTAACGCAGCGTGCCTCTACATGGCCTTGAAGGATAACTACAGTCTTCCAGACAATGACCAGAGAAGTTAGTGGCTTTGTCCTTTTTCAAATCAATGAACATAACATGAATTCAAGTGCGGAGGCGTATCTTTCCGCATTTTCAACTGACCCGGTGTTAGGGGACTTTTGTCTTAATACCTGAGATATCGACTTGTCAGCAAGAGCCATTGCATCGTGTGAAAACGGCATCTTTTGTAGCTAGCCTTGCATTGCATTCCGTAATAGCTTTTCTTTGATTAAATTAATTTCAGTCAATTTTTAATCTTTGTGCGGAATTGAGCCTTTACTGACATCAAGGAAAATCATAAAGGAAACTGGCATACACAAAATTGTTGTGGTCAGCAAACTATGCTTGTTTTAATTGGTGAAGCTTAACCCGACCTGTGTAACTTGAATTGGGGTTTAAGTAAATTAGGGTCATTAAATATCCAGCCCTTGCCATCTTAGGTGGTATGACATTTTTTTCTATTTAAGTGTACATTGTTGGTTATCCCAGCTAAAATGTTGAGCAATAAAGTATACAGATTTAATGCAATCCAAGTTTTAAGATTTGAACTTTCTTTGTCAGTCCAGTGTTCACATAGCTAATTGCCTACAACAAACTTCTTTTATGACTTCCGTGTGAGTAGCGTAATACTGCTATTTCATTATGCCCACTAGCATACAGTACCTAGAAAGATGTTAAGTTTAAAGGTCAAACATGCTACTCCTTGAGGTCAAAGCGTTGCTTATTTGGAATTCGTTCATTTGCCTTTTCCAAATGCGAGGATGCACTAAAAGAAGATAGCTCAACAAAACAACTCATAAACACAATATATATATAATGATGTATAACATAGCTTGATCATGACAAAAAATGTTACAAAAAATTAGGAAATTAAATTGTGATACCTTTTTGATTAAAAAACAGCTTTCCCTTATAATTTTCCGTTCCCTTCAAAATTTTAGAAGTTAAGGTCAACAAGGTTCAAAAACAGGTCATCAGGTCGCTTTGTACGTTATTTTCTTGGTAGCAATGAAGGCAGCTTCAGATTTTAAAAGCACTTTTGTTTTTCTGTTATCTACTGCTTATGACTAACATGATGAAGCTCTGTTTTCACACAACAAATGCTACCTCGAAGTTGATGTTATTTTGATGGTTATCATACAGCCTATTAGCAATGCCTTTCGGACGATGCCGTCGTGATTTGCAACGGATAAGCAAGAACTCTTCGCCTCATGAAAGCCCCTGAGGACCTTCCGACCACCGCTATCAATGGTTTAGTCTTCTACTCAATAGATTTTGTACTGCGGTAATTGGTCATCGCCATGTGAAAAGTCGCATGAGGATGCTATTGTATGCTGAAATGATCGATCCTTTGGCATTCCCAGCCTTTTCTTAACGCCTGCTGTTACTTTCGTTTCAATAATTGCTGCCAAGTTTTGCAATGCATATCTGTAGGGATCATGCTTGTTGTAACGGCGAAGCAAGGTGTGTGAGTGTGCAAGCTTTGTCGAAAGCAAGAGGACTTGAAGGTTGCTCGTAAATAGTGGCTATTATTCAACACATCCAGGTAGGTCAAGTATTCAATCTATCATGAACATTTATTTTGAGAAGTGTATGTAAGGGAACAGAGAAGACTTAAAAGTTTGAACATCGGAAAGGGTATGCTTCGTTGTATGTGATGATTCATTTCATGAAACGAAGTGGACGATGAACTGGTGATTCTGTGTATAATATTTTATATCCACATTGATGCCAAATGATTTTTACTTTTTGCAACCCAGAACCGATAAAC
>JAAAKM020000498.1:20697942-20715509 GCA_010016025.2 Alatinidae sp. Z8VKAUB7J3
GTGATTCTGTGTATAATATTTTATATCCACATTGATGCCAAATGATTTTTACTTTTTGCAACCCAGAACCGATAAACATATATAATTTTAGGAAAGTCAAGAACGTAAGGATAACTATAAGAAGAGATTAAGGAAGGGAGTATAGATAAAGATTTTTTATCAAGGATATTTTGTTATTGAGTAAGTGTAGACTTCCGTGGGGTTTTTTTGTCCCGTTTTTGAGATAGTAAAAGCTTTAAATGAGAATTATGCTTGCCAACTGCTATGCCAACCAGCTGCTGCCAGAAAAATTAGGCAATTTATGTTGTTAAGAAGAAATACCTCTGAAAGCAGACCTGATCAATAAGAGATCTTAGAGTTCGTGTATTGCATCGCAATGCTGCAAGATGTTGCGTCACTAGCAGGTTTACTATATCTGCCCTCAATTTTTTTCTCGAAATAGCTTAACTTGTGATGATTGAAATAATATATTAAACTATAAAGTAAATATTTTATACTACACATTTATAGAAACAGTAAATTACGAGATTTTTTAAGATATTAGTTATCCTATAACGTAGGAATGTTATTTATAAATATATTTGAAGGCAGTTATAACGAAAAAATATAGTTTTCTTTTATTCATATCCATGTTGTATCTTGGGATTGCTGACCTTGGTCACAAATCATAGGTTTTCATGCTGCAATTTGTGATTGTCAAAGCTGTCATTGAAAGCTGTATCTTAAGTTACTTAATTGTAGTTGTATGGGAAAATTAAAGGAAACTTAAGTGTCATTTTAAGTCAGTTATCCAATAAATATCAATTTCCATTATTATCTAAGTAGGGGCTACCAATTCATAGCATTCTCGATGAAGGTAAGGTGTATCACCCTTGTTTTATTGCCATTTCACATATTTAATGCGTGAATGAAACGCATTGAAGATAATTATTTAAAAATCGAAGCACAGTTGGCATTCAGGATCTAGTGTCTAGTATTAGAAACGAACTAAGACCTTTTTTTGATCTTAATTACGTCGAATTCTTTATCCAACCAATTCTCTCATGACGATGTATCTGGGCGAGGGTGGGAAATATAGAGATGACAAATGATTCCAAAACGTCTTGTTATATGGCTTAGTATTAGAACTCGTTATTGCTGTGCTATTTTAACCCCCAATTACGATGCGCTGATGAATTAAAGTTTAAAGTATTTCCAACAGAAAGCATCTCATGGACATGCAAGATACGTTTCAAAATTTTACGTAGTTAACCTCAGCGTTTCGCCACTCCCTTTTACCATTGTCAACTGAACTTAAATATCAAAGTTGCATATTGTTGTAAAAAACTTTAACAAAATTATGCTTGGAATCTATTTGGGGCTGGGAAGTTTTAATACAATTAAAGTCTAATCGTTAATACAATGCGTAATATTTATGTCCTAATTGTAATCTTTTGCTTGTGTTCTTATTTTAATCTAATTTCAATCTGAAGGTTGCTAAACAACTGTCGTAAAGTTCTACATCTAAGCCTTGTGTGTAAGCAATTCAACTGCTTAAATACGTATACGTCGGCACAATACGTTTTTGTGAGATCTCTACTCCTTACAGTGGCCAACCTTCAAGTAACTAAAGTCGAACTTAACGATGTCACAGTAACGTTTGGACCTCATCAACTTCAGGCCATATTGACTGAATTGTAGAAAGCTTTTCTATCTGGCAGTTAAACATTATAACTTATGCACATTCCTCTTGCCATTATTGATGCGCGACACTCGTCTTAACGAGTTCTGCCAGATTGCAGACAACACGTAGGCAGTCGATAGCTTTCCACGGCAACAGTTACATACCCTAAGGCTGGAAAGGCCTATGTAAGTAACAAGGAAACAGGAAGGATCAACGACCTTATATCAACACTGTTCATAGCCTTCATATGTTTCTTAGATAATGCAACAAATGTACGATTCGGTTGTGAATTTCCAAGGATTCGACTGTTAGTCTTTTTACACGCTACCAATTACAGTACGAGAACTGAAGTTCAACTTCGTACATTTAGCACTTGTGAACGGAAAAGGAGTTTACAGATCAATTACCTATCATGTACACAGATGAAGACTGGTATCTTGTCACCCAGGATATAAGTTCTTTGTTGAGATAAATGGCACTTGTGATTTGGCAATTTAGCACCACATAATATCACTTCTTCCTATCTATAGCCAACGGTGCTTTGCGATGTATTTGCAGGGGACAGCTTATCCTTCTCTTTATACCTGAGACATGGCCTTTGGACATTCAGTGACCACTGCAAAGCTTATTAAACATAGATGGTTCTCTCCTCACCCATTCGCATGATATTGTTGGGCCTTTGTATCTGTGCCTGCATGAGAATGCTCTCGATACCACCAATTTTGCACATTTTAAAGAGGTTACTACTAGAAGTCATATCTTTAACTCTGTATTCACATATCGCTGAACAGCAACTTTTACGGGCAACATCAACTTTCATAATTTGTAATTTATTCTATCAATACGCTGCTGCTTGACTTAATTCCATTTTAACCATTTCTTAAAATGTCGTAGTTTGAGAAAGAGGTGCAACAATATTAACTGGAAAACGAGGAACAGTGATTATTATGACTGATGTAGGTTCAATATACCTTATTAACCCTGTAGCTTTTAACCAATTGTAGACATGGGCGTGGCCAATCGTTTCAACCTGTAGGGATTTCAATGGACGTCTATTTCCCCAAATCCATCGGGTCTTCACAATCTTCTTTCGTTTTTGTTTCTATGCATACTTTCTTTACTCATTTGCGAAGCAAAGCAATTGTATTAAGTCGGTCACCTTTTTGCTGCTCAGGGTAAATTCATTTCGTATGCTTTTTCAACATCTTTGTTGCCTATTTAGCAATGCATTCTCCTGCAGAATTTATCAAGACAATTGAAATTTACAAAATGAGAAATCCATGGCTCCTGTTTATAATACGCACCGCCCAGTCAGACAGTTTCAGTAACCCTTCAATACACGCGAAGAAAGTTCGAGCAAAGCATTTGGTGACATTAAGAAGGATACTCTAAATAACTGATAGAGGAGTGCAAACAGTTTTCGTGAAAAGTGAGAAATATACAGCTTATCAAAAAGTGCTAAAAGATGCACTTATTATAAATTTTATTCAATTTGAAAGAGTTACTTATTTCAATTTAGTTTTAAAATCTTCAAATGTTAAAATTATAAAAGCTCTAGTTGATTTCGTGACGAGTGAGAAAGAGTCTATTTCAAGAATCTGGAAATAAATATTAAAGTAGATGGTTTTACTATAAAATATCAGAGAGTAATTTCTTGTAAAGTGTATTCGCATAAATATTAACTTGATGAAAACATATTGCATTGTATAAAATAATGAGATGTTATAGCAAATTTGAATTTTCTGGTCATTTCATATAGCTAAAGCAGCATTTGATTTCGACGTTAGTGGATCATCTGATTGGAAACTTACCTCAATGGACTTTTAAGGGTAGTTGAAACAATTATTTATCTCGCACATTTGCTGCAAACCAATTTTCTTGGTAATGGTTAGAATTTTTGGAATGCTGCGTGTAATTCATCGCTTAATTTTCTCGTGTGGTAAGTGGCAGTGTGGTGTCCATTTAAGTTAAATTAGCTCTTGATTCTGTTGAATTATATTGCCACGCACGACAAAAGGAAATGATCTTCCATTTTGTGGTGGTAACCCAATAATTGAGTTGACTAGAACATACCACTGCACAATCTTATTGAATGCAATAATCGTAAAATGTTTCATACATATCAACATTTATGCTTTAATATGATCTCGAATGTGCTCTAGGGGTTTTTTAAGCACTTAAATACCTTTATGTGCATTTTTCGTATTAGTACCACCCTAGTGATTAATAATATTGTGAAAACGTTTGTAGCTGACCCTATTTTAGTTGGACATTTTGCTTATGATTCTGTGTGGAGAGGGAGCTAGGGCCATCTATGTAAGACCGCAAAAGTAAGGTTCCATGTGCTAAAATTTGGCACTCTTATAAAAGCTTCTTTTGGAATCAAAATAGTGTTTTCCCTTACAAAGACCATGGCAAACAAGTAAGTTTAGTGTTATTCGTTCCATATTTAGATAACTTAAATGCAGTTTTTATCGTCCAAGGAAAAATAAACCTATGACTACATATAGGACGGTAGAAATACCTCTATAGTGGTTTCTGAAATGCGAAACACTTTAGTGAAATCTATCCAATACCTCTTTAGTGAGTTGTCAGACTTTTATCGAATGTATTTAACAGTAAAGGCAGCTCGTTCCACACCTTCAGTTTGTACATCTCCTAGTTCTTGAAAATCATGATAAAATTTCTCTTAAACCTTAACGGTAATGATATGCCTATTGATTTATTGATTAGCGTAACCATTTAAAATTTTTCATGCATTCCTTAATCACTTACGTACAAACTATTTTTACAAGACGTATTTTTTAAAATCAGAATTGTGCAAAAGATCAAAGTTTCGCAAATTTTGCTAAAGATTAACAATTTTGCGTTGTTCGGTTTCTTCAAAAAGGACATGTTCAAAGTACCTGATTACTCGTAGATGCACAACTTTCAACTTTACATTTTCACTCTCAAAACTGTAAATATGACTTGGCAGCCGTTACAGCATCTCCACTTATTGAACATTTCATTTTTTCATTTTTCTTTTAACGTACTAACGGATAAAATTGTGAAGTGAAAAGACGTTTCCGTTATGTTTATTGTTTACCATTATTAAAAACACTTAACCACACAGACGAAAACAACTTGTTTTGTATGTTTTATTAACTAGGTGTAACCTGTTTACTGTTTGAGGGCGGGAAGAGTTTGCCTCATTAGAGGATTGCTATTGTATAGTTAAGCATGATGACAGTGCAAACTAATATCACCTTGCGCTAAAGTCTCTGATTTAATGTATTGGCATAAACCCGTTTTTATAAACCACAGAGGACTCAAGATACTTTAACTGGTAAGGTTTCTTTCAAGGATCGTCATGAAAGAATAAAATTAACAAAAAAGGGGGTACCATGAAATGAGCTTTTTCTGTTAATTTGCGTTATACATTTCATTGCAGGGAACGGGCAATGGTTGTCTAATGGTCTTTGGCAACATTTTTGGGAAAGCTCCTTAAAATTATTAGGGAACGGGGCAGGATTTCTAAAGTTAGCCTGGCGTGCACCGCTATGAGGCAATAGGCGGTCTTCAGGAAATGTTAAATGTTTAGCTCTTTTTTGCGATTCCTTCGTCCTTGAATCGTTTATGCTTCCAATTGATGTATTAAAAGAATAAACATGTACAATTTGTGCATCATTTATTAAAACACTCCCTCTTGCCTGGTTTATCAATTAAAGAAAAGCTAAACTTTGATCAATCAATGGGTGGAACTTCTCTGATTAATCAAAGCGATCTGTTTTCCCTTACATGTTGCTATTAATTTATTATGGCCACTTCTTGTCCCTTAGCATTGTCCTTGGCATTGAATATGTAGATTCTTGAGTTAAGACCTTACAATAAAAATATTGCCAACACTACATATCATATTGTCCTGAGACCAAAGGCGATGGAGTGGCTCTAAATGAGGAGGGGAGGGGGGCTTCAAAATGTTTTTTATAAGTCGCAGTAAAAATCGAGTAACGTAATAAAATAGTATTCAAAATGCACGGCAACGGACAGGGTTTACTGAACATGAAAGTTTGGATTCATAGCAACCAACAAATGAAGCTGAACCTACATTAAGAAACAAAACATGGGAGGAAGGCATGAGCCCAGTAGCATCGGTTTCTCGGCATTTTGGCAACAATGGGTATCTGTCCTCATTGATGACAGGGATGAGAGTCGATCTTACTTGGTGGTTGGGCCTGCCTTGTGACTTGCTTCTATGCCCCGTTAGCTTAATTTGAGAGACTTTGCCCTTGGACGTCCAAGCTGCACTTTATTTATTAGTTAGCCTGTTCTGCTTGCTTTTTGTATTTAGGATAGTTTCAAAATCGGGCCACTGCTCATCAGGGGTCTTTGATTAAGAGATTGCCCAGCGGCTTAACCGGGTCCGGCGCCAGAGCCTTGGACATACCGAATAAGCGTGATGACAAGCAATTGAACTGAATGCTCGACATTTGTATGGATGTCTTAACTTTTAAAGTGCAAGATCTATAAAATTCTGGATATACCAGTAGTACTCTCTTCAAAAATAATAGAAATACCCCCGACATAGGAACGCTCTTCTTTCAGTTTCTTTACTTCTTAACTTTAAATTTTCATTGCATTATGCCTGGCTCTCTGTTACAATATAAACTATTCAACTACCTCCGTCATTAAATGCTCTTTGTGTCCCCATTTCACGGCTTACCGTGACCTTTGTAAAGCAACCAGCTTCATCCAGAAATGCATCTGCATCTTCCTTTCTAAGGTTCCCAGATGTAATGTAAGTTATCGTGCGTGCAAACCATCCCACATGAAGGAAATACTAATTCAATATTTTAGTCTCTGCTCAAATTGTCTTTCAGTTAGCTGATAAACTTTTAAATGTCATTTTTACTTGCATGTCTTTTGCATTTGGACTTGAAATATCCGGTTTGACGAAACAACAATATTAATAATTCAGTTCCTTAACAACAATTCAGTGTATTCTTTATCATTTGTTAGTCATGGCACCTTTTTCCATTTAAAGGAGCCTGGCTCATAACCTTATGGACTTGGACTTGTAATATTAAGATTTTATGTCAAGTTGACAATTTTAATCCATTGTCCCATAGGAAAACCAATTGAGTGTTCACAATAGCACGATTCACGTATGAATAAGTTCTTTCTAGTTAATTTCTCCTAATCTTCTATAAAAGATAGTTCTGGCCTTATGGCACACTCATTCCAATATCAGGGCATCACGCAGTCTCAACTTGATCTGCCATACGCCAGCCGTTTCCCCGGCCCATTAGTCTTTTACACAGATTGCAGAAAACACTCATTCTTGAATGTACACTACTTTCGTTGCACCCGTCTTACTCGCCATCCATTTGATCTGCCTTAGTCACTCTCCAATATGTTCCCCTCTTTGCATTTTCACTACAGCGTTGAAACTTAATCAATAAATGATACAGGATGGATATTAAACGTCATAAATTGTTCGTCATATTCTATACATTTATTGAAACTCTAACAATAGTTAGTTGTGCAATGACTTTCGTGTGCTGTAAGAAAATTTTCTGTCAAAAGTGAAGCCATGCAGGTTTACGTGTCATCGTCAGTTTTCAAATGCCATAGTAGTTATTCATTGACAGTCTTGCTATTATCCTAGTTCTATCCTTCTCCGCAAAAGAACAATAACATCTCAAACCTTAAGCAATTTTTTAGGGTTCTTCTAATGGCATACCTAGAAGAATTTTTAATTGGTTTCCGTTTTTTAATCTCTGTGAAAATGGGTTTTAAATGCTAATACCCTTTTGTATGCGGATCTGCATTGCCTCATTAGTTGGCAGTGTGACAGCTATTTTACACGTCTTGTTCTATGTACTCTTTAAGGTATTACTTTGAATGTTGTTGGATGGATGAAGAAGAGTAGAGGAACTCCTTTTTGCCCGCAGTCACTTTTGGTCATATATATGGGGCTTTCCCTAGTTTCCGAGTCCATGAGACCTTAAAACGTTCTGTCCCTGTCATCATTATTGTATTTTGAGAAGTGTCGGATGTGGAAATATTTTAAGCGCAGCAATGTTTTTTTGCTACTTTGTAGAATACTTTCTGTTCTGAACTGCGAACGTATTATTCAAAGAAATAATAAAACTTAAATAAGCATAACAATGAGCATAGCAAAGGCCTGTCAGTTTGTTCCTGATTTTGAATTAATTATGCTTACATGGGATTGTTGGGCGTTTGATTTATAATCACTGGGGGGAACCAACCCAAAAATAGGGGCCGCGGCACAATTAAAGGTTTCAGATTAGATTTCATTCCCGTCGATGATCAGAGAAGATTTTGCTTCTTTTGACATTATGATTTGACTAAGGATTCCCTTTATAATTATTCTTCCTTTTTTTAATGTTTTCTTTCCTCTTTGTGCCAGAATAAAACATTACTCGTCTAAAAGGCGGCTCAATTGTATCAGTAGGGGCAAAATTCGATGAACCAAATTTTCGGTAATAATTTAGTTCCTTGACAACGCTAAAGTGTTTTCTTAATGATTTGTTAGACAATGCACCTTTTCCGTGATTGGAAAGAGCATCATGTTTAACTAGTGAGCATAATCCTTGCTCATGAGCTAAATTGCTCCCACTTCACTTGATATCAGATGATGACACCGCATTTATTTAAAGCAGCGTAGCCCAATCCTCTTAATTTTTTTATTTATTCCGGCGTGAATCCGTGTTTGACATTTGTTTTTGTAATGATACAACTTTTAGTATACTGGCAATTAAAGTCAAATGTCTCAACTCGTACTCCTCTTTCCTCACCAATTCCTCTACGTAGTACCCGCCACTCAGAACAAAGCATAGGGCAAAATAGACTGGAATGGATGATTACAAAGACGTTTGTATTGTTACTTTCTCTAGGAATCTTTATCCAAAAGGGAAAGGTAGACATTGATTGGCACTTCGTATAAGGGTTGGACGGAAAAACTCAAAAACTGGATTGATGAGTGTGGCAAATGATAATCTTAGGATAATCCAGTTTTCTATCTACGTGCACTTATCCTCAACATCTGATAAAAGTTATCGAGCCATATTTAAGTGCAATAGTTGGAATTTCTGTGGAGAAATCTATACCCTATCTATGTAATCTGAAAATATATAAATATATTGCTTTTGCTAACCCTTTTAATAATGGAAGTCTCGAGTTTTATTCTCATTACTGGAAATCATGGGATTTCGTCTGTTGAGGATCTTCAATGGTGATAGAATAGTATCTGTTTGGGCAATAATCATTTATTTATGTATATGAAAACTACCACAGACGATCAAATACTGGGTTAAAGCAATATGAAACAACATTAAAAACCTCTTCGCTGTCCAGACCTGGGCGCTTATTCGGAGCTGGGCGCTTGTGAGAAATATTGTTCCCAATTTGGGCGCTTATTTGAGTCCTGGGCGCTTAATCATTTGTTACGGTAATTACTATTGATAGCGTTGCAAGAATGCTCAATATAGCAAGGTAGAGCCTAATACTAATAAGCAAACATAATAAAAGGCAAATTACAGCACTTACCTTAGATTTTACGCCCCGCGACGCTTCGTAGGACGGCAGTAAGTATGCTTGTGTGTGTGTGTGTGTGTGTGTGTGTGTGTGTGTGTGTGTGTATGAATGTGTTTGTGGATGCGTGTTTGTGTATTTGTATTTAATTGGTTAATATATGTAGTGGCACTAAATTCGATCTCACAAGCGGCCGTAGAATTACTTCTCTTAGGAAGTATATCAGTTGTGACTACATTTTAACGAGAAGTTATACCTAACGTAAAGACGTGATTTTCCATTTGACTACGGCATTAATATAACCCTCCAAACGCATTTAACATTACCTATCAACACATTTGATTCTTTAGCAGCTAAATGATTTTTATTATGTTTATATCAATAACTCTTAACCAAGATGCTCTTCCATAATCCACTTCTGTTTCAAAACCTTCTATAATTCAGATTCAAGCAAATTGAATTGCAGGTTTTGCAACTGACAAATTCTATTATTTGCTTCAAATTCCTAAGAAATTTTCATGCCTGTTTCCCCCATGAGCATTGCATATGAAAGGAATTTAAATAATGATGTCGAGTGATATTCTATTCCTCTGGGCGGGACTTTACTTATAGTTATCCGCCCCCTTTGACCTGTGCAGCCCTCTTTATGACGGACCTTGGCTCTGAGCCTGACTTCGCCCCTGCATTAAGAAAGACATCTTTTATTATAAAGATCTATACATAGACAACATGTTTAACTTGACAAATCCACTAGTATGTCTTAGATGCTTTAGATATATGGTCTTGGATGAGCGCCTGTGACGACTCGGTTTGGGTCTGCTTTGACAAGATCAATCCGTCTTTGAAACAAGATTTCTCTCTACGTTTTAACAGGTCCTTGTGATCAGACTTCCCACATGTAAAAACAAAGTTCCCACTTCGTTCGAAGATTTTTGGAAACTCATAGGGTTTTGAATGTATTTCATGTCAACCGGTAGTGAAAGAGTTGAGGTAACTCGATCTGTCAAGGTCGAAGTCGATTTTCACAGAAGAGAAGATGTCCCCTATTGGACGAAGTTTTTCATTTCACTTGATATTCCAATCTTTTCCTACTCTACTTTAATCTACCACTATTCCACAATTTGGCACAGCTAACAATACTCCACCTGAGGCTGTATGTAGGTGTCTGATTTATAATTGATAAGTTAGTTATGGGATCCATACAATTCTCTTTAAGTTCCCTCATAATCTTAGAAAACTCAATTTTGGTTGTTATGTAGGCCTATTATGCTACATGCATGAATATCTTCAAGAGAAATATACTTGCATGCAACGCAGGCAAGGATGAAAACTAGGGACTTCCAATAGGAAGAAACGTCACCGCATAAACTGCAGTCAATACACAAGATTGGCAGTCTTTGGGCATGGGGTCAATCCCTAATCTCTGGCTGGTATAGAAATGGCCTGCATAACGTAAAGCTAAAGTGTGGTTTTAAACCCCAGGTTAAAGGCTGCAGATTATCTCGCGGAATATCAATGAATAAGGCAAATAACTTGATACAGTGAACTTCTACATGGATTCTGTGAACCGTAGCAGACGAAAGAGGAACCTATAGCTGCATATGGTGGTAATTCTAAACTGTCTTTGTTTCCATATTATATCCAATTTCACTCGCTAAATTGCAACTAAAGCATGAGTTCAAGCTTTCACGTAGTTTACTGATCACTTAAAACATTTGTCTCCTGGAAATAATTCGTTTGCTATCACTTTCGGCCTGTGTTTGATTTACAATTCCGTGTCATGGTGGTCTCTTGCAAGAACAGAAATAAATGACAAGACTTTTGTTATCTACTTAACGTTGATTGTCTGGAGAGGGTCAATATAAACTCGATTGTGGAAATACAGTCATGAACATTATCCAGAACTGCAAATATTTGACATAAATGCACTTCTTAACCCGAGCATGATCCTCACATTGACTATGTTACGGAGTTGGCTATGAATGCTACGACATAAAGATTACGATGTATACGGTAAAGTGCGTACCTGCAGGATGTTTCCAGATTGGAAGTAGGCGTTTTGGTAAAGCAGACTCTATCCGAGCGAGAAGGCGAACATACAAGGCACTCATTGATAACACTGGGATATTTACAGATTAACCACCTATGAAGATTCTGGGCACAACAGAACGTAAATCGCTGTCAAAAGTGAAAGGCAACACAACAAGGAGACGACAGTCACACAAGCTTGGTAATGAATACAGGGGGCTGGTGTAACAAACTGTTGTGGCTTTCCATTTAGAACAAGATATCTCCAGGGAGATCTATATAATATTATATTACATACCTCTATGGATAGCTCGAACCCAGAGAATACCATAGGATTCATTCACATAGTACGCAAGGACCAATATGTCGAAAATTAGACCCCCTCCCACTTGTATGCACGAGTGCTTTTTCAATGCGCCAACCATTGCGTGCATACTTTTTGTATATAAAGTGCACCCTGTTTTACAATCTTTTCTGAGATTCTGTTGCAAGACAAATTTTGCAAAGTGTGAAACAAGCGTTCGGCTCATTTCATTGTGCCATGAGCATGTTTTGGTTTAAAATACTCCATAAAGCGCAAATAATTTATTGTCGTATGCGTACGTACATGTTAAAAGAACCCCCCTCCCCCTTGTACACAAACTTACGCTAATACCAACTTCCCCCTCTTCTGCGTACGTACTATGTAAATGAACCCATAATACTTCTAACTAACGCCCGGGCCTTTAAAGTTTTGGTAGCTAGAGAAGGGGCGCCGATAAGAGTGAGGCACTAAATAGAGGGTGCGTTAACAAATTTTTCAAACGATTTCCAAGTTTACAACCCTTGAGCTGACTTGCACGGAGACGATTGTTTACAGGAAATTCACCGTTAATTTTTGAGACAGGTCTATTGTGCATAAATGTAAAGGTATATTCTATAAAGAAAATCTGTGAAATGTTCTATTGCTGTGTTGCAAACTTCTCATGCCCCAGAGCGCCAATAGGAGGAGACATTCATTAGAGGGGACATTAATAACGTTTTCTAGGTGCTAGAGGATTAGTCTCCCCAACAATTTGGACATACGTTAAAATTTTTGTTCCGCAATAACAGAGGTTGTCATTTTGCAAAATCCTTTTGACGTCAGAAGTTGATTCGACTAGCCATATTGTATTTGGCCAAATCCGTAAAACTTATCTTATCATACATACACTATTTCTACCAATTTTGTCGGGTATATGCTGTTACTACTGCAAGATTTATTGATTTACTTCCATTTTTACCGGTAGAAAAGGAACACACTGTAACAGTAAGTGTGGAATAAGGCATAAGAAAAACAATTCAGAGACTGAACTAACTCGTGGCGTAATGTGATATCCATGGTTCTGCAGTTTCCCTCCTCCACTTCCAACGCGGAACGACACACGTGTTTTATGGTAAAGTGTAGTCAAAAACTCAAACTTAATAAAAAAGCATTTAAGACCAGAGAGGCACCTGTTTTCACTAGGTACTTTAATACTTACGGATCTAATTTTCAAAACAAACTTGAAACACAGATCTATCTATGAGTGTACTATATCATATATACTTAATTATATATCATAATTTTGTAAATTTGACTATAACAGAATAAAAGCAGAAGGATAACAATTATCTAAATTTAGTGGGCTGTTGGAAAGAGGGGCCATTCGGTACAGAGGAAAGACGAAAGTAACCCCCTAAACTTTGAACTGCTAGTTAGAAGTAACATGCTTTACAAAGTAAAACTAATGATCTTTCTTGAACAAACTTAAATTACGTTATCCTCCCTTTTTAAAAAGCGACTTCATGCAGCATTGATTTCCCAAAGCATTGGTTTGAATTATATCTAAACTGATGGAAATAGAGGAACCAAGATAGCGAAGCTTTTGAAAAACTAAATTCTCGATACAATTGAGGTCTACCTTGAGTTATGCAGCTAATCTTTTTTAACAGGACAATTTTTGTGGTACGTTCGCAGCTAAAATGAATCACAGAACTGGTTATGTAAACGGAAACTTTACAAGAAATAGGATATGGGAGAATTTTGACGAGGAGAGGCAAAGGACTGGACACGAAGGAAAATCAGAAAGGATACCTTCGTTGATATGAAAATAGTTGCATAAATCGTTTATGGAAACATGAGAAACGATGAAACAATTCGGCCACGAATGCCATAGGGTCTGAGGGTCCACCAACAACCAGATCCTCCGAGTAGCGCAAGAAGTAACATCTCCGAGTATCTTTTCATTAAATAACTCATAACTTCATTAAGTCACCAATGATCTGATAAATACCTCATTCTACATGTCACATTTAACCGTTACGGTTAACAAAATTTATGCATTTTTAAAGCATGTGAGAATAGAAATTCATGCTCCCGAGTACCGATGTTCCAGGATTATCGTATACAGCAATGAAAAGTAATACAAGGTAAGGAAAATCTATTTAATCAACGCTTCGTCTTCATGTCATTAAAATATCGCCTACATTCTGAAAATTATATCAATTCAAGATCAACCGTTCTTGAAATAGAGTTTTCTTCTCGGTGTTTTTGACCATTTATCTCCGTAATATACTATTAGTCTGTCTATATAGGGTGATCAGACATTTAGCAAATATGTAATGATCAGACTCAGATGTGGGTGCAGCTACTGGGGAGGAATCCTCGCGCACAGAACATGTCACCAACGAAGATGGAACGACGGGCAATCTTTAGTTAAAATCTGTCTTGAAGGATCATTATGGAAACGTAAAGCTATCCCTGCCATCTTCAAGTATAGAGGCCATTTTATTCTGTTTTTTTACTTTAATTCAAGTCGTTCTGTTTTTAATAAATCTTTTATATTTCTATTTATGTTTTATATTTTAAACTAAATCCTTACTTATTAATCTTTATATTGTATTTCATTTCTTTAGATACTTGATACGTTTTTTGTTGTTTGTAGTTTTCATGAACTTATTATTTATGGCTAAAGAAATACATCAATACATAGATACATAGATATGGCTAATCAATCTGCCCAAAATCAATTGCAAGTTACTTTTAGAACTCATTATTTCAAATTCTCTGTTATCAAGTCCATCCAAGGTCTGCTTGATAGAAGGATATTTTTATATTCATTGCATAGGTGCGTGAATTTTTCTTTTTCGCCTGATCAGAAAAAGTGAAAGTTGGGTTGTAGGTTAGCCCCTATTAAGATATTCCAAAGGCAATAGTTGACACCAAACCATTCAAGTAGATTTGAGATGGAACATGTTGGTTATTGAAAGAAACAAGAGGCTAGACTTAAAAACGAAGTAGCTTCTGAGAAACACGCGTCAAAGCGCACTTATAGTGTGCATCAGGAACAGATCCCTAAACCATAATGGGAATAAACGACAGAGAAAACTCAGGAAATAAACAAGAACGAAGTCAGCAGTATCTCTTTCTGTGGGTGATAATGGAATATCTTCCTACAACATTTTCAATCAAGACTATTTACATGAACAGTACAAAGCAGCATATTCTGTGACAAGTCTCCTCTGTAAATTGACCAATGCGTATAGAATTACCAACTTGCATAAAAAACTACAATCAATTTACTCCCGAAACGAAGGGAGGATAAAATATACTAATAAGGGATGATTTCAAAGAACAGTCAATTCCTCAAAATGTGTTAGCTAAACCGTATTCGTGTCCCATGGAAACATGTTGAACTAGCCGTGTACCAAAACCAATATTCTCTCGGCCACTTCATTGTAGGGCAGAGTTCACTTGGAAGAGGTATTTAGGGTGGGTGTACGGGCTAACTTTCTAATATTTTGGGGCTTAATAGTTTGCAGGTGTAGAATAATGAGTTTCCTCCGTTTATCAATCAGCTTCGTGAGCAAGAGGTCAGATCAGTCTTAGTTGGACTTCATGAAAGGTCATTGGTGACGTCAAAGAGAGCATCCATCCGCTTTGCTCAGTCTCATATCTGTGGGTAGTTTCTGGCTAGATAATAAATAAAGGGTAGTTTGGCCTTCCACAAACAATATAACTTAATTTTGACTACAAGACCGTGGCTGTAAATCCTCCCTAGCCCCTCTTTGCCTATGGTGGGGGTGCGAGGCCTTAAAATGCGCCGTGTAGGTGTAGGAAAGAATAAAATAAGAGGGAGGGTTCTATTAAAATTGCATAGTAAAAAACTGTCCCTGAATTACTCATTCTGTACTTCGTTTAAACTCTAATTGGTGGTGTTTGAATTTTTGACGCGTTTGCTATGATCTTGCTTTGCAGCAGACGATTTGCTTTTCTTGAATCAATGCCACAAAACTACTACTCGTCTGGTATATTTTAAAAAATTACTTGAAAGAAAACATGTCACCGTCGGAATTCGAAACCAGGACCTCTGCTCTCCCAGGCGATTATCTAGTAATCGTAATAATGAATCTTGATCTTAAAGCTTCTTGTACGTTACAAGACGAGCATGCGTGGTCAAGTCAACCACTGTCATGAACAATCATGCTTGTGTTAAAAAGACTTTATGGGGACCATTTGACTGGTACAGTTATAAATTGACACCCTGCCCCACAATTGCGTAACGAAGAGCACGGCAATCCGTATCATTACTTTGTGAAACAACAAGATTTTAATAAATAAATCTTGTATGATGTAAATAAACTTATCACAATGCGAATGTGGCTCAATTTACTCTAAAATAACTCCTAATCAACGCTAATAAAATTCATTACTTCTACCTACGTTTTAAACAATTAATACATTACTAGGAAGAACCTTCCCCAGTTGCGATTCGACTATTCCTAGCAATCAAATATTTCACCCCGTTACAAAGGTTTCCCTGTCAAGTCATTGCACTCACATCGGTAATGTCTAGTCGTCGTACTTACCTTAACAAGATAACTCAAGGATCACAGTTGGAAAGGTACGTTGTCTTGCTGGTTGTCTAGCTGTATATCTTTAAGTAAATTTTCAGGGTTTACAGGACAACGGCTTACCATCTGCCGAAGATGACGTTCCCGCTCATTTTGCTTATGAACAAAGTCACTTATTGTATGCTTAAAAAACTTCACCAAATACCTAAGTACAAAATGCCGTATGTAAATCTTTAAAAAAAAGGAGGAAAGTGTTACAAGAAAAAATCCTAAGCAAACGGTAAAGACTTGAACCAGCTTTCCCAAGAAAATTGTAAAGCCACATTTTCACAAAATTACCAAAGGACCAAGTTAAACGTAGGTTAATGCTTTTTATTCGTTGCTGATTTGTTGTCTTAAATACATGCAATAATGTCTTAGATTTACATCAATTCTGATACACAAATAATTTATGTCACCAGCATGAAAATACGTAAGTCCAAATTCTAACTCCCTGACGCATATGTTGCGATAATCATTTGATTGTAAACGTTACGTCGAAATCCACTGGCTAACAATAAGAACGACGAGTTTGTGATAAATACTCAAAACGCGTGCACCGAATACCAAATTGATCTTCAAGGAATGGCAAGGCCTAACCTGACAAAGGTGACGCTTAAATCGTTGATGGACCATACACTTCTATACAAAAAACAACAAAAGGCGATCACATGGCACTCACGTTCAAGATTTTGCCATCTTCACATTGCTCCGAAAGCGGCTCCGACAAAAATATAATATGTCATTTTAGTTCTTCTTTCTTTCCTAATTCTTTGCGAAACAATTTTATTGAGACACTTGCACTGCCCAAAACGTTACCGCTTTGTGTTGTAAAATGTTTCATGCTAATTATGTTTGTACAGTGGCAGTCTAAGACAGAGGGTGGCCTTAAGATCCTTGACTGGCAAAGAAAATAAAGAGAACACTAGAACAAGAAAGAAAAGAAAAGAGAGTCCCACGTCAAATATATATGGCCAAAAGATGCAAAACCTTCTCTGAAGATAGAATGAGGTTAAAAATTGAAATCTTTGGTCTCTATCTTTCAGCCCTTCACTTATGATTCGATGACGCAGTTCCTCTTATACACAACGTGGATATGGGAAATCGCAATCCGCACATAAAAAATTACTTTTTGATAAGTTACTTTTGTTTTGAACACAATTTTAGTACCTTATAGTACGAGACAATACTCTTTCGTGCCGTAAAGCCTGAAGTTTTCCTTATAGTTACACATTTTCTCATTTTCTTATAAATTAGGCTAAGTACAGGAAAATCATCGAAACCAACAAATTTTCCTTTGATGACATTCTTGGTAACAAAAATAGACCCAGTTAGAAGAATTTTTTTCAAATACATCCCAGAGACATACAAGCAGCTGATAAGATCTATACATAAGCATTTCAGGGTTTAAGACCTTTACACATACTATAAAATTTCAGCTTTA
>JAAAKM020000498.1:20720771-20734471 GCA_010016025.2 Alatinidae sp. Z8VKAUB7J3
AGGGCAATACATAGCTATTAGTAGGAAACTTACAGATGACAACACACAAATTTTTATTGCTCCTGGAGTGAATTGTTAAGAACAACGCTTCCTTCATTTAGCTGCTAACTGCTTACTGGTAACTGGCTCATTTTGGAAACTTGTTTACGCCCAGGCTACATGTTTGACAAAATAATCAATTAAAAGTTTGACATATTGATGTTGCGATTCTAAACTTTGACGTTCCATGTAAAGTACCACATACATGACCCGTTAAATAGCTCCCACAACAAGCTGTACAATAACAGCCATGGCATTCTAAGGCCTCGTTCCACCATCAAACTACGTACTTATAGCTGTCAGGAAAATTACAAAAACATTACTTCGTCTATTAGTTTGGTTATGCACTAATTTAAGGTCAATTGGATCAACGAACTCTGTCCAAAAGTTGAAACCTTCAAGAGTGGACTAACAGCATTTTACCTTTCAAGAGATGCCATCAAGATTTTGACCAATTGTCGCTCTAAGTGCTGTAAACGGACAACATTCTCAAACCGTGCTCAAAATGTTAAGCATTTTTTGTTGTTTAAATTTCTTCCTCTCGTCGGTCAATCACTCTCATCACTGGTATTTGTTAACATAACACATACGTCTTGTAAAGTTCGGTTTAATTTGTGCATATACAATCCCGTAATGATTTTATTACTTATTATTATTATATTATTATTTATTATGATGTAGACCCATACCAGCTACCACGTTCTGCAAATGCATAGCAAAACGTCTCAGTCAGGTCGTTATTGTTTGTGCTTGGGTGGGCCATTATTTATTGAATCTAGTACTTTACAAGCTCGATAATTTAGTCAATCTTACAATTATCCACATTATAATTTTGGTACCTTCGCAGAAAATATTGATTAGGAAATTGTGCAATCTCACTTACGCATCTGTGAGAGATAAACGGATGCGACCTTACGAACGTTACGTAGAGGTAGGTATCTTCATACTACGAGCGAGTGCAGCATGAAGTTAGAAATTGAATTAAAGCATGCAATACCATGGCGTGACTATTGATATGTAAGATGTCGATTTCGACAAAGCCTGGGTTAGCAATAACTATAATGTTCCATCACTTTGGGTCGTGCCCTTAGCATCAAAACCTCTCTACTAAATGACACATTCTCTAACATTTTGTAACCTTCCTTGAGTATTGCTAACACTGACCCCTTTAACAATGGTAACATTGTTACCCTTTTCCCTCAACTTTTGAGTCATTTTGACGCACGATTATTACCAGTACGGCTATCAGTGGCAAGTCTTTCTCGTTCTGATAATAGAAAAACTAAGAAAAGCTAGTATAACTTGTGTACCAATCATCATTCACGCGCTACTAAACTACTTTAACAGTATTGCCTACCTTCATTTCCTAAGCCAGGAATTTTGGGTAGCTTACTTTTGTCAAACGTTCCACTAAGAGGAGGCAAGCTTCCCTTACCAAGAGTGGGTAAAGCACCACCACTAAAGGAGCTGTTCAGAGACTGCAAAAAAAAGGATAGGAAACAAGCATTGACCATGAGTATCTTATGACCTCATACACATATCCTAACAAACTGGTAATTTTGAGTAGATAAAAAATTTAGCTGTGACGTGTGTAAGTAAAACCTATATTTGGAATTCCCCTCACAATTTAAACACAATTTTGAATACGCGCAATGCTGTTTGACAATTGCAAGGACCTGATACCATACGTTACACTTGTTACTACATAGTTACGGATATCACCTTTCCACACTCCCTTCTTACCGACGTTCTCCTTTTGACCTACTACTTTAATTCGACAGTAGAACCTGTGACCTCGATTACATGCTTTTGAGGTTGAGGCTAGTAACACAAATAAGCAAAGGAAAATCCAGAGACGTCTCTATCTGAATGTGCTTTTTGATAAATTTACTTACTACCAATAAATATTTTTTAATTTTTTAATTACTCATGTTCTCCCCACGAGTTTAAACTGTTAAATTCAAATGATTTCTGCTTACTTTACATTTTAACTACCATTTGATGCATAGTGGGCACCATAGGTCTTTAGTAGCTGCATGGACCTTGAATCCTCTGCAAGTACTTTACTGTACTGCGTCCCAATAATTGCCCTGACCCTCAATTCAAAAAGAAATGTAATGTAGACACAAGATAAGTAAGGCATTCATGGCAGCAATACTTTCGGTAATAACAGAGCATTTTTAATACAAAGAACAACACTTATTGTTAGATTTTTTCTACTCCCATTAACGACAACAACTTACATTTGTTTCTTTCCGTCTTCTTTTATCCCGAGCTGTTCCAAGAAAGGGATGCTCTCCAGCCTTCATCGTAGCATTCCCATCAAATATGCCACTGGTAGTCGATGAGATTGACGAAGCTAATGGATCATCATCTTCCTCATCACTAAAAGCATCAGCTTTTTTCTTGGCAATAACTAACGTATGACAACCTCCACAAACTACCGATGACACCTCGAAACCTTTAAATCGCATCAGTCTCGTTGGCTTGAACAAATTTGAAAAACATTCGTCACCTTGTCCCAACTTGCCATGCCTCCCGTCGCCAAACATGAATAGTTTTCCATCACCTGTATACATAAAAATATCGCGTATTTACAACTCGAAGGCATTCGCAATGCTCGCTTACCATTTTAGATTTAATTACAGATGATCACTCCACGCTAAAAATGTAACGATTAGCGATCCATCAATAGTAACAATTTAATGTTTGTTGGTTATTCGAGAACAACAAAGAGTCATCTATTTACAAATTAGCAACAAGAGTTGGCTGCTTATCGATTAATCGATACCATCTGTCGATTGATTTTAGCTCTGTAAATGTTATGCGACTATTGGGTACTCATCGACAGCATATATCGGTGTCTCTAAATCAAGGGTGCCATAAGCAAGTTGTCAACTTAGTAGCAGACAACAACATATATCTGGAGATGAATTGACAATAACGATTAATTCTTTGATGATAAATCAATGTTCACGTAGGATTATTAACTGAACATTTGTTGATCACCTGAGAGATTGTTAGAAAGTAGAGTCCCCGCGACTACCATATTTGGCAATACCGCGAACGCAAAGTGAGGCCAACGTTGTTATATTCGTTATTGTTTTACTAGTTAATCAGCAGTGAAGCGAAGGTGTTGTGATCAGGAGTTAATTGTGACATACGAATCAATGTAGTTCAAAGGAGTTGGTGTAAAGAGTCTTAATGTATAGTAGTAATAAATCCTAAGTTTCAGAGAAATACTCTCACTTGTGGAACCACACTGTCGAGCAGATATACTAGGGGAAGTTTACGAGACTTGAGAGTAAATACGTCTAACAAAAACCGTCTATCACCCATTATCGTCAGATAAAGGCGTAACGCTAGATTACTGATTTAAATATGAATAGAACAGGAATATTGGAACATAAGAACACCACAAAACACCCTCTTAAAGAGGAAATACACATACAAAACGGCCCGAAGATTTATCAATATAGAAAGACTTAAGTAAACAGACCCTTAAGGTAAACTGGATTCAGGTCTACTTTATGTGTCCAAGAGTTACTACCAATTTGTCCACTTACTTGTAACAGCTGCAGTATGACTCTCACCACATGCAACCGATTTGACTTTATAGTTTTTAAGTAGCGATACATCCTTTGGAGTCTCTGATTCAAGGGCCAAAGTCCCTAACCCCAGCTGTCCATGACTGCTATCACCAAATGTAAAGAGTTTTCCAGATTGTGTCACGACAGCTGTGTGTCGTCCCCCACAGGACACATTTACGCAGTCTTCTGGCAAGGCAACTGGTTGTGGCCTCGAGGTTTCACCGATTGAAGAATCATTGATCCCAAGCTTTCCATTTTCATTTTCACCGAACGTGTGAAGAGTACCATCCTCTATAAAGATCAACGCAAAGACGGGATCATTAGAAATGAATGCAAATAATTGACTTACAGTCATGTGGTAGATATGCCCGGGTCGCAATAAAAACGTTATTAGAGAGAAAGTATCATGGAAGTTAATGGCTGGATATCTACTATACTGAATACGAGCAAAAATCCCAGAGAGCTATCTACCACAGAGTTAAAATCCAAGACTTCCAAGGACTATTTCTCTGATTTTCTTGAATATATTTGCCCGTTATTTGCATGCCTTTTCTTGTAGGGTAACCAATACTTATTCAGACCCTAACAAAATGCAAAGTTGAAGAAAACCTAACTGTCAATACGATTAAAAATGGTAACTTACTATAAGAAACGTCAGATGAACTAATTTTAAGATGGTCAAAGAGCAGCAATAAGTTGTGCTTTAAATTACAGGATTTACTTATGGAATAACTGCCACGGCAACATGGTGAAAACACACTTCTAAATACCTGAAAGGATAAAAGCATGGGATAAACATAGTGAAGAAAACCCAGTTCTTTTCCAGGATTCTGTCAAAAATTAAACAAATCCGCAGGCATTCCAGTACTTTCCAGGTCACTCCTCTTCAAATTCCA
The DNA here is from genome assembly GCA_010016025.2 of Alatinidae sp. Z8VKAUB7J3. Taxonomy (NCBI): domain Eukaryota; kingdom Metazoa; phylum Cnidaria; class Cubozoa; order Carybdeida; family Alatinidae; species Alatinidae sp. Z8VKAUB7J3. Next base: position 20,725,297 of record JAAAKM020000498.1, read on the forward strand.
GTACTTTCCAGGGCATTCCAAAATCTGTGTCAACCCTGTGACATCAGAGACTAGCATCAAGCTAACAGTTTTAACCGTGACAACTGTATGTGGGCCAATTTTGATCTGGCCAATTCCATTCCTTAATCTTGCCACCCTAAAATTTTACACTTGGGTAATTTCTATCCAGAGGTGATTCATCCTGAACGTTTACTCTCTTATCAGTACATTACCCACAGATCATTTGCATTTATTAATAGTCACTTATCATCGTACACGACTTCAAATAACCACCAACGATCCAAGGTGACTATCACCTAACTACATCCTCCTTCCTGCTTACAAACATGTTTGCTTAGCTATTTTAACAATCTCGATACCTGTAATAACGGCAGTGTGGTAGTATCCACACGAGACAACCGTAACTTGTTGATCGAATCCTAATGGTGTAGGTGTCAGAACTTCTTCCTCTGGATGCCCCGTTTGTCCTTCACTACTGGTACCCCATGTGTAAAGACGACCGGACTCTAAAAAGATGAAAGAATATTCCACGTTGGAAAATAACGGAAGAAAACCGTAAGTATAAAGCACAACACTAGTCGTCTAATTGAAATTGTCTAGTTGCCTGGCGACAATTTTTGCAACATAATACAACAGCAACACCATTACTGACATATGAGGTACCGATATCTAACGCCCCTTAGTAAAGAACATAACTCTGAGGTACCTAATTGCTACCACCATTCCCCGCTAATTGGTTTTCGAAAAACCCTTCCTCTACTTGTAAGATTAGTACTATAGACTTTGTAGCCGGGGTCATGTAGTTGATTCAAGGAGCGTTGTGATCAATGCACATACACGACTTCATGCCGATGATCGATCTCTTGACTTTTACAATTAGAACAGACAGAATCGTAATACTTCTTACAGTAATCGACGGAAAGATGACTTTGACACACAATTCTCATGTCACTTCTTACCAGCCCCCCGCTATATGAACCCTCCTCGTCTGCTAATTTGTTAAAATGGTCCATACCCCCTACTTATTCCATCCCGACGGCTATTAGGTGCTTAAGATCATCTGCGATATGGACTGCATGTATTACGTCGATACAATAAAACATAGTCCCAGCAACATTTTGTTGACTGACTGACTAACAACAGTTCATTGCAAAGGTTTATGCTTATTATTGTCCTACGTAAGTTCTTATTTTAGATATCAAATAACAATATTGTAATGATAACCAATTGACACTGATATAAGTGAACTAAACGATGTCTTCGTTTGCAAACAATTCGCGTTGGCAGAAACTCAACTAACAGCATAGCGTCGGGTTTAACAAGAACATTTAGAGCAAGAAATTCGGGATCCTAGGATGATACGCAATGCTGAAATATCAAAAGGAAGAATAGATAACAGATTTCTCAAATAGATTCATGGTAGAACTGGCTCCATTATGTTTGCGCAGACTCTGCTACATTTTACTAAATTCAAGATTCGGCCGATGGCTTATTATTTTGCTAACGAATGTAATAGTAGAAAAAGACTGACGCGGTACACGCCTTTCAAAGACTGACTTGTAAGCAATCAAGACTGACTAGTAAGCAATCAAGACTGTCATCCAGAGACGCCCAAAACTTATTCTGGAACAATTCGAGACAAAAGTTATTCATGCTCATTCCTATCATAGAAATTGTGAGGGTGAGGGCAAATCATGAAATAAATGCGCAAACGTTCATTTATAGTGACACAGGTATTCAGTATATGAAGCTCTGAAAAACGACTACCGACTATGTCACAGTTGGCAACAGTAATAATTAGTGCCTGTTAGGCTAAGTGCCTAACTTGGGTCACCATAGCGCCGTTTAGCTGACTTGTAAGAGATTAAATAGAGGGTGCGCAACTGGTCAGTCTCACTTTTGACTCTCAAAAAGGACGCTAAAACTAACGATTTCCAATCAAATGATCCCCTCCAGACGTTCAAGATCCAATGAAATGAGCCCCTTCCAAAGTTTATGCAACCACCCCTTTCACACAAAATTATATTGCCCAGGAGCATAACTTACAACACTTGTCACCGGGCTCTAGGAGGTTGTGTCGATCCCAGAGCTTTTGTTATGTGGTCTTTGGAATATTTTGAACTAATTGGCTATATAAAAATTTTCGTCGGATATATTTGGGTTCAATAGGCATGAAAGCAGACTTACTTTTTTAAAAGATAATGGCCTGAGAACTATGACTTGCAAAACCTGTCTGGATGGATGTAACATAATCTAAATTAAAGAAACATTAGGATTCAAAAAAAAACATCATTGAAGCGATCAAGAAAAGAAAAATGAACTGCTTTTCTTACATCATCAGAAGAGAACCTAAAAGAAACGCTTATTGCGTATGCAAAAAGAACAAGAACAATGCTTAGGAGAGAGCCATGTGACAGATCTCCAAAGTCCTTGGCATAGCAAATCCAAAATAATGTTGACCTACCATTACTAACAGCAGAATGACTGGCTTAAAATCGAAGGAAATGTAAAGCCGTCGAGGATTATGCAAATAAGTCACCTCAGTCAAAAGGAGAACAACAAAAATGCAGCCATAGTGGAGACCTCGAAGTCAGTCGCCCTTTTGTTAGCATAAAGTTAAAGTTTGTACTTGCTCTGTTCTTTGTACGGAAATTATCAGTTAAGTTTTCAGAGATGGGGTATCTGACAGACGTTTATGCTTCAATGACCTGTTTCAAAGGCATAGACGCTTTAGTTTTACCTTCATATTTTTAGTATCGTTCACAAGACATTGGTTAGATGACAGTACTCTCCATCTGTTGCAATCACTTGCTACTCTCACTGCTTCTATGGTTTGTCACTCTATTCTACTATTTTTTCAGTCCATAATGTTTTCAGTCTTCCTCTAGGTCTTTCTCTTTCTATTCTGCCCGCAACCAGCACTCCCTGGATGTTTCCACTTTTTATAATATGTCCACAGTGTTTTCGTGTTCTCTTTTTGATGGTGATGATGATGTTCAACTTGGTATTTGCTCTTCTCAGCACTTGAATGTTGGTAACTCGCACAGTCCAAGTGATCTTTAACATTTAAAATGCATCAATTCTTTTCATCATTGTTCCTGTTAACGTTCACATATCTGAGCCATACAAAAACATATACCATACGTAGCATATCATGATACTTTTCCTGGTGTCAAATGGGATATCTATGTTTGTGTGCCTGCTTTTCATGTTGTTTAATGTTGATCTAGCGATGTTTATTCTTCTAATGATCTGTTATTCATTATTTACATCCTGTGATATAAGTTGACCTAGGTAGACAAATGTTTGCACTTCCTCAATAGTATAATTCTCCATCTTTACAATGCATGGATTCATTTTTGTCTTTGAGATGGTCATTATCTTCGTCTTTTTTGGCGTTGACTTTCACGCGATACTGTCTCCCAGCTTCATTGACTTTGTTAAAGATGTTTTGTAGTTGTTCTGGTGTTTCTGGCAGTAATGCTTCGTCATCTGCGTATCAAAGATTGTTTACTTTTCTCCCTCCCACACTTATTCCTTTCTGATCTTCTATGGTTCTAAATATGTGCTCTGTGTAAAGATGGAAAAGGCTGGAAGATAGAATATGTCCTTGTCGGTCTTCTCTCTGTATCTTCATTTCACTACTGATTTGGTTTTAAGTTAAATGATAGCTTTCTGTGTCCAATAAAGATTCTTGATTAATTTGATAATTTTCTCCCTCGTAACAGATGTTCTCAGTCACTCAATAATCTTCCATGATTCACACAATCAAAAGATTCTGCATAGTCCATGAAGCAAATATATACTGGCTTATTAATATTCAAATATCTCTCGGAGATTGTTCTAAGTTTAACTACTCCTTCTCTGGTTCCTTTTCTTTTGAGAAATCTACCAGGTGTATCCCTAACTTCACTCTCCCACCTTTCTTTCTTTATCCTCGATACGATCCTCAATATGAGTTTCAGGACATGTTTCATCAGACTGAGGGTCTGATGTTAATTGTATCTTGTGGTTTGGGGGGAGTCTGATGAAGATAGAATCATTCATGTCCCCTGGGAATGCAAATTGGACGTAGATGCTTTCACAGAACTTTGTTAGTATTTTTATGTTTTGAGTGTCAAGTGCCTTTAGCATCTGTGTTATCTAGTCCTTCTGCCTTGTTCTTTTTCATTAATTTAATAGCTGCCTCTACTGCTTCCACTATGATGCCAGCATCTTCCTCAGCTTCTTCGTTTTTACACGGATAGTTTCCATCCCTTTATTCATTGAATAGTTCCGAGATATTCTCCTCCCATCTCAGTTTGATATCATCCTCTTTAAATAGCATCTTGTTGTTCTTATCACTAATGCATTGGGACCCTTTGCTCTTTGTTCTTCCTCCAGTCACCTCTTTGATTTGGTCGTGTGTCTTTTGGTGTTTGATGAGTTGTTCAAGTTGTTCAACATCTCTCCATTTATCCACCGTGTTTCTTTCGCGGTCCTACATTTCTGTCTTATCAATTTTTCCAGTCTTCCATATTCTTCGGGATTATTTTTCACTTTCCCTCAGTCATCAATGTACACGAGGATTTCATCTCTCATCCATTCCTTTTGCGCCTTTTCTTCCTCTTTGATAATGTTTTGTCCGCTGCTTCCTTCATTGCTGTTTTCATATCTCCCTAGATCTTTTCATCACCTTCGCTATTCATTCATAGTTGTCGATAGACTTCAAGTCCTTGGAATCTTTTATGGACTTCAATATTGCATTTCTTCTGTATATGTCTTTGCCTAGATTGGTCATGTCACATCTTTGTGATCAATTACACTTGGTCATGTGCTTGAGCTTGATGTTTATTCTTGTTCAACTGGATCATGGTCTGATCCAATATTTGAACCATGGTATGTTTTCACATTTGGGAAGGTATTCTTAAATCTTTCCTTGATGATGATGAAGTCAATTTAGCTTCTTGTTAAACCCTCTGGACTTTTCCACGTGTAGATTTGTCTTTTGTGGTGTTTAAGGAAGGTATTGCTTATTAGCATCCCTTCATCTTTGCAAAACTCAACTAAGCGGCCCCCTCTGGCATTTCCTTTCCCCAGTCCATAGTTGGCAGTGGTTGGTGGGTCTTGTCGATAGGCTACTTTCTCATTAATGTTTCAAGTATGAGCATCAAAATCGATGAATTTTTGGAAAATTGGAAAGGTAAAGATCCCGACGGGAAGGTTCAAAGATTCTGCTAGCTTGCTTTGGATATTCAGCTATTGAAGAATACTTTTAACCCTTTCGTGTTGATTGGTCACTGGTGACCCATAAACTTTAATAACCAATATCTATGTGTATATACAGCCAAATCTTACAGTTTTTTCTTTTAGTATGAGTATTACCTCAGTACTACAGGTTCTGAAAAAATGTGTCTATTATGAACGTTTGATGACGTCATCACATTGGCTCAAATATGTGTCATATTTCTTTGTTTACTGTAATAGAGTCTCATTGAGTATAGTTTTTGAACAAAGATATTATATTCAATTTGAAATAGTTTATTTACATTACCTATTTATTGTTATTCTGTGTTTCAAGTTTCATTCTCTTATTACAAGTGGTTAAAAAGTTATGGACGATTGAATTTTCTGTGTCACCCGTGCCCCAATGGACCGCAATGGTAGAAATTAAAAATTTTGTTGAAAGACTGTCCAGCTTGGTTTAATTCATGCAGTTCATGTATTTGTTCCTTTTCTATATCCTGTTTATCACAACAACACAAAATGTACTGAATTTTTATTGATAACTTGCATGACCTTCGGAATCATATGACTTTGTGATGAGAAAACAACCTAAACATTACTAGCTTTGGAAAAGAACAATTGAACAAGCCCAAACCCCACAGAATTTTTGTTGGATGGTCATTAGCATAGAGTTATAGAAAGCATTTCCCCACCCCAATTTTTTTCCACAGTTCAAAATTCGTACTACATGCTATCTGCTGTTACAATTTTAAGTCAGTTGTTCACCCAATTCAGGTCAGTACCGTAACCAGAGGGATGCTTGGTATGCTAAGCATCCTCTAAAAGTGGACTTCAGGGTAAAATAGCATCCCCTAGTTAATGGTCGTCTGTCCTAGAGTTTGAAATGAGTCAGAGCATTTCTCAGATTTGCTAAATACCCTGCTCCATATTTCTTTTCCAAGATATCAAATCTGCACACCTACAAAGTATTAACTTTTCTCGATATATCCTTTCTGAACTACTTTTCATTGTCTTGAGACAACGGCCAAGCTTACGAAACAGTCTATTTTATATCTTCTTCTGCATTGATCATTTATTACGTTAAGTCTTGAATGCTTTTATTATTACTCAGTATGCGGTCTTGTTGCTCTTTAGGTTGTGAATGTTCCCTTACGTCGAGATATCTTAATTGTAGAAGTAGAAATGTCCATACTCGAAGGCCATTTTTTGATCGATTAAAGCTAAAAGCAATAAAGTTTCGAATTACAATTTCTGAGAATGGTTTTAATAAAAAACTGAGAAGGCTTCTCGGGATCACCCTGCAGCGGCGGTGGAGCAGGGGACTAGGGGGCTTCAGTCCCACCCTAATATTTTGAAAATGTTGGAATTTTTTGAAATGATCCCAATTTTTCAATGTTTAGTGGCTAAAATATGGGTTTAGGCCGCTCGATATTTTTGCTCCGCCACCCCTGCCCCGCTTTCTAAAAGGGTTCACCAATTTTCCAGAAGGGGTTACACAAAAATTACGTAAATTGGTGAACAGGCTGGCCCGTACGCCTTAAATTTAAGAAGCATGCCCTAAAATATGCTCATAGGTGATAGGCATGCCCTACAGAGTCTGGTTACGGCACTGCGCTGGTCGATATTTTTTTTAACCAAAATGTAACCTGGTAATGGGCACATTTTTCTGGACTATTTTTTACGCTCGTTCTGAAAATGGCTGCTTTTGCAACATTATTTACTGGTCATAATAAATCTGAAAAAGAACTAAAAGCTTCAAAATGTAGTGTCCACAGAATGTGAATTAGAGTATGTTATGATTTCTTCTTTCCTTCTCAAAAACGACCGAACACAAACACCTTCCTAAAACATTTGCAGTGAACACATCCGCTATGGAATTGGAAATGGAACATTCCCAAAAACTTTTATGAATTCCCTGGTCTATTGCTTGAATGCATAGCATTAAAATCTCATGATTTAATCTGTCTGTGGATAAGAGAACATCACAAATAGATAGAAAATAAATTTGTGATGAATGGAGAAGTATGAACAGGAGCTGACTACGTCCTGAGTGACTGTGATATTGTTGTTAACAGACATTGGCAAATTGAAACTCTTCGTGAAAAGTTTAAAGTAGCTGATTAATTCCTTCCTGAGATTTATTAGGATTTGAATTGCAGTTAATGTAATGTTAAAAAGGTCTTACTCACTAACATGTCAATTAATTTCCACGTTAAATTAGACATTTGCCTATTTTTGCCATAACAGGCATATACCTGTAGCGACAAAACCTGACGTGATAGGGGGAAATGGATGATGATTTTGATTTTGATGGAAAATGATTTTCAAAATGAGCGTGAAAAAATAGTCCAGAAGCATGTGTCCATTACCTCGTAGCATTTTGGTTGAAAAAAATGTCGACCAGTGTTATATCAAACCCTTGTAAAAAAATCGGTTTAGGACTCCCGTCCGTCCGTAGTTGCTAAGAAACAATGGATTTGAAAATAGTTTGCTCCCAAATTAAACTAATCGAGACACTAAATAAAGCTTGTTGCATGATCTTCATCTTCTCATCTAGGTGCATTTGTTTGTCTTTTAGAGGATTGTTCAGTTTATTTGACCAGGAAGAGGGTATCATGGCTGGTACGATTACCAAATAAAGAATTTCCTCTTCGCTTTTTTCTACGCGAAGCATCAAAAATAAAACTATCTTTGAGTGTACAAAATAATGTGAGTCAACAAAATGTGATACATGTAGAAGGTGAGGTAGACCCTTGTTTTTGCACCTATCGTAAGTATCAATAGTTTTGCACAGTTTCGTGACACTTTGTGTGGTTTGGTGGTTAACTGATGGTTAATGATGAATCTTAATAAATAAAATGTTAACATTATCGTGCTTCACGACATCAAATGCAGGCAAATAAAGTTTTCAATGATTTTTTACTACTTTCTGTACTCCACTTTTTAAGTTTAGAATGCTTTGCAACATTAAATGTTTGTGAATTTTGCAATAGTTTCTTCCTTTGTTTAAATTCCTTTGCTATCTTTGCATTGCTATAGCAACCAATGTTCTCCATGGCACAGGATGTCAAATGAACCAATTATGATGAAAATGCAAATTATTGAGGGTTTTACATCCTCAGAGCTACGTCAGAGGTCTAATTTGTATTGCTCTGCTAAGTTATCAAGCATAAGTTCGAGTGGCCTCAGGCAACGGGCTTTAGTCGTATTTGTGCCGTTTGAAAATATGTTGCATCCAGATTCAGTCTATAGATTTGACCCCTAATGTTTATTTTAGCATGCTCGTTAACATTTGTGATTTCCCTTGCAAGACCTATGGGTTGATGTTAACCTTTATACCGAGTTTACGAAACCTGTAACCCAAGGATCTTTGACGAGCTCATGAGAGCATGCGCGACAAGGGGTTTCTATTCTACAGACATGTTGAAGACGTAACTGTGACCTGAAATTTGCGATTTAGGGTCCTGTCTAGGGTCTGAGAAACTTCTCTCGATTTAGACGCTATTGCTGTGGCCAAGACACGTTGTATTGCTTGTGCTGCCAAGTACTAGAGGTCTCGGCACTAGGAAGCACTAGGAGAAAGCATAACTGCTATGCCAAAAGCTTTAGATTAATTTATACTCTACTAAACTTTAGCTGAAGTTAGGCATCTTAAGGCAAATAATTTTTAGTCACATTTTTGTTCGATTTAATTTAAATATAATGGAATTAAACTCTATTTGACATTAAGACAACGTCAACGTCTGCACGAAATAACAAAAAAGGTCTTAAATTACAGCTAAAGGCTTAAAAAAAAATACCTTGAGAGAAGAAAATAGAGCCTTCGTATGATTTTGTTTGCAGTCTGGTGGTGTGGAATTGTAACATTCTTGAACAAGCTCTTATCTCCTGTTCACCGTCCGAGCTCAACAACTAATATGTCAATTAATCAGTAGTCCACTTCGTGGTT
>JAAAKM020000498.1:20736204-20793386 GCA_010016025.2 Alatinidae sp. Z8VKAUB7J3
AATCGTATCTCACTGGAATGAACTAGACCTAAAAATATCCTACAATAACAAGGAAAAATTGCCTAATTCAAAGATTATCCTAAAAGTCCTAAGCCATGATCTGTCGCCTTTTCCATTAAAGCGTCCTATGTACAATTTATCATTCATTTAGCTACTTGCTATCTTTTCCGCACAGTTTTTGCCCAAGTGACCCACCAGGATGGTTTCTTGCAAACTCAACACAGGTAAATCGTCGTCGAATGATCATTTCAGTCACCACCGCATTCACTACCATTTCCTGAGGAAGATAAGAATAATCATATTTAGTTCACGTGAATGAAATATAAATGAATTTGTAAGTAAGAGGAAAAGGTGTAAATAGAATTTAAATGTTTAGGATAAAAATGAAAGACCTCTCCTTGCATATCACGAAAGTTGGGTACTCTATTTTATCGACCAGACGCCGAATACATCTATAAACTGAATTCAAATTTCTATGTTGTCAACAAGATAAATTAAAACACTTAAAGTCGATTAAGCACAAACCCTATTACGCTCGGAATTTTGCACAACCGATTTTGGGAGTGTGGAGGGGGAATGGCTCTCTGTATAATTCGTCCAAATTCCATCGTTTGCTGTAAAACTCGAAGCACTGTTTAATAATTTGAAGAAACTATACAGTTCTGACCGACTCTGAACGGTCAGAGAGTCAAGCTCTGACTGGTGCTTTCAAAATATAGTTGGGTATAATGTTAAGTTTGTTTACTTTCGATCATTCCAATAAATATGCTTGAGGAGTACCAGACGACAAAAGCTTTTAAATAAACAGTGTTCCCGCTATCCCATGTAGTCAAACTTTTAACAGATCAGAAACATCTGAAAAAAATTCATATTTGAATATTTGACTTACATGTAAGGAAACGAATTTCTTAGTCAAGCAGTGACTTTTAATTATGCGAAGAAAAGCATAGAGATGGGTTTACCATCAATGTTAGCACATTTGTGACTAATTTTAAGTTCTTTAGTAATATTTGAACCATTTCAATGACAGAAAAGGTGGATGAGACACTTACTTAACTTTTCCCACCAGCAACGCGACTTACCATTTCAAACTGGGGGTAGGAGCAAAAATCTATACTGTAACACGGTAAGACATAAAAATGTTTTGTACCAATCCACTGCATAGCAGGGGTACTAATTCATAATATGATATATTCTCTAATTTGGACCTATCCCTCTCATACACGATTCTGCTCATTCTGTAACAAAATGAAAATATTCTGACTTTTTCGCCATCGAAAGATCGCCTTTTAACACAACACATTTTGCACGTTCTAGCTACAATTAAACAAACGAGAAAGTAACAATTTAGTAAACTTTGTAGCGAATCTACATACATACCTGTAGCATTACACTAGTTGTTGGCACACCTCCAATTGGCTCTTGCAAAGGTACATCAGTTTTGTAAGTGATAAAGGCATCGCTTACTTTAGCAAGCGTGGAGTCTGGGTTCCCAATAATTGACAAGATATGAACTCCTCGATCTCGGAGAATGGTTGCAGCAAAAACACATTCACGTGTATTGCCACTGTGTGAGAAGAATACGCACACGTCACCGCGTCGAGCTTTTCCTGTAATAGAGTAAAGAGTAAGAAAGAGAGCTTATATACTTGTATGACACCTTCGCAGACATTTTTTTTTTGTTGAGACCGATTTAGCCCTATTTTACAAATCTCCTCTAGAAAAAGGAATATATTTTATTTCTTTAATCAAAGGAGCTAAGGGAATGGTGATCGTGATGACGATGGAAATATTGATAATGATACAGATAAAGACGGTGATGATCATGATGATGATTATGATAATGTTGACATATAGGGAAGGACGGGAAAGTAGGTGATGGGCAAAACAAAATGAAGTTTGGGAGAAGTGCAGTGGTTACAATTGAGAATACGAAGATTTTCGTTGTACAAGAATCAGAAATGATAATGTTAATAAAATACCGATGAGCAAGCGAGAAAGAAAAGTAGGATTAAAATAGGCGGTCGCTAGTACAAAATTATTAAGGTTATGGTAGCGATAATTGCACAAATGGATGATAATAATGTTTGTTACCATCATTATTATTGTGATAGAAGAGAGACGACCTGAATGTTATATCTACACAAAATTTATTTCGCCAAAATACGTTCAAGTTTTAAACTATAAATCGCTTCTTGCATCTTTCGGTCTTTTATTCTTTCAAAATATTCTTTTCGATCCCTGAATCTGCACTACACTTCGTTTGTCTGAGACGTCTGGTGTATCTATTAAATTACATATAACATTTACATAAATCACAATAGATATGATTTTAACAGATCACGATCAAAAGTGTAGATTACCTAGATCTCCATGAGTCCATTCCGCACCGTGTACGTAGTGCGCTGGTGTCCCTGTTGACGATAACGAGGCTGCCATGCGTTCGGCAACTATACCGGATTTGCCTATGATACAAAATAAAAAGCAGAATGAAACACTTGCAATATCCATCTATCACGAAAAATGAAACTAAGTATTAGTAGAGGCGAAACATTATTACATGGAGCATTATAGGAAGGGAATATGTGCGATCGTTGAGGAAGAACGAGACCAAATATACAAAAACAGAGGTGTTTGACGTAAAACAGACGGCACATCGTGGTAGCAACTCGAAAACCATGGTATTTAACACAGGCGAAGAGGACAAAACCAAACATGACAGAAAAGTAGAGATAGCTCTTAATTCTGCTCTACGTTTACCAGATGATAAAAACGGCATGCAAAGAAATGATTTGCAAAACGTACATCGCTCATTAGTAAAAGGTAGGTTTTAAGCAAAAACACTTTTATTTTAAGTCAAGACCCTTAAATTTCAAAGCAAAATGAGCCGTACTTAAAATATTAAAAAGCTAGCAGAGCAAAAGAAGATATAACAAAGTAAATAGTCTAACAAAAATCAAATCTTCATACTTGCTTCTTAGTTCATTCCAAAAAACAGTAAACAACAAAACGAACCACGACCAACACCAACGTTCAGATACGTTTCTCTAAGTTCATGTTGAATACAATACATACCGATCCCGGACGTGATCAATGTCCCATCACACTTTTCAATTATCTGGATAAATGACTTTGCTGCCTCCAGATCAAGACAACGCACCATTGCTTCTGCAGAGGCGGCATCCAATTTAATGCTGCGTACAAAATCATCCATTCCTCTCTCCTGAGGAGCGGTCTTCGACGACTGCATTATAGCCTCGTTGTCATGCATCAGAGCATGGCCAACTCTTGCCTCGATATCAGTGTTTGGCTTAGGCATTTTGTTCTTTTTAGGAAATGAAGGTTATTGTAATTCTACGAATGTAAAAATATCAAGGTAAAAAAATCATTAATTTTTTTAACTAGTTTCTACAATATAGAATAATACCTCTAGCTATTTACTTTCATCTTTTGTGAAAGAACCCTGAAGTAGTTTTCGAAATTCGTTGTTTTTTATTAAGGAGGGTAACAAATTTGAGTACTTTTCGCCAAGACAAAATGCTTAATATACCTTGATTTTTAAATCTGTCATCTCGCTTTTCATTAATCGATTCTCTTTGATCTTATATGAATTTCGTCCCCTCCTGACAATACTGAATTTGGCTAACTTATTGCAACATTTTCATACCATAAAGCGGAAATAAGGGTAAAGAGTATTTCATGGGGAGAAACATCACTGGCAAGATGAAGCATAAGAGTGGCACCAACAATGGAACTTTAATATGTTGCATAACATGCAAAGTGCGCGCTCAAGTAGGAGTATGACTGTAACGATAAGACCTATTGATTAAATTTAACTCGAACCAATTCCACCTAACTAGAAGTATAAGCCACTTAAACTTTCGTCAGATTTTTGCTAGACCAAATTAACTTAAACCTAACTCGACACAAAAGTTGCGTCTAAAAGAAACCTTACAATAAGTGATAAAACGGAAAAGGAACAAGGGAGCGTTACCATGTCAACATGCTTCCTCGTTACGTGAAAATGAGATAAAAGATCACACCAGGAGAACCTTTTCTTAAGCATGTCTAGACTCACAAGCGATTCTTTTACGAATAAAAGGCATGCTATGTACCTGTTTTTTAAGGAATATACTCAGAGCATCTTAAATGTCAAACACTTGTCAATGTCAAAATGTGGCTCAAAACCAGGTTGACATATATAGGTCTACTGGTAATGCACATGAAAATATGCACTCGTCAGTCTATTCTTCTGACGCCAATGTCCTTGATTCAAGTACTGGGTATTAAAACTTGCCTCACTCATACATTTTACAAAAAACACATTATTCCCGGGAAAGCATTTCTACGACAACCGAAGCATATTATGAGATACGCGAAGACATATTAAGTACATTGCGTATAGAAATTTGTAACGACTCTGTAGCCGTTTTTAACGACGTTGTGTCTGAGGCATTACGCAGGATTTTCTGCACCTGACGTAGGTGGGCAATTATTGTTAATTTTTATATAGATGGACCATTTACTGGTTCTATGGGGTTATTTTGTGACATTGACAATTAATTTCAAATTCCGTCAAATTATTTAGATTCAGAGAAAGTTGCTGTTGCCATGACTTCCTAAGATGTCTTTATTTGGAACTTTAAAATGTTATAATGAATGAAGTGAAAGAAAAGGTTGTTAATGCTAGAGCGAATAAAGCACACCACTTTCAACAGGTCAGATGCAGAAATTCTGTCCATAACTTTGAATAAATATGTTATTTGAAAAGCTAAACAAATTTTCGTTTTAAAAGCCAACAAGGAAGAACAATAAACGTCTTGGGTTTGTTCAGCCGTTTTCACTGTAATGGAGATAAACTAAATAGCGTTTATTTCTACCTGGAAAGGAATCACAAAAAGGTAGTACCATACTCAGTTTAGAGCCTAGGGGATGTGATACGGTACACAATCGCAAGCCCTAAGCCACATCGTTGTGAGGTACTTAGGCCACTGGCCAGTTTCATTCATCGCCGCCTTTATTCTACCCTATCTAATGCCATGTACTCATTTACAGACTAGGTTTGCAAAATGAGTTTTTCAGATGGACGGCAGAGCATAGGCTCGAACCATCAACCTTCAGCTGGCTAGACCAGCTATCTCTGAGCTAACGTGCCTGCCAACGTCGTATATTTCTACCTGGCAAGGAATTACCACGCTACAAAATAACAGCATTAGCAAGCGACGGTGATATAATAGAGAGATCAACGTCTTTGAATTCTTGAAAGGATTAAATCCTCTTGGCGAGAAACTTTTTCAATTTTTATCAGGTAGAGACAATTTATTAGGTATATATGCTTTGCAACACTGGAAACTGCATTTGTGCCAGAATCGCTCGAATACACTTCATACCTTAGTATAGATGCCTGTCTGTTTAAGTACACATTTTCTTCTAGTGACTCTGTAACTATTTGGATCTAGTCACCACTTAAGCTGAACAAACTTTATATTTCTTAAATAATATTTCAAAAAGATTACTTTACAATCTGCGTTTTTCAATGTAGTTTCAAGTTAGTTTCATTTTATCATAATCTCAACCCGAACAAAAACAGAAAAATGCCTCACGTACACTCACAAGTCATCGATGTTCCCGTATCCACACAAAATATTCAGACCGAGTGTTCTGTATCGTATTACTTTGAGGGTTAAAAACTTCTACAGGTAAAAATTTTGCAATTTTTGGCTCGTTCGTAAAAATCTGTATCAGCTAAATCCATTAAAGCAATCTCTTGAAAAAGTTTGTTAAAGCCAAAAATTGTACGAGTGACTGCTAGTGAAAGGTTGTATTCTAAAATTCCCGTTCTGTTGCATCCGCTGAAACTCTGATACTGGCCCAAATATTTTGGAGAAATTCAACCCCTAATCCTGCCCTTATTATTTAAAGGAGTGTATTGCTTTAACAAAAGAGATAACTTGCAGACGCTCTGTTCTATAGAAAAATGATATTTCAAAATTTACAAAGCTCTCGATTCGTGGAAGTGTATACCCAAGAATTTCGAAAAGTGGCTACTCGACAAAAATTTCCGGAAAAACGTTGGTCTGAAGGTATTTTCGATGAAATGTTTATTTTAGACACTGGTGTCTGTGGACGTGTGTGCCTGCATTAAAGTTGTTAAAATTTTCTTTAAAAGAATATCTAATTTTTTTTATATTATGCCGGTGCATGATCTAGCTAACTGGAAAAGTATCAGAGAAAAAGATGATGTAACCGAGACACAAATTCAAATCTCATACTTCCAAAGCTTACTGCTTTATCACAGAGAGAAGTGGTTACCAAGATGCCAATGTCTCAAATCTACACAGCAGCTCTAAAAAATTGGCTAAACTTTCGACATTAAAGAGCAAAAAGATTTTAAAGTGCAGATAAAAATTATATTGTCCTTAAACTTGTTAAATTGCATCATAAAAAGTAACGTCAAATACCATAAGATGCTCTTCTGGGTCGTGGCCGACAAATTCAAACTAGTATGAGGAGATGGAAAAGTTGTTTACAAAGGAAACCCTGCTTTGAAGTTATTAAGTTCTGAAAATGGTAATCGAAACTCTAGCCAAGTCTCCTAATTAAGCAAAAATGTCCAAGGTTAAGTTAAATAGTAAATTGCCAGTTGCATAGAGTAACAAGGCTTTGTAAATATAACAAAAATTCACAAAAAGTTGCTTCTTATGATATTTTCACAACCTTTCGGACCTTGATAGCGCCTGCCGTGTTCTCTTCACTGCCAAGTCTGAACAAGAGCGTCGAGCCAAAGATTTTGACACGCTGTGATAGAACTATCCTCAGGAAATTATAATTCAAATGTGCGCATTCTCCATCCTTGTATCTTTTTCGTTATTTTGTTTCATTCTTTGGTCATTCCAAAAACCACTGCTGAAGTACTACTATTTGTTGCTTGGTGCCTGTGTGCATGACTCATCCATTATATCAACGCACCATCAGCCCACGACAACCCCAAACGCAAAAGGGCTTACCATAATCTCATACCAAAGATATTCTCGGAATTCCACGAATGAAGCAACATAGCCCATTTATCCCCAGTCTAAATTTCTTTACTCCAAAGGGAAAATGCTTTCTTTCATAGATTAACTCATGATACAATAGGAAAATAACGAACAAAGCAAAGGAGGGCAATACCTTCGATTTGGTCATCTGTAAAGAAAGGTCTTTCTGTGACGCAGAGAAAAGAATGGTACAGTTCTCATAGTCTTGCTCTACA
This sequence comes from Alatinidae sp. Z8VKAUB7J3, assembly GCA_010016025.2. Lineage (NCBI taxonomy): Eukaryota > Metazoa > Cnidaria > Cubozoa > Carybdeida > Alatinidae > Alatinidae sp. Z8VKAUB7J3. The sequence goes on from JAAAKM020000498.1 coordinate 20,743,457, forward strand.
TTTTCCGTGTTGAATATATACAGCGTAAAAAGGTTGCTTAATGCCAAAGACACCACGTCATAGAAGCATTTTACCCACACAACAGTCTCAAAGACGGGTTTCGGGTTAAGACGGAGTTGTGTTTTTTCACCATAACCTTTTTTGACTTAGCAGTTTCATATGGAGTTTTGTCCTTACCAAATACGAATTCTGTCCAAGCAATAAATTTTTGAAAGTTGCTAGTCTTTCAAGTATATAATATGTTAGTAAGATTTGGGCTCTTACAAAATGGGAAGCAGAAAAACACGATAGGCCTACTGATTTCAAGAGTCGACCTATGGTCATCTTCTTTCTGATAACCAATCTCAGAATCATTTTAATCTACGTATGTACTTGTATTTTAATCAAGGGAATATATATATATCTATATATATTCGACTTATTTGAAAAGTATGAAAACTTTTTTTTTAATTCTCTGATTGTTAAGAGGAGCCCAGAAAGCCTCTTGCTTAGATCTGCAGACTAAAAGGTTTCATGTCATATATTGTGGGCCTATATGGATACCTAATAGAAGCCTCGCACCCCAAATTGTCCCAGCAGCAATACAACACTGGAATTTTTTCATAACATTACCTAATCGAATAGGCTGTCTACTACTTGCACACTGAAAACAACTTAGATTTGATTTTAATAGTCTTAAAATGTTTGTTCCTTCTTTGGTGAATAGTCGGCTAATTTTCGGATTTCCTCAGTATATCAGAGCAACATTTACCACAGATTTCATTCCAACAAGATCAATTTGTCTCCCCTTAGCTTCCAGTAAGTTTTCCTTTAACGTCTTTTCCCTCTCTTTCACTATTAATCACTGATATCCAAAACCTTTTCACACTTTACTCAGGCCTACCTTAACAAGCCAATCCTGACGACCACAATGTTCGATTACAAAATATTTGCTCACCCAAGTATTCTAATTTAAATATTGACACAGTATTTATTTCAGCCCCAAAGTAACTTAAATATTATCTTAAAATATTTTAAGCGTTGTATCTTTTCAAAACAAAGGCTGGGAAATGCCACAAGTCAGTCACAGGGTCGTCAAAAGTGCCACGTCAATTGGTACTGAGTTGTGCGTGCAAGTACTTTGTCTTGGAAAGAGGACTCCAGTTTGTTTAGAACTTGCTTTGAGAATTGTTTACCGGGTCTATTTATCGGGACTGTCGAAAGATAACAAATTCTCTTCAACACATTCAAAAGGAGGGAGGTTCCACCCAATCCATGTTAGAGGTATTTTGAAAATGAGAACTGTAAAGCCCAGTGGAAAATGTGTCAGAGTAATACCTCAAATAAACATTAATTAACAGTTATACCTTCGCAGCATATACGAGAAGGATGCCGACGGCTTCCTAGGGCCATAGAAAGCATACATTAATAAACTGTTTCTGTATTACTGGGTTGCTTTAATTCAAGACCATTTTATAGTACGCCCAATCAGTACAAAATGACAATGGTAATGATGATAATGATTTAATGAATTTCAGGGCTAGTTCAGTAAAATATTGGAAATGTTGCAAATATAGGAACCAACTAGACACAGTTTCTAGTACATAAGCAAGCAATTACCATCACGTTATGTCTCCACGATTTAATTTCTTTCTTAACACTGTACGAGAAATGGTCTTTCGCGAGACCATTTCAGCAAATTTTGTACGTACCATTTTAACCATCAAGAGAAAGAAAATTGGGCACTATAAAATATCTTGTCGTTTCTTTGACAAATACAAATAAATAAGGTTGAACAAGGTGGTTTGAAAATACAAGTATTCATTCGTTGGTGACTTGCCAAACATTAAGCCAAATCAGCCCTTCCAAAGTATCAACATTGTGGCTCAGAAGCCGCCAAGCAACAGGATGACGTCAATTTGTGGACACGATTGTTTTGCTTGTAAAAATTATCCTTCGCATATCTTACAAATTCCTCTATCTATTTATCGAAAAATGTAGCTTACACCGGTAGGCCTATACATATATATGTAACTCAACAGAATCTGACAGTTTACCCCATGTTCGGACTGTTAACAAACAAAAACTGACAATAAACTACTACTGTAGTTTCGGTCGTTCAAACTTATTCCCATAACCAGAACAACCTGTCAAACAGCGGTAGGATTGCAGAAAAAAAAATAAACTCAGGGAGTTTTTTACTTACCGAGGTATCAAGTCGACCGTCAGCTGAGCTTGCAGCAATGAAACAGGATCTCCCGAGCGAGACGTTAGTATAATAGTAGGATTTATTGTCTGAAGTGTTTAACGACAATCCATTCATAACAAGTGCATCTAGGGGAACCGTTGCTAATGGTTTCTTTTGATTTCCAGCCATAGCATTACCTATTGTTCACCTCACTTAAGTCACTTGAGATGTTTAGGTCGTGAGTCATAATTGTTCCTTGAGGAGTCATTATATTGCGTGGTTTTTGAAAGAAAAGTTAGGGTGGTAAGCGTCCACAATAGTGACTATGTTTGATTAAGTAAGAGAGAAAGAAATGGGCTATAACTATGGGCTATGACCTACAAATGCAGTATTATCTGCGCAGCCATAGCAACTGTTATTGTAAAACTTGGCTTCAGTTAATGGCGGACATGTATTTCAGCGTATAGTTTGAAGATACATCTCGCAGATGAATACTTCAGGCCTACTGTAGGGTAATTTTCCAGACCGGGATCGGCCGCTGGACGGGCAGCGGGTTGAGGCCGGCATCGGCGATCCTGTGGAACTCGCCTTCGAAGTCGACCAGTTCGTTGGTCCAGAGCTTGCGCATCACCTCGATCTGCTCGACCACTCGGCGCGCGCGGTTACGGAAATTCTCGTGCAGCACGTCGAATTCCATTTCGTTCCAGCCGATGCCGACGCCGAGGCGCAGCCGGCCGCCGCTCAACAGGTCGAGCTCGGCGCACTGCTTGGCGACCAGGGCGGTCTGGCGCTGCGGCAGGATCAGGATCGCGGTGGCCAGCTCGATGGATTTCGTGAGCGCCGCGACATAGGCGTAGAAGATCAACGGCTCGTGGAAGGCGTTGTCGCGTGTGTAGAAGGCGCGCCAATCATCCGCCACGGCCTGGCCCGACTGGATGACGTGGTCGATCAGGGTCAGATGCTCGTAGCCCATATCCTCGGCCGCCTGCACGAAATCGCGGATGGCGATGGGATCGTTGCCGATCTCCGTCGTGTGAATGGAAATGCCGACCTGCATGACTCGTCTCCTGCTGCCCCGTATTGTTTGGTCAGAACCTAAACCGAACGGCAGGGAGAGAAAACATGGGAACGTTGCTCGAAGGCCATATCGCGGTGGTGACCGGCGCGGGATCGGGCATCGGCCGTGCGATTGCCAAGGGATACGCGGCGGAAGGCGCCAAGGTGATGGTAGCCGACATCAACGAGGCCGGTGCCACGGAAACCGCCGCGATGATCGCCGAGGCCGGCGGGACGGCGGCGAGCAGCGCGCTCGACGTGACCGACCGGGCGTCCTGCGCCGCGCTGGCAGCGAACGTGTCGGGCGAACTCGGTCAGACGTCTGTCTTGGTGAACAATGCGGGCATCGTCCGTCGTGCCCCCATCTCCGCGCAGGGAGCCGATCAAGATTGGGATGACATCATGAACGTCAATGCCACGGGCGTGTACAACGTGACCAAGGCGTTTCTGGATCCGCTGCGCTTAAGCAAGGGCCGGATCGTCAATATCGGTTCGATCCAGTCCTTTGTGCACACCGGCAACGCGGCTGCCTACACCGTCGCGAAACATGGGGTCCTTGGATTTACCCGGGCGCTCGCAGCGGAGTTGGGGCCGGACGGTATCCGTGTCAACGCCATCGGTCCGGGCCTGATACGCACACCGCTCAACGCCGAAAACCGGGCCAATACGGACATGGAGTCACGGTTCGTCGCGCAGACCCCGCTGCGCCGCGCCGGCGAGGCGGACGATATCGCGGGCCCGGCAATCTTCCTGGCGTCGGATATGTCGGGTTTCGTCACCGGTGCCTACGTGCCCGTCGATGGCGGGTATTTGACGCTGTAGGGGTTAACAATGTCGTCCTCGGGACGGCCGCATCTCCCCTACGCCGCAAGATACTCGGTCGTGCAGCGGCGTAATTCGCGCAGTTTGGTCAGGTCGTAGGGGCGGCCGCGGTGTAATGTGCAGCGATTGTCCCACATCACGACATCGTGGTTCCGCCATTCATGGCGGTAGACGAATTCCCGCTGCGTCGCGTGTTCCAGCAGGTCGAGCAGCAACATGCGGGCTTCGGCCGTGGGCATGCCGCGGATTTCCCTTGTGTGCACGCCGATGAACAGGGTCTTGCGGTCGGATTCGGGGATCGTGTCCACGATGGGCCAGTCGACTGGCGGCAGTTTCGCCATCCCCTCCGGGGTGAAGTCGCCGCCGCCCAGTAGGTTGCGGGAATGAAAGGCCCAATGCTCGGCCACCAGATCTTCGATCCGCGCCTTCATCTTGTCGGGTAGCGCGTCGTATGCGGCGCGTTGATCGGCGAATTCGGTTTCGCCGCCTACTTCGGGCAGATCGATCCCGCACAACACCGAGTACTGCGCCCTTGGCTGTTTGAAGGAACTGTCGCTGTGCCACAGTTGGTTGGCGATCAGGGACACGTTGCGGGCGTTGTCCGCGGCGAGGACATTGCCTTCGGTGTCTATATTCGCGAGATCGATGACATCCGTGTTCTTGAGCCGCCGTTTGCGTTTCGCGGCCAGCACGAGACCGGCATCGATCGGGCCGAAGGATTTCGTGAACGCAGCGTGTTCGTCGTCGGACAGGTCTTGGTCGTGGAAAATCAGAACGGGATAGCGGGCCAGGGCCGCCCGCAATTCCGTCAAGGTCTCACTGTCGAGCGGTTTGCGAAGATCGATGCCACTGACTTCGACTGCGAGTTCGGCATGCAATGGGATGAGGTGCAATGACATCTTGGCGCTCTTGATCAAAAGTTCCTGTCGTCTGCGGCCAGTTTATATCCGAAGCACGTCTTGCGTGCGCCTCTATTATAGCTGCCCTGAGGCGGTCGCCGTCGCCATCAGCGCTTCATACGCCGGATCGTCGTAGCGGCTGAGTAGCAAGGCCGGGGCGTAATCGGGCAGGGGGGCGCCCGTCACGTGCGCCGCCAGGAGGTCGCCGCCGGCCATCGCGGTCATGATGCCGAAACCGGAGAAGGCGCTGCAGATATAGGCGCCCTCGAGCGGCAAGGGGCCGACCAGCGGGCGGTTCTCCGGCGTCTTGGCGTAGTAGCCGCCGTCGACATAGGGGCGCGGCATCTGATCGAAATAGTCGGCCAGCCGCGGGATCACCGCCGACATGCCGCGGATGGTGATCTCCGGATAGTTCGGGTCGTACGGCACCGGCAGGACGAGCTCGGACGACCCGCCTTCGTAAGTCCAGTAGAGCAGCACCGTGTTGCCGGCGCCTTCCGGCCGGCCATGCACGCCGGCGACGAACGGCTCGAGCAGGGCCTGCGTTTCCGGCGACTCGGCCAAGGCCGCGCGTTCGTCCGGCGACCAGGGCAGGGTGACTTCGTCGTTCCAGATCACCAGCGGCGCATCGCGCGGCACCGCATGGCGCGGGTCGCTGAACGAGATCTTGACGTGTCCTTCCAATGTGATGGGAAGCGCGAGGTCGCACAGCCGCGCGACCGCAGGAGTGAAGGGGCCGGCCGCATTGACCAGGACCGGCGTCGCGAGTTCGGTCATGCCCGTGTCCGTTTCGACGGTGACACCGTTCACCCGGCCGCCGGCCGTGTCGACATCGCTCAGCCGCCCGCGCAGCAAGGTGACACCCGCATCTCTTGCTTGGGTCAGCATCGTCATGCCGAGTTGCTGGGCGCTGAGCCAACCGCAGCGGCGGGCGTGGGCGACGGTTGTCGTTCTGTCCGACAGATAGGGGTAGACCTTTTGGATCAGATCGGGGTCTTCGAACAGATCGACACCGTCCGGCAGGTCCTCAAATCCGTGCGGCGGGGCGGGAATGTAAGCGGCTGCCGTGTTGTTGTGAACGCGCAAGTCGCCGGCGCCAAGCGACGTCGTTTCCCGGGCTGCCGCCACCAACGCGGCGCCGTTTTCGGCGGTTGCGAACAGATAGCCGCGCCGGTTCATGAGGAACGCATTGCCGGTCTCGCGCGCCAGCTGCTCCAACAGATCAATGCTGCGGTTGGCGAATGCGACCATCGCGTCGCCGGGCCCCGGCCACCAGTTGCGGTAGCATTCCGTCGATTTGTCGCTGGTGAGCGTCAAAGGCGGCCGCTCGTCGACCAGCACGATGCCTTTGACGCCGCTGCGGACGGCGAGGTGGAAGGCGGCGGAAATACCGGCAATCCCGGCACCGCAAATCACGATGTTGGCGGTCTGTTTGATCATCGCGCGCAAGTAACACAGATCGCTGGAGAGTGGGCAAGAATTTCGCCGTCACGGGCGCTTCGCTTGGCCGTTCCGGGGCGTTATAGTCGCGGCCAACAGCAACGGCGCCCCGCGCCGGACCAACAGGGAGCGAAATACCATGAAAATGAAGGCCGCCGTTCTGCGCCGTTTCGATGCGCCGCAGCCATTCGCCGAGAGCAAGCCGCTCAGCATCGAGGAGGTCAATCTCGACCCGCCGGGTCCGAACGAGGTGCTGGTCAAGATCGCCGGCGCCGGGTTGTGTCACTCCGACCTGTCGGTAATGAACGGTGCGCGGCCGCGGCCGGAGCCGCTGGTGATAGGCCATGAGGGCTCCGGCGAGATCGTCGAGGTCGGCTCCGCCGTCACTGACATCCAAGTGGGCGACCACATGGTCTTCCAGTTCAGCCCGAGTTGCGGACGCTGCCGCCGCTGCATGGAAGGCCGGCCGCAGGTCTGCGAAGTCGGCGCCAAGGCCAAGGCGGCGGGCGACCTGATGGGGGGCGGCCGCCGTATCACGGACGCGGACGGCAACCGCATCGCGCACCACACCGGCGTGTCGTGTTTTGCCGTATACGCGGTGGCCGACCGCGGTTCGGTCGTCGTCATCGACAAGGATCTGCCGCTCGATGAGGCGGCGCTGTTCGGTTGCGCGGTGATGACCGGCGTCGGTGCGGTGATCAACACGGCGCGCATCCTGCCCGGCGATTCCGTCGCGGTGATCGGGCTCGGCGGCGTCGGGCTGAACGGCATCCTGGGCGCCAAGCTGGCGGGGGCGGAGACGATCATCGCGATCGATATCGCCGACGACAAGCTGGGCCTGGCCCGTCAGCTCGGCGCGACGCACACCGTCAATGCATCCGACGCGGATCACGTCGAGCAGGTACGCGATCTGACCAATGGCGGCGTCGACTACGCAATCGACCTCGCGGGTGTGATCCCGGCGATGAAGACCGCCTACGCAGTCACCCGGTATGGCGGTTCGGTGGTCACCGCCGGCCTGTCGCCCTCGACAGCGGAATTCTCCTTTATCCAGAGCAATCTCGTCTCCGAGGAGAAGTCGATCCGCGGCAGTTACATGGGAAGCTGCGTGCCGGTGCGCGACATCCCGCGCTTCATCAGCCTGTACAAGCAAGGCCGTCTGCCGGTCGACAAGCTGATCAGCCAGAAAGTGAGCCTGGACGAGGTGAACGAAGGCTTCGACCGGCTGCAGAATGGCGAAACGATCCGGCAAATTTGCCAGCCGCACGCCTGAAATGTGCAACGGTAAATGGGTCAAGATTTCGCCGAATTTGCAGTGACGTGTCGTCCCGGACAAGGCGCATTGCGCCGCCGATCCGGGACCCAGGGAAACACCGCGAATTGCATGTTTCTGGACCCCGGCTCAGCGCGGCGCCGCCGCTTGTCCGGGGCGACAGTTTGGGGTCTTTTGGCAGTGAGGGGTTGTCGATGAAGACGATGCAAGAGGCGACTGGCAACCTGTCACGACTGCAGAACCTGATCGAGTCGAGTGAATTCGACGCGGTCGTCGCCGTGTCGCCGGAGAACGTGCTCTACACCAGCGACGTCTTCATCTCGACCATGGTCGATATTCGCGACCGGCTGGCGCTGGTCGTCTGGGCGAAGGGGAAAGACCCCGTCTTCGTGCTGTGCCAGGTCGAAGAAGGCTATGTCCGGCAGGAAAGCTGGATCCAGGACATCCGGACTTACAAGGAGTTCGTGACCGCGCCTGTCGATGTGCTGGCCGACGTGCTGGACGAGTTGGGTCTCGCGAACGGCCGGGTCGGGATCGAGACGGAATATTTCGGCGTCCATTACCACCAGGCGCTGATGGGGCGGCTGCCGAACCTGATTCTCGAATCCTGCGATATGTTGTTCGCCCGGGCGCGCATGATCAAATCGCCGCGCGAGCGCGAGATCATGGCCGAGGCCTTCCGCGGTACCGAAAAGGCGCTGATGGAGACCTACGCGGCGACAAAGGTCGGCGACAGCGAACGCGATATGGCGTTCCGTCTGTGCGACGGCATCATGCGCTCGGGCGCGGAAAAGGTCGCCTTCTGCCACATCAATGCCGGCCCGAATACCGGGTTTCCGCACATGGACCCGTCCAGCAACACGGTGAAACGGGGCGATATTTTGAAGGCGGATACGGGCGGCTTCTATCAGCGCTACTATTCCAATGTCGGGCGCACCGCAAAGATGGGTAAGCCGACCGACGAGGATCTGTCCTGGTGGGGAAAGCTGCGCGATATCCATCACCGCATCATCGACATGGTGCGGCCGGGCAATACCGGCGCGCAGCTCTTCGCGGAGGCGACGCGACTGCACGAGCAACACAAGATCCCGTTTCCCTATGCCCATAACGGGCACGGCATCGGGCTGTTCATCCATGAGCATCCGCTGATCAGCCCGCATGACAACACGCCTTACGAAGCCGGCATGATGACCACGGTCGAGACCCGCGTGCGCTGGGTCGGCAAGGTCGGCTATCACATGGAAGATCTTATCGAAGTGACGGACGGGGCGCCGATCCTGCGGTCCGACTATTTCGACAATGAGGAAATTTTCGTCGTCTGAGAGGAAGAACATGTCCGAGCAAATGCCCGCCCTGAGTCTTGCCGCCGTCCCCGGCCGCCGCAAGACGACCCTGGAACTCGCCGCCGAGATCGAACGGCGCGGCTTCACCGGGATCTATTGTCCCAGCATGTTCGACGGGCTGGCGCTGTGCGAGGGCATCGCCTTCGCGACCAACGAGATTCCGTTCGGGACGTCGGTGACGCCGATCTACACGCGTCCGGTGCTCGACTACGCCCATACGGCGGCCTTCATCCATGAGGTTTCCGGCGGTCGGTTCAGCTTCGGCATTGGCATCAGCCACGGCCCGTCCATGGCGCGCATGGGCAAGAGCCTCGGCAAGCCGCTTACCGACACGCGGAACTTCGTCGCGGAGTACAACGCGATCGAGCGGATCGGCGAGAAGCCGCCGCTGGTGCTGGCGACCCTGCGCCGGAAGATGATCGCCCTGTCGGCGGAGATCGGCGACGGCATGGTGTTCGCCAACGGCGCGCGGTCGCATATGGGCGAGTCGCTGTCGGCCTTGCCGGACGGTAAGCGCGACGACGCGGATTTCTACATCGGCAATATGATCCCGACCTGCTTTTCCGACGATATCGAAGCGGCGAAGGCGACCAACCGGCGCACCTTGACCGGTTATGTGCAGTTACCGAACTACCAGAATTACTGGCGCGAGGCGGGTTATGTGGAGGAGATGGATGCCATCGCCGCGGCCGTGGAAGCGGGCGAGAAGGACCGCATCCCCTCGCTGATGAGCGACAAGTGGCTCGCCGATACGACCCTGTTCGGCTCGGTGTCCGACGTCATGGACGGCGTCGCGGCCTGGCGCGACGCCGGGATCCGCACGCCGATCCTGGTGCCGTCCTCCGCGGCGGGCAATCAGATGAAGGCGTTCGAGGAAATGTTCGCCGCCTACGCCTGAGGGCCCGCTACTTGCGCGACTCGTAAAGCGTGATCAGCTTCACCACGTCGGTCGCCGCCATGCGGCCGATCGGACCCGAGCTGTAGGTTGAGGTCAGCACCGTACCGTTCTCGTTCAAAATGAACTCGGACGGTTGAATGATGCTGCGCCGATCCTCCCACCAGGAGTCGAGCTTGGTCGCATCCTCGCGCGTCACGCCGTGCCCGACCGGGAAGGACAGGCCGTTGGCGATTTCGCTCGCATGGTCGATATCGTCGACGCTGGCCGCATAGACCTTCGCATCCAGCGCGTCGAGGCTATCCAATTCCTTTTCGAAGTCGGCCAACTGCCGACGGCAGTAAGGTCACCAATGGCCGCGATAGAACAGGACGATGCTGTAGTTCGATTTCAGGTCGCCCGGCAGGTTCACGGTGGAACCGCCGACCAGGTTCAAGGTTATATTCGGGAAGCTATCCCCGGCATCCAGTTTGTGCGCCATAGAAATCCCTGCCTGTGAAGACTTGTCTGGGGGGACTTTACGCAGATCGTTCCTGTGCACGCAATTGGCGAAACCGCAATGGTCGCCATCAAGTCTGTCCTGGTCTACAAACAGTGTCCTGACCGAGGAGAAATTCCATGGCGAACGGTAGCGAGTTGGTGGTTTCGGCCATTCAAATCACGGCGGAAGACGGCGAGTTGGAGGCGACGCAGGAGAAGGTATCCCGTCTGCTCGATCAGGCGGGCGAACGCGGATCCGACCTTGTCGTCCTGCCGGAGGTTTGGACCGGCCTGGCCTACAGCGAGAGCGAGCTCTACCGGGAGACGGCGGAGACGATTCCCGGCCCGAGCACCGATCTGCTGGCGGCGAAGGCGAAAGAGTACGGCATGTATGTGGTCGGCTCGATCTACGAGCGCGGCAACGATACCTTCTACAATTCCTCGCCGCTGATCGATCCGCAGGGGCAGATCGTCGGCAAGTATCACAAGACCCATCTGTTCGATGCGCCGGATCGGGTCGACATCAAAAGCGGCATCCGGGAATCGGACAAGGTGAAAGCCGGCGACGAACTGCCGGTTTTCGATACGGGCATCGGCAAGATCGGCGTGTCGGTCTGCTCCGATCTGCGCTTTCCAGAGGTCTACCGGGTGCTGAGCCTGAAGGGCGCACAGATCATCGTCTGCGCGTCGGCCTTCCTCAGCCCGCGTTTCGACCATTGGGAGTTCTTCCTGCGCGCGCGGGCGGCGGAAAACCAGGCCTTCGTCGTCGCGTCGGGGCAGTACGGCACGGAACCGAAATCGGGTATCGGCTTTGTCGGCCGCAGCATGGTGGTCGATCCGTGGGGCGTCGTCATCGCCACCGCACCGGATACCGAATGCTGCATCACGGCGACGATCGACCTCGACTTCATCGACGAGATTCGCGGCCGCTACCCGCTGATGGACCAGCGCCGGCCGTCGCTGTACGGCATCATCGGCGAAGAAGTCCGCTAACGGGAGGAACGGGGCATGCTGCTCGCCTGCGAGAATATCGACCGGCTGCAATGTATGGAATTGCAGGGCAGGGCGTTGCCGCGCGGGGTGAAGGCGGTCCTGTACGACCTCGCCCGCGCCGTGCATGACGAGCCGCTCGTCCTCGCGGCGGCCCGTGTCCTGAACGAGGGCCCCCGGCATATCGGCATCGTCACGGGCGCGGCGGTGCCGAACCATATGCCGGTCGGCGAGAATGACGGACCGTATGGTGCCGTCGTGCTGGCTCGGGCGCTGATGCGTCTTGGCCATTGGGTGTCCATTTATACGGACGGTATGGCGGCAGCACCGCTACAGGCTCTGATCGCACGTTATGAGATAGACGTGCCGATCGTCGAACTGCAAATGAACGACTTGAAGCAACAGGCCGCAATCGCGGCGGATGTGGATGTCGCCGTTGCGATCGAGCGGCTTGGCGGCAACCCGAACGGTATCAATTACGGGGCCACCGGCGTATCGCGCGCCGATTTCCGCTGCAATGTCGACCACATCTTTCGGACCGCTACCGAATTGGGCAAGCCGACCCTCTCCATCGCCGATGGTGGCAACGAGATCGGCTTCGGCAAGATCTATGACGCGCTGTGCGAGCGTATGCCGGAATACAATTACACGGACAGAACGCCGTGCGGCGGTGGGGTGTACAGCACCGTGCCGACCGACGTCCTCGTCGTGGCGACCTCCTCTAATATCGGTTGCTACGGCGTTGTGGCGGCGCTCGCCCTGTTGCGGGAAGACCTGTCGATCTGCCACACGCCGGAGGAGGAGCGGGCGTTGGAATATATCGGTATCGGGCTCGGCCTGACCGATGGTGGGTCAGGACAGCAGATCGCCGCCGTCGACGGGGTACCCGTGGACGACAACGCGGCCATCGTCCACCTGATGCGCAGTTCGGTCGAACGGGTGCTGCAGGACGTGCCCGAGAGACCGTTCTGATCTACATCATCTTTCTGACGATATCGTAGATGCCGTAGACCAGAATTCCCGCCGCGGCCCCGGCGGCGGCGAAGGCGATGCCCGACAGGACAGAAGGCTCGGCGGGCAGGTAACCGGCGTAGTGCAGCCCCGCTGTGATGGCGATACCGGCTGCGGCACAAAGGCCGCGGCCCGACCCGGCGCGGTTCGGCTTCAGGAAAATGGATTTGAAATCCTTTTTGCGCGGCGCTTCGGTCATCGCGGAAGATGGCCTGATTTGACGTAGAAGGTGGCGCCGCTCTCGGTGAATGGTTCGTGCGTGCTGTCATGGGGCAGGCGGACCCAGGCGCCCTTCTCGTACATGCGATTCTCGTCCTGTAGCACGCCGTCGATCACGAAGATTTCTTCGCCGCCTGGGTGGCTGTGCTTCGGGAAGCGCACGCCCGGCCTGGCCCGGACGAGACGGATCGACTCGGGATAGCCATCGCTGTCGTAGAGCGGCAGAACTTCGACGCCATTGATCGCGTGCCGTTGCCACTCTGCTGTCTTCGTGTCGATCGTCACCTGTGGCCGGTCGGAGCCGGGATACTGGCACAGCTTGACGAACAGGGTGCAACCCGCTTCCGAGCGCGGCGCGTGCCGGAATCCCTCCGGGTTGAGGAGAAAGGTCCCCGCCGGGTAGTCGCCATGCTCGTCCGAGAAGACACCGTCCAAGACCAAGATTTCTTCGCCATTCGGGTGACCGTGCGGTGCGAACGCGCTGTTCGAATCGTAGCGCACGATCGAGGTCACGTGGCCCGACTCCGCATTGTCGCCGAAATGTTCCAGACGCTTGCGCCATACCGTCGCGCTCGGGCTCGCTTGCCACGTCATTTGCAGGGTTTGCTGCATGGCGGCCCGGGTCAGATCGCTATTGACGCCGTTTTCGCTCATATCGTTGATTTCCCTATCATTTCTTGTGGCTCGAACGGTTAACGCGATTTCAAATCTTTTGATATAGGCTTGAAGCCGATGATGAGTAACCCGAGTTTAGCTCATATGGTGGCGTCGGTGGAGCCTACCGGCGTCGTCGTTGCACGGACGAAGAAGCGTCCACGTGGTATGGTTAACACTGTTGTCAATCCGCTGGCGCCAGCCTGATCCGGAAGCGGTGAGTCGATATGCGAAACGGTTGCCGAGCCCATCTTGGCCTCGCGGCATTTGCGCTCATGTCGTTGATTTTTCATCCGGTATGGGCGCAATCGGATGAACTGACGCGGAATTTCCAGCGCGGGTCTTCTTTGTTCGAAGCCGGTATGTACAAGGCATCAGCGCCATATTTTACGCGAGCGTTGGAATTGAGTGAGGCAGAGTACGGCCGCGACAGCTCGCGTACCGCTTTCATTCTGAAGAATCTGGCGACCGTTTACGCCAAGCAAGGCGCATACGAGGCGGCGGAGCCGCTTTATGTTCGTGCGCTCCGTATCTTCGAGGATGCGTTCGGTGCCGACAACGGCGTTGTCGCCGAGGTGACCAACGAACTGAGCATCGTCTATGTGGAGCGCAAGCGTTTCATTGAGGCGGAACCCCTGTTGGGCCGCGTTATGGAGAATCTGGAACAGGCTTTCGGGCCGGACGATAGCCGCGTCGCCGCTGCCGCCTACAATTATGGCTATGCCAGCGAGTTCCTCGGCGATGCGAACAAGGCGCGATCGCTTTACGCGCGGGCCTTGCAGATCTGGCAATCGCAACAGGTTCCCGATGACGCGCGTATCCGGGCGGCGCAGGAGAGACTTGCCGGACTGAGCCGGGTCCGGGAAACGAAAGGGCCGTCGCTCGCCCCCTATCTGCCAAAAGTGCTACCCAGTCGAGTCACAAAGGCGCCGGAAGCGCAGGCTACTGCTGCGCCGGCGCCGGTGGCTGCTCAGGAAGCGAAGGCCGCAATTGGGCCAGCCGCGGCGGCCGCCTCGAAAGGGACCTGGCGCGTTCAATTGGCGGCGTTTCGATCCCGGACCGCGGCGGAGACGGAGCGCAATCGCTTACGGGAAACGCTTTCGGGTGTTCTTGAAGAGGTGCGCGATCTTAAAATAGCTGAGGCGGTTTTACCGAAAGGGACTTTCTATCGGCTTGTTTTTGAACCTTTTTTAGGGCGTGAGGCCGCAGACGCCTTCTGTCAAAGTCTGAAGACCAAGAATCAATCCTGTATCGTCGTGCGGCAGAAGTAGAACGGTTTGATGGGAGAAATTCGACCATGCTCGCAATTTATGCTGCGCCATTCCTATAATCGGCCCGCCTGTAACGTTACCGGCTCGCCCGTAAACGCTAGGACGCGATAGTGACCGATATTGAAGATGGCCCGCCCATCGAGATATATCTCGGCGAAGAACAGCTTGAGATTCGTCGGATGTTGCGCTCCGCCTTGCGGGCGATGCAGCTCGATGTGCACGAAGATTTCGAGACCTGCGAACCCCTGCGAGAGGCCGTAGATGAAGGCCTGCCGGACCTGATTATCGTCGATTCGGATCTGGCTGGCGGCGATGCGTGCCGTCTGATCCGCGATATCCGCCACAACGAACTTGGTAAAAACCCGTTTGTCCCGATCATCGTCACGACGTGGCGCAACACCAAGGAGCGCATCCGCGAATTGATCGATATCGGCGCCGATGGGTTGCTGATCAAGCCGATCTCGAACAACGCGATACAGAGCCACGTCAATTTTATCGCCAACGAGCGCAAGCCCTTCGTCGTCACGAGCAGCTATATCGGGCCCGATCGCCGCAAGGACCCGAAGCACACCAGCACCGTGCCGTTGATCGAGGTACCCAACACGCTGAAAGCCAAAATCGAAGGCGAACCGATCGATTTTAGCGCGCTGCGCCGGCAAATCGTCTCAAACAGCAAGCAGGTCAATGACGAGAGGTTGCGCCGCAACGCATTCGAGCTGTCGTTCCTCGTCGAACTTGCCCTCGCCGGCCATGCCAGCGAAGAGCCGATAGCCAAGCTGCGGGCCAATCTGAAACGGTTGCATCTCGTCGTGGGGGACACGATCGAGCGTATGCGGGGCAGCGATTTCGAGGACAGCTCCGAGCTGTGCGAGACGTTGGCCCGTGTCGTGAAAACGCTGGTCGAAAGCGATGCTGCCCCGGCGAGCGTCGACCTGCAGTTCCTCAAGCCGCTGACCGATGGCATCCTGGTCGGGTTCTATCCGGAGCGCACGCAGTCCGAGCTGACCGAGGAAATAGTCAACGCGATTAACTTGTTCCAGGAACGCCAGAAAAAGCGCCAGGAATAAGCCGGAGCCGCCGCTGGTTTCGGAATCCCGGGTTCCGGCTGCCGCCCTTCCGCGTGGATCCTGGAAGGGGACGGCTTGCCCCGTGCCACCGAAGTGCTGTCTCGTTCGCTCAATGAAATCGACGGTTCATCATCCATTTGGATGACGATGCAAGACCGTCATATCCCTATTTTCTCGTCATTACCTACCCCTGGCCGGCGCGATAAGCCCCTCGCGCAGGCCGTATCTCGCCCCGCACGGCAATGCCGGTAATTTTCCACCGGTTCGCCGGCGGGGCCTTTTTTTGTCTGTTTTGGGGATAGTTCCGGGACCGCGGACCAGCGCTGCACACAAAATCGTGCGCAGTTGTGATCGTCGAGTCCAAGTAAAAATATCGTAATATTGTAGTTAAGTAATCATGGTACAATAGTAGTGTGAGTACAATGGTATTATAAATACAATAGTAGTCGAAGTAAATAATAAAATAGGAAAATTATTATCTGTTATAGTATGCATTTTTAAAGGGCCAGGCGGGGGCGAACACTAAAGGGTGGAGAGGAATAAACAATGAAAGACGAAATCGTCTTGAAAGCGTTGGACTCGGCGCTGCGAAGCAAGTTCAAAACTTGTGCGTTGTACCGGATGGTGCTGCAGGCCTTCGGACCGGTCCAACCCTTCAAGGACCTGCTGAAGATCGAAGAGAAATATCGGCTTGTCCTGACCGGTTTGGCCAGACGCTGCGAACGATCCTTGCCGGCCGACGAATGGGAAGGTCGAGTCACCATCCCGGTTTCCTTCGTCGAGGCCTGTGAAGCGGCGATCCAGTTGGAGCGGGAGAACGACCGTCTCTACAGCGCGCTATTGGATCAGATCGAAGATCCGGCGCTGCATCGCGTGATAACACGGATGCGTAATGTCTCGCAGATCAGCCATCAGCCGAGCTTCAAGGAGTATCTGGAATTCGCCCGCTTCGGCGAAAAGCGCGCAATCAACTTTTGACGGCTATGTCCGTCAGGCGTCGGCGCGCCACACGACGGGCCAAAGATCGCAGTCCAGCGGATCGCCGGCCGCGATCTTCGGTTCCCACGCCATCTGTTGGATGTTCGGACGCGGATAGTATGTGGCGTCGTCGCCGGCCCAGCGGGTGACGACCGCGCGCCGGCGCCGGTCCGTTTTGGTATTCCCCGGCGCACCGTGAACCAGAAGGCCGTGATGCACCGTGCAGTCCCCGGGCGCCATCTCGTATTGCACGAAACTCAAAGAGTCCCGCATCGCCTCGACGTCGGGAACTGGGGCGTATTCGGTCTGGTAGCGATTGTCGCCGGCGAAGGCCGGGGGGTGGTATCGCTCGCCCCATTTGTGCGAGCCGACGACGTACTCTACAGAGCCTGACGCCGCGTCCACCGGATCGAGCGTCAACCAGAGGGTACAGACTTGACGCCCGTCGACCGGCCAGAACGGCATGTCGTTGTGCCAGGGCGTTGGCTCCTCGGTGCCGGGTTCCTTGATCAACAATTGATCGAAGAAAATGTTCGCTTTCTGTGACCGCATGACGGTCGCGGCGATCTGGGCCGCTGGCGAATTGAAAACGAAGTCCTTGAAGCCGTCATCCCGCGTCCACATGAACGTATCGAAGAAGAACCGCCCGGGCTTTCCTTCAGCCTCAAGTTCCATGTGCAGGGGACCGGGATCGGCCATGTCCTTGTCGACAAGCCCGGAAAGCCGGGCGAGCCAAGCGCGATCGAACATTTCTTTCAGCAAGACGATGCCGTCGCGCTCGAACGTCTCGATTTCGGCATCGCTGATGCCGCGCATGAGTGACGTGTTCAAACGAACCTCCCTGGTCAATCGCCCGGAGGTGAGAGAATTCCCAACATGCGTTCGATATGGTCGGAAACCCGATCGTTCAGGTCGGTGTAGCGGGCGGCGAGCCCGACGCCGTCGACCCGAACGGTTTCCGCCCAGGCGCTGAACTCGAAATCGTCCTCGTCGCTCATCGGTAGGACGAAGCGGAAAGTGAAGGGCTGGCCGGTGCGCAGTGATCCGGTATAAGGACCGATCATCAAGCCATGCCGGCTCCAATTGATGACGTTGAACTTTTCACCATGGATATAGATCATCGCGCGACCGACCGGTATCCGGTCCTCGGCCCGCTTTCCACGCCCGGAGACGGCCATCAGCCTTTCCCTCGTATCATGTTGCGATTCCGTCGAATGTACCTGACGCCGACGCGCCGGCAGCAATGCCCCATTATGCCGGAGAATGGCCAGCGGCGCATAGTTTGATCCGCACCCGGGCTTCTCCCATCGCGGCACGCGGTCTAAGATCGCAATCAGGTTCCGTTCGTGAAAGTAGAGTGCCGCGCCTCAACCCCGTATTTCGCCTGCACTGAGATGGCGCCCGGGCAAGACCGGTGAGGCCGGCGCGTATCGTAGAGAAAATCCATGTACAGATTAGGCATCGATGTCGGCGGAACCTTTACGGATTTCACCTTGCTGAACGGCGAGACCGGCATTGCGACGCATTACAAGGCACCCTCAACCCCGCACAATCCTGCGGAATCCATTGGCGCGGGTATTCCCGCCATCCTTGCGGCGGCGGGCGTAGATGGCAGCGCGCTGCGGTTTCTCGGACATGGCACGACCGTTGCGACCAACATGGCGATCGAACGCCGCGGGGCGCGGACAGGGCTGGTCACCACCAAGGGCTTCCGGGACGTGATCGAAGTCGGCCGGCAGTTGCGGCCGCATCTCTACGACTACGCGCAGACAAAACCGGATGCGCTGGTGCCGCGACGGCGGCGCCACGAAGTCGATGAGCGGTTGACTTACGATGGTACCGTCAAGCAGGCCTTCAGCGACGAATCGGCAGAAGCCGCCGCGGCGGCGCTGGCGTCGGCACGGGTCGACGCCGTTGCGGTCTGTTTTCTTCACAGCTATCGCAAACCGGAGCATGAACAGCGCATGCGGTCGATCCTCGAGGCGGCCCTTCCGGATGCCTATATCAGCCTGTCTTCGGATGTGCTGCCGGAGTTTCGCGAGTATGAGCGCATGTCGACGACGGCCTTGAACGCCTATCTCGGCCCGGCGATGGAGGACTATCTGCAAGCGTTTTTCGAGTCTGTAACGGCGCTGGCCCCGCAGATCGAGCCCTATACGATCCATTCCAACGGCGGGCTGATGACCGCGAAAACGGTGCGTGACTATCCGGTGCGGACCTGCCTGTCCGGTCCCGCCGCGGGGGTCGTGGGGGCGTCGGAGACCGCCCGTGCCGCCGGCCACGCGCACATCATCACCTACGATGTCGGCGGCACCAGCACCGACATTTCCGTCGTACGGGATGCCAAACCGACCTTCACCTCGGATCGGCAGGTGGCCGGCTTCCCGGTGCGCACGCCGATGCTCGATATCCATGTCATCGGCGCCGGCGGTGGCAGTATCGCCTGGCTCGACGAGGCGGGCGGGCTGAAAGTGGGGCCGCGCAGCGCCGGTGCGGTACCGGGGCCGGTCGCCTATGGGCTGGGTGGGGAGGAACCGACCTTGACCGACGCCAATCTGGCGCTGGGCCGCCTGAACCCGAAAGGGTTGCTGGAAGGCGCGATGCCGATCGATATCGAGGCCGCGAAGGCAGCGATTGCCGGCAAGGTCGCCGAGCCCCTCGGCTTGAGCGTCGACGCGGCGGCGAACGGCATGCTGGACATCGCTGTCGCCAATATGAGCCGCGCCATCCGCGCGGTGACGACGGAACGCGGCTACGATATGGGCGACTTCGCGCTGTTCGCCTATGGCGGGGCGGGGCCGTTGCACGCCGCCGACCTGGCGGTCGAGTGCCGCATCCCCCGGATCATCGTCCCGGAGGCGCCGGGCACGATGTGCGCCCGCGGCATCCTGCTGTCGGATATCTCGCACGATCTGGTGCGCAGCGCCATCGCCCCCGCGGACGCCGGTGGATGGCAGCACGTGTGTCGCCTGTTCGAGGAGATGCGGCAAGAGGGCGAAGCGCGGCTGTCGCGCGATGATGTCGCGTCGGAAGATCGTGACTATCGCTATTTCATCGATGCCCGCTATGTCGGCCAGAACCACGAAGTGCGGGTGGCGATGGATAAGGTCGACGAAGACAGTTTCGAGGCATTCCAGCGCGGCTTTTCCGATCGCCACACGCAAGAATATGGCTACGACATTCCCGACCGGGCGGTCGAAACGGTGAACTGCCGCGTCCAGGCGATCGGCCGTGTCATCCGGCCGGAGGCGCGGTCTGCGGGGCGAGAAGGGGCGCTGTCGGACGCGTTGACCGAACACCGGTCGGCCAATCTCGCGGGGGATTGGATCGATGCGCCGGTCTATCGCCGCGAAGCGGTGCCGCTTGGGGTCGCGATAGACGGGCCGGCGATCATCGAGGAGATGAGCGCGACGACCATCGTGCTGCCGGGCCAGCGCGCGGCGGTCGACGAGCAGGGCAACATCGTTATCGAGACGGGGTTATGAGCCAGACATTCGACCCGGTTGCGGTGGAAGTGTTCAGCAATCGCTTGCTGTCGATCACCGAGGATATGGGCAATACGCTGATCCGCTCCTCGTTCTCGACCAATATCAAAGAACGCCGGGACTGCTCCGTCGGGCTGTTCGACGGGACCGGGCGGCTGATCGCGCAGGCCTCGCACGTACCGCTGCATTTGGGCTCGCTGATGGGCGGCGTGCAGGCGGTGCTGGAGACCTATTCGACGCAGGACATGGGCGAGGGTGACGCCTTCATCTGCAACGACCCCTATCTGGCGGGCGGTACGCACATGCCGGACATCTCGATCGTCTCGCCGGTCGTGATCGACGGGGCGGTGCGCTTCTTCACCGCCAACATCGCGCATCACTCCGATGTCGGCGGCGCGGTCCCGGGCTCGATCTCCGGATCGGCGCGGACGGTCTTCGAGGAAGGCATCCGGATTCCGCCCATTCGCGTCGCCGCGGGTGGGACGATCAATGACGACGTGATGCGCTTGGTGTGCAGCAACACGCGGGAACCGGAAGAGCGCAGGCTCGATTTGCAGGTACAGGTCGCGACCAACACGCGCGGCACGGAGCTGCTTGAAGAGTTGTGCGAGCGGTCCGGCCTGCAGGCGGTGCTCTCGGCGGTCGACGATCTGCTCGCCTATACGGGGCGGCGGCTGCGCAACCGGATCGCGCAGCTCACCGACGGCGCCTATCGCTGCACCAGCTATCTCGACGATGACGGGCAGGGTGGCGATCCGGTGCCGATCACCGTGACCGCGCATGTCGAGGGCGAGGCGCTGACCCTCGATTTCGAGGGCACCAGCCCACAGGCCCGCGGTGCGATGAACGTGCCGGAAAGCGCGTTGCGCGCCACCGTCTACTATTCGGTCAAAACCCTGCTGGACCCGAACCTGCCCCCCAATGGCGGGATGTTCGAGGCGATTGAGATCACGGCGCCCGAAGGTTGCCTGGTCAATCCGCGCCATCCGGCCGCGGTCGGCGCGCGCAGCATTACCTGCAACAAGGTGGCGCGGGCGATCTTCGGCGCGTTCGCGCCTTTGCTGCCGGACGAGGCGGTAATGGCGGCGGGCCACGACTCGATCCCGGCCATTGTCTTTTCCGGCGAACGCCGCAATGGGGCCGGCCCCTTCGTCTATCTGGAGACGGTCGGTGGCGGCTCCGGCGCGCGGTCGGACTCGGACGGTATGGATGCGGTGCATGTGCATCTCACCAACACGTCGAACCTGCCGGCGGAGGCGCTGGAGCACGAATATCCGCTGCTGGTCGACGAGTACGCGCTGGTGCCCGATTCCGGCGGGTCCGGCACGCAGCGCGGCGGGGTCGGGATCGCGCGTCAGATCAGCGCCATGCAGGACGACATCATCTTTTCGATCCGCTCCGACAGCCATGTCATCGGCGCGCCGGGTGTGTTCGGCGGTGGAGACGGCGGGACCGCGGATCTGATCCGAAACGCAGACGGGCCGGACCGGGAGTCGCTGTCCTCGAAGGTCTCGCATATCGAGCTGCGGGCGGGGGAGTCGATGCGGCTGGAGACCGCGGGCGGCGGCGGGTATGGCGCGCCGGCAGTTATTTCATCATATACCAATTGAAAAACAAATGTATATACAGACCAAGACACCGGGACACAAATGACGACCGGGACACAGGGGCCAGTCCGGACTTCTTACATACGATATGTAAGCGGTACGTTTTGAGATTCGCGCGGAAGCCCAAAAGTCATCGCGGCTGCGAACTGGCAAACTGCGCCTCGGGTAGCCGGAGTGCCGCCCAGAGTTTTCGAACGTGCCTTACCCGTATCCCTTCGCTGGATCGGTCGCACCGGTCGCCTGCGAGCAGAAAATTGCCTCTTATATTGGACGCTCGCTTCAGTTGATGAATTGTCGTGGCGACGGACTTCGACGACCTGCACATCTACCCGGTTTCGATCCAGGGCCGCGGCGCACCGATGGGCACGCGTGATATTGCGCAATTCCCAGGTGACCGTATCGGTCCCGAGGCGCCAGTCGATTAGCGTCACATTTCGGAACGTCTGATCCCCGTCTTCCTGTGAAGGGCTGCTACGCGCGATCCGCGATCTGCGAATGTGGGCGTCCAACCGATAAGGGAAAAAGAAATAAAATCAATTCTCTATAAGGGCTTGTGTGATCTCTATCACATTCGTATAAAATTTTATTCAATATTGTCTGAAATATCAGACGAATTCTTCGAAAATACTAATTTTCGCCGAGTTCGCGAGATGTGCCACACCCATAAGACGCGGATTTGAGTTGCCCCGATGAAGAACGCGATCGCGACCCGCACCGGTTCAACCGTTCCGGCACCACCGGCCCTCGCGCCTGACGCTGAGACTCGTTCGGTCGTGGGCCGCGTCGACGAATCGATCGGCTCCGTCACCGTGGTCCGGGCGGGTGGTGGGCGGGAAGCGCTTGGCGACGATGACTATCTCTATCAAGGTGATGTCATCGAAGCGTCAGCCGATGGCGGCGTAAAGCTGGTGTTCGCCGACGGCACGCGATTCGCGCTCGCCGACGGCGCGACCCTAGTCATTGACCGCTACATATACGATCCCGTAGCACTAGAAGGTCAGGCTGACTTTTCGATTCTGAAAGGCATGTTCCTGTTTGCGTCGGGCGAAATCGCCGCGCACGACCCCCGCGACCTGACCCTAAGCACACCAGTTGCTTCGATCGGACTCCGCGGCGCCGAAGCAACGCGCTTCGTCGGCGACGTCTCTCCTTCGGGCGAAGTCAGCCGTTTCACGCTTCTCGCCGGTGACGTCATCCTTTTTACCAAGGCTGGCGCCATCACCCTGGATCTGGCCAACGAAACGGCGGTCGTCCAAAATTTTAGCGTGACACCCATCCCCCCGGTGTTGTTCGAGTTCGACGAAATCATCCGCTTATACGGTCCCATCAGTGATATTGCTGGGGGGTTCTACGGCGGGTCGGATGAGGCGCAAAACCTCGCAGAAATTGCGGAACTGCTCGCGAATATCTCGCCGGCGGCCGGCCCAGAAGGCGAGCAGGGTGCCGATGATCCAGCGCCGCTTTTAAGTTCGCCGTTCCGCCAGGATGGGACACCGCTTCGCGACGCGGGTCTTGTCGCACCCGATGGCAGCGATTCGGGTGTCGTTGATGATGACGATTTTCTCGATAGCGACGGAGGCAGCAGCGAAAGCACCGGCACTGACAGTGCTGATTTAGCAACAGAGGGTGACGAAGAATCTAACAACGATGATGCAACTACCGTGGTCGCGGATAGCGGTGGCGATGACGGCGGATCGTCGGATAGCGACGGCGGCTCCGGTGGCGGCGATGACGGCGGGTCGTCGGATGGCGACGGCGGTTCCGATGGCGGCGATGACGGCGGATCGTCGGGTGGCGACGGCGGTTCCGGTGGCGGCGATGACGGCGGATCGTCGGGTGGTGATGGGGGGGCTGGCAGCGGTGATACGGGAGAAGGGAATATTACGATCGTCGGCGGCAATGGGAGTGACAATCTTACCGGCACCGATGGCAACGATACGATCGCCGGTGGACAAGGAAATGACAACCTTCAGGGCGGCGGCAGCGACGATGTCTTCCTGGTGACCAGTTCGGAGAGCGGGTTTGACCTGATTTCCGGCGGTGAGGGCATCGATCAGGTAATCGCGAGTGATGATGATGACGTCATTGGGCTCCGTGCCTTCGAAGGTGAGAACACAGTGGAGTCGATCGATGGCGGCGCCGGCGTCGATGTCATTCAGGGAAGCGGCAGCAACAATACGTTGGATTTCAGCGGTACGGTTTTGACAGGGATCGAGACGATTGACGGTGGCGCCGGCAACGACGCGATTACGGGGTCCGGCGGCAGCGATACGATCGCCGGTGGAAGCGGTAACGACAGAGTGGGCGGCGGCGCGGGCGATGACGTTTTTCTGGCCAATGGTAACAACAACGGATTTGACCTGATTTCCGGCGGTGAGGGCGTCGATCAGATAGTCGCAGGTGATGATGACGACGTTATTGGGCTCCGTGCCTTCGCAGGCGAGAACACGGTGGAGTCGATCGATGGCGGCGCCGGCGTTGATATCATTCAGGGGAACGACAGCAACAATACGCTGGATTTCAGCGGTACGGTTCTGACAGGGATCGAAACGATTGACGGTGGCGCCGGCAACGACGTGATTACGGGATCCGGTGATAGCGATACGATCGTCGGTGGGGCCGGCAACGACAGCCTGCGGGGCGGCGGTGGCGACGATACGTTCCTCGTGACCGGTTCGGGCAACGGATTTGACGTGGTTTCCGGCGGCGAGGGCATCGATCAGATCATCGGGAGCGATGGCGACGACGTGATCGGGTTTAGCACCTTCACGGGCGAAAACACAGTGGAGACGATCGATGGCGGCAATGGTGTCGACATCATTCAGGGGAGCGGTAGCAGCAATAGGCTGGATTTCAGCAACACGGTTTTATCGGGAATCTCGTCGATCGATGGCGGTACGGGCAACGATGTGATCCTTGGCGCCGCGGGTGACGATACGATCGTCGGCGGATCCGGCAACGATCGTCTGGAAGGCGGCCTCGGAAACGATGCATTGCTGGCCGGCGCCGGTGCCGACCGTCTGCTCGGCGACGCAGGGGACGATCGGCTGTTCATAGAAAATAATGCGTTCCGCCTCCTCGACGGAGGAGCGGGGACCGACACGGTCGTGTTCGACTTTGCGCTCGACCTGCTCACGGTCGTCGATACCCGGCTGCGGAACATCGAAAGCTTTGACCTGCGCAGTGGTGGCGACGCGGCGCTAACCATCGGCCTTGACGATGTCTTGGCCGCCGCGAGCGGGATCAATGCCCTAACGGAGACCGCCGAGACTTTACTCGTCCGCCGTGATGCAGGAGACGCTGTGACTGTCGTGGGCGATAACTGGACGGTAAGCGCAGACACGCGCGATACGGATAATGACGGCTTGGGCGAGGGCTATACGGTGTTCCACGACGCAGCTGCCGGGGCGACCGTCTATGTCGAGAACGCCTAACCTCGCGATCGGCTTCTTTAAAAGTGGCCAATACAGACGTTCCCGCATCGCCAAACAGAATTGCGCCTGATGGGGGCGTGTCAGCGACGATCTCGCACCTCTGGATTCAAATTCGACAGCGGAACCTAATTCGAATCCCGAAACGGGGTAACTTAGGTACATCGAGATGGACACGCATCGGGTAGACACGAATCCGCCCTCGGGCTAAAACCCGTTCGCTTCGCAGCCAGTAACTTACCTGCTGGCGGAAAGCCGCGTTTTCGCTACCATTTTCGAGGGGCGTTCCATGCAAGGCGCCAATGACATCCGATCGGCGTTTCTGGAATATTTCCGCAGCAACGGACATGAGGTGGTGGCGTCGTCACCGCTCGTCCCGCAGAACGACCCGACCTTGCTGTTCACCAACGCCGGCATGGTGCAGTTCAAGAACGTTTTCACCGGCGCTGAACAGCGGGACTATTCCCGCGCGGTGACGTCGCAGAAATGTGTGCGCGCCGGTGGCAAGCATAACGATCTCGAGAATGTCGGCTACACGGTCCGGCACAACACATTCTTTGAGATGCTTGGCAATTTCTCCTTCGGCGACTATTTCAAGGATCGCGCGATCGAGTTGGCATGGAACCTGGTCACCAAGGAATTCGGTCTGCCGATCGAAAAGCTGCTCGTCACCGTCTATTCCGAAGACGACGATGCGCACGCACTGTGGAAGAAGATTGCCGGCCTGCCGGATGAGAAGATCATCCGCATCCCGACCTCTGACAATTTCTGGGCGATGGGCGATACCGGTCCTTGCGGCCCCTGCTCGGAGATATTTTACGATCACGGGCCCGGCATTCCCGGCGGCCCGCCGGGCAGCCCCAACGAGGATGGCGACCGCTTCATCGAGATCTGGAATCTCGTCTTCATGCAGTACGAGCAGCTCACGCTGGAGGAACGCGTCGACCTGCCGCGGCCGTCGATCGACACCGGCATGGGGCTGGAGCGGATCACCGCGACCCTGCAGGGCACCAACGATAGCTTCGCCATCGACATCTTCCGCAATTTGATTGAAGCTTCGGCGCACGGCACCGACACAGACCCGGACGGGGAAGGGGCTGTGTCGCACCGTGTGATCGCCGACCATCTTCGCTCCTCCAGTTTTCTCATCGCCGACGGTGTGCTGCCTTCGAACGAAGGCCGCGGCTACGTGCTGCGCCGGATCATGCGGCGCGCGATGCGCCACGTGCATTTGTTGGGCGGTGAAGAGCCATTGCTGTGGCGGCTTGTACCGACACTGGTTCAGTCAATGGGGCAGGCTTTTCCGGAATTGACCCGTGCAGAAGCGTTGATCACCGAGACCCTGAGGCTGGAGGAGACCCGCTTCAACCGTACTCTGGCGCGCGGCATGCGGCTTCTCGACGAGGCGAGCGACAAGTTGGGTGAGGGCGGTACCCTGGCGGGCGACGTCGCGTTTCGGCTTTACGATACTTACGGATTCCCCCTCGACCTGACACAGGACGTGCTGCGCGGCCGTGGAAAGCATGTCGACAACCAGGGCTTCGAGGCCTGTATGGCCAGGCAGCGCGAGGACGCGCGCAAGGCCTGGTCGGGGTCTGGCGATGCGGCGACCGAGGCGGTTTGGTTTGACCTGCGCGAAAAGACGGGCGCGACCGAGTTCCTCGGCTACGCGACCGAGCGCGCCGAAGGTGTCGTAACCGGCATCGTCGCGGATGGGTCAACGGTCGACACCGTAGACGCTGGTGCGGAAGCGTCGATCGTTGTCAGTCAGACGCCTTTCTATGGCGAGTCTGGCGGGCAAGTCGGCGATACCGGGCTTCTGTTCACGGGAGACGGTGCCGAATTTGTCGTGCGGGATACGCGGAAGATGCTGGACGATATGCATATCCATGCCGGCACGTTGAAGAAAGGCAGCCTGTCCGTCGGCGATGCCGTTGAGTTGCATGTGGAGGGCAAGCGGCGGACGCAGTTGCGCGCCAACCACTCCGTCACGCACCTGATGCACGAGGCGTTGCGCCGAGCGCTTGGTGACCATGTCACGCAGAAAGGCTCGTTGGTGGCGCCGGATTACCTGCGTTTTGATTTCAGCCATCCAAAGGCGGTTACCGCTGAGGAGCTTGATGCGATCGAAGCTGCGGTCAACGACCGGATTCGCGCCAATGCCGAGGTCTCGACCCGGTTGATGACGCCGGATGACGCGGTCGAAGCAGGGGCGCTGGCACTGTTCGGCGAAAAGTATGGCGAGGAAGTGCGGGTCGTCGCGATGGGCGAAGATGGCGACCGAAACTATTCCGTCGAGCTGTGCGGTGGCACACATGTGAACCGCACCGGCGATATCGGCTATTTTCAAATCACCGGGGAAAGTGCTGTCGCTGCGGGCGTGCGGCGGATCGAGGCGGTGACCGGTGCCGCAGCCGTCGAGCGGGCGAAACGGCAATCCGCCAACCTATTTGAAGCCGCGGCCACTCTGAAAGCGCCTGCCGACGAACTGCCGGCGCGGATCGCTACCCTGCTGGAGGAACGGCGTACCCTGGAGCGCGAGATCTCGGAACTGCGTCAACAGGTCGCCATGGGCGGCAGCGCAACCGACGATGCGTCTGGTGCAAAGGAAGTTGGCGGTGTATCGATGTCCTCCCGCATCCTCGATGGGGTTCCGGCGAAGGAGCTCAAGCCTTTGGTCGACTCGCTGAAGGCACAGCTTGGTTCCGGCGTCGTCGCCGCAGTGTCGGTCGTCGAAGGCAAGGCATCTCTGGTCGTCGGTGTCACCGAAGACCTGACCGAGCGCTTGAATGCCGTCGATCTGGTTCGGGCCGGATCGGCAGCGGTCGGCGGCAAGGGCGGTGGTGGCCGACCAGATATGGCTCAGGCCGGCGGTCCGGACGGCTCGGCCGCCCAAGCAGCGATTGACGCGATCGAAGGGGCAATCGCCGAGCGGGCTTGATCGGTCCGGCCTCGCCCCTTAGGCTGCGCGCCGCACATCTCCTTTAAATAGTCACGAAACAGGATAGTCGCATGCGATTTGAGGGCACCGACAATTACGTCGCCACGGAAGACCTGAAAGTAGCGGTCAACGCCGCGGTCGTTCTGGAACGGCCGTTGCTGATCAAGGGCGAGCCGGGTACCGGTAAGACTGTCCTCGCGCATGAAGTGGCGCAGTCGCTCGGGATGCCGCTGATCGAATGGCACGTCAAATCGACGACGACGGCGCAGCAGGGCTTGTACGAGTACGATGCGGTGCGACGGTTGCGTGATAGCCAGCTTGGCGATGAGCGGGTCCGCGATATTGAGAATTACATTCAGCAAGGCAAGTTGTGGGAGTCGTTTGAGGCACCGGAGCGCCCGGTCCTGCTGATCGACGAGATCGACAAGGCCGACATCGAGTTCCCGAACGATTTGCTGCTCGAACTCGACCGCATGGAATTCTTCGTCTACGAGACCCGCAAGGTGGTCAAGGCCGAGAATCGCCCGGTCGTCATCATCACGTCGAACAACGAGAAGGAACTGCCGGACGCCTTTCTGCGCCGCTGCTTCTTCCACTACATCGCATTCCCGGAACGGGAAACGATGATCAAGATAATCGACGTGCATTATCCCAACATTCAGGCTGAACTGGTGCGCGAGGCGCTGAACCTTTTCTACGACGTACGGGAAGTCCCGGGCCTGAAGAAGCGTCCATCGACCTCGGAACTGCTGGACTGGATCAAGTTGCTGATGGCGGAAGATATTCCGGCCGACGTACTGCGCAGCAACGATTCGACGAAGCTGATCCCGCCGCTCTATGGCGCATTGCTGAAGAACGAGCAGGACGTGCAATTGTTCGAGCGGCTCGCCTTCATGTCGCGCCGGGAGCAGGGCGGCAGCTAGCCTGGAATTCCTATGCGTCTGCGTGTTTCGGTGCAGCCTCCGCGCGCCATCCTTGCAGCATTCGTTGGGCGTTATCCTGTTGCAAGGCATCGAAGTATGCCATTCCGCGGGTAAATTTTGCGCTTGCACGGAACCGCGTTAGCGGACGCTCGCCATGCAGGCGGCAGAAAATCTTGCCGTAAATGTCTCTGTCCAGTTCGACGGCTTTGCAGGCAATCGCCAACCCTTCCATGCCGAGATCGTACAGGGCACGCGTTACCTGTGGTGCGGCGAGGCCGGTTAGGCGTTGGAACAGATCCTCGAAATGCAGTACGTCGTCCATTTCCAACGCGTGAACCATTGCGATCGGTAGCTGCGCGTCGGCCCATTCAGGCACCCCGATTTCCGGCGGTGCGTTGTCCTGATCCTCTTCCATAGCGCGTTCGACGGCGTCCGATAAGGCTATGTCCAGTTCGGCGCCCAGCGCAGGATGGGTTTCTGCGAGAAACGCGCGCAGCACGTCGCTCACCTGTTCGTAAAGCTTACTGGCAATCGAGTCTGGCAGGTCTTTGCGCGAAATCATCAGCTCCTGGTAGTCGGGTTCGGCTGCTGCGAGGTTGATGATCTGTTCCAGTGTTTTAGGAGCAAACTGCGCCCCCGGATTGTTAAGAAGAGTGGCGATAGCGCCGCTGTCGCCCGTTGCTACGATCGACTGGCAGACAGGTTCTGACAAGGTTTCGCGTCCCGCGACCGCTTCGCGGTACAGCGTCGTGCGTTCGACGATGATCGAGAGGAGATCTTGATCGGTCAGAATCGGGCTGTTCTCCAGGACGGCAAATGCAACCTCGATGACGTCGTTCGCCAGCATGACGATCAAATCGTGCGGCGGGTCCATTTTGTCGGCCAATTGTAAGGCGAGTTTGCGGCGAACCTGCATTTCGACGTCGTGGATCACATGGCGGAGAATTTCGAACATCAGCGCACGCTCACGCGGGTTCGCGTTCTCATCTGGTACCAGGTAGAGCGCACCCAGCGCGTCGACCAATTGCGCCTTGTCCGCCACCGATCCGGAAGCGGCGATGTTTTGCAGATCGTGCTTCGACATCTTGACCGTAATATCCCCTCGCAGCGCGGGCAGGCTATCCGGTAAATCTTGCCGAATTATTATCGCACGGGTGGATTCCGCAGGAATAAAGCCGGCTTTTACAAGGGCGTCGCGGCCTGTATGATCTCGGCCAATCAGGAGCGAGCCCATGTTTTTGAACCTTTTCACAGAACTGCGAACCGCCGGTCTACCGGTCACGCTAAAGGAATATCTGACCTTGATGGACGCGATGGATCAGCGCGTCATCCCGCAAAGCGTCGACGATTTCTACTATCTGAGCCGTGCCGCGTTGGTCAAGGATGAGCGACATCTCGACCGGTTTGATCGCGTATTTGGGCATGTTTTCAAAGGATTGGAGCCCCCCGAAGGCGATATGCCCGTGGAATTGCCGGAGGAATGGCTGCGAAAGATCACCGAAAAGCTTCTGACTGATGAGGAGAAAGCGCAAATCGAGGCGATGGGCGGTTGGGAAAAACTGATGGAGACGCTGAAGAAGCGCCTGGAAGAGCAGGAAAAACGCCATCAGGGCGGTAGCAAATGGATCGGTACCGCAGGCACGTCGCCTTTCGGCGCTTACGGCTACAATCCCGAGGGGATCCGCATCGGCCAGGAAGAATCGCGGCATCGGCGTGCGGTAAAGGTTTGGGATAAGCGCGAATTCAAAAACCTAGACGACACGGTGGAATTGGGCACCCGCAACATCAAGATGGCGCTACGCCGTCTTCGTCACTTCGCGCGCGACGGATCCCCCACGGAATTCGACCTGCCGGGCACGATCAAAGCCACCGCGCACAATGGCGGTTATCTCGACATCAAGATGGTCGCAGAGCGCAAGAATTCCATCAAGGTGCTGTTGTTCCTCGATATTGGCGGCTCGATGGACGACCATGTGAAGGTCTGCGAAGAATTGTTCTCGGCGACTCGGACCGAGTTCAAGAACCTGGAATTCTTCTACTTCCACAATTGTCCCTATGAGACGGTTTGGAAGGACAATCGGCGGCGCCACAACGAGCGCATCGACACGCTGGAGGTGCTGCGGACCTATCCGTCCGACTACAAATGCATCTTCGTCGGGGACGCGACCATGAGCCCGTACGAGATCACCTATCCGGGCGGCAGCGTCGAGCATTGGAACGAGGAAGCCGGCGCAGTGTGGATGCAGCGGATCCTGATGACCTACAAGCACGCGGTCTGGCTCAATCCGCAGCCGGCGCGCAGCTGGAGCTACACGCCCTCCATCGAAGTGCTGTCGCAGCTGATGGAGGACCGCATGTATCCGCTGACCCTGGAAGGTCTCGATTCGGCGATGAAAGAGCTGACCCACTGATGAGATTGGCCGGCGGCGCGCGGCGATGGTTCGCGGCAGCCGGGCTGCTTTACGCGTCGGCCTGCACCGATCTGCCGCCGACCACGACCGAAAACCCGCTGACCGTGCCGGACGATCGCAAGGACATCGTGTCCGTATGTTACGCTTCGAGCGATCATAGCCGCGCGGACATCCGTGCCGTTGCACTGCAGGCGTGCGGCAAGGGAACGGTGTCGGTGACGCCGTGGCGGATCGACGAGTATTTGAACGAATGCCCTGTGTTGAAGAAGACCCGCGTCAGTTTTCTTTGCGTCAAGGCGGAACGCTGAGTAATCTGCCGCCGCCCGGATACGCTGGATAATCCAAGCGGCAGCCCCCAACGCAATCGACAGGAAGACGGAATATGCTTGATCTGATGAAAATCGCACGGACCGAGGCTGAAGGCGGCGATCTGCTCGGCCTACTCAGCGGGCTTTTCGAGGAGACGGACGTCCGTCCGACAGGCTATCCCGACGCCGTGATGTGGCAGGGCGGCAATCATGACGGCAACGTCAAGCCGATCGCTCATTCGCTGACCGACGCCTACGCGCTGCTTGGCACGGTCGCTGCGATCGACGTTTTAGGCCTGCCTTATTACGCCGTCCCAATGTGGTCGCAATACCGTCATGACACCAAGCTGGAGTGCCTCAGTTGGTTCGGTAACGTACCGGCGACCTCGATCAAGTGGTCGACGGCAGGCGACGCCTACGTCAATGACGGTAAGGGTGGCAAGGTCGTCGTCATGGGCAAGTCCGGCAACGCTCCGCTGCGCACCCAGGCCGGCGTCTACTGCAACGTTCGGCCCTATGGTCCGATCACGGTCGTGCGTTGCATGCCCTGCCTGCCCTATTCGCAGGATAAGGCCGTCTTCACTGTCGATCCTAATACCGGCATCGTGCATTCCGAAATGAACACGCCGGGCGTGCAGATGGCCTATGCAAACCGTCTGTTCTTGAAAATGGTCAACGACACCGGCAAGCTCGGTCGGGTCGCCTTCAAGCCGACCCAGGCGATGGAAGACGGCATCAACGCCGGACTGCTGTCCTGGATGCTGCAAGGCACGAAGTTCAAGGTCGGCCGCAAATGGGCCGTTGACGGCTACGAAGAGCACAAGGAAAACGTCGACCGCATTATCGCCTTACTGCCGGCAGACTTTAAGGATGGCATGGAGTCCTGGACCGGCCAGATCGAGCAACATATCGCCGATACAAACTATGGCCTGCTGCTGTGGGATCTGATCGAAAAGCAGGATTGCATCGTGCTGGCGACCGATCTCGACGGCGACCGGTTGACTGATCTGCTCGCCGACGTGTCCGATCCGCTGCGCCGTTTTGGTCAACTCGTCGCTGAGCATGTCGGCGCCGACATCGAGGTCGAACGGCTTTGGAGCGAGATGGGCTACACCACGGGCAATGGCCGCGATATGACGTCGGTTATGTATCGCATGGACGGCCCGCCGATCCACGAGCAGACCTTGGGTTCGGCGGACGCCATGTTGCTGCGTCTGCTGGATGGCGACGAATCGATGGGGGGCACCAAACGGCCCTACGATCCGCGTATCCATTTCGTATTGATCCGCAGCGCCTATATCGACGCCAACCCGGACAATGCGGAATTGCGCGAATGGCTCGACAACGCGCTGGCAGCGTTCGACAAGGTCTATGCCGGCGAGCGTCCGGGCTTCCTCGAAGGCTACGAGGCGCTGAAGGAGGCGATCACGCCCTGGGGCGCGTAGGGCGCCTCACAGCCACTTCGATTCCAGGGAGAAGCGGGCCGGCGGCATCGCCCGAATCGTCGGGAGGACGTCGGCCACGTTTGCGGCTACTTCGTACAGCGCCCGGTGTCGGGCGCGGACGTAGTTCGCCTCGACCTGCGCGTCGATAAGCGTTGTCAGCGGGTCCCAGAACCCGTCGATATTGACCAGGACGATCGGTTTGTCGTGCAGTTCGAGCTGCTTCCAGGTCAGGATCTCGAACGTTTCATCCAGAGTGCCGAGCCCGCCGGGCAGGATCGCAAAGGCGTCCGATAGCGTCGCCATCTTGAGTTTCCGGTCATGCATGTTGCCGGTCACGTGCAGTTCCGTGCATTCGGTATGCCCGACTTCCAAATCTTCGAGGAATTTCGGGATGACTCCGACGACATCGCCGCCATTGTTCAGAACGGAGTCGGCGACGATCCCCATGAGGCCCACGCTGCCGCCGCCATAAACGAGGCGAATGCCGTTCGCCGCCAAAATCTCGCCCAACTGGCGCGCGGCATCATGATGGTTCTGCGCCCCACGCCGTGACGAACCGCAATAGACGCATAGAGATGTGATGTCCGCCATAGACGCAATCCCGCCATAATTCGAAGGTAGGGCTCTAATTAGGGGAGCCGTGCGGAATCCGCAATCGGAGCCTTGCAAGGCGGATCGGAAATCGCCTTACTGGGTTACCGGACCGATGGAGAGGTGTTGATGCGAGCAATTTTGATATTGGCGATTCTGCTGTTCGGCAAGACAGCCCAGGCGGACGATGCGTCGGCCAAACGCGGCGCCTATATCTTCAAGGCTGCCGGGTGCGTGGGGTGCCACACGAGCGTGAAGCCGAAAGGGGCATTTCTGGCCGGCGGGCGGCGCATGGAGACGCCGTTTGGCGGATTCTATACCCCAAACATCACCTCGGATCCGACGCACGGGATTGGCAATTGGACCTACCAGCAATTCGTGGTCGCCATGCGGGAAGGCAAGACACCAGACGGCTCGGTCTACTATCCGGCATTTCCTTACGCCTCCTATACGGGGATGCGCGATGCCGATCTGAAGGACCTCTGGTCTTATCTACGGACCGTGCCGGCTGTCGACGAGCCAAGCAAGCCACACGACCTGATCTTCCCGTTCAGCATCCGCAGCTCGGTCTTGGGCTGGCGCATGCTGTATTTCGATTCGGTGCGGTTCGCGGCGGACCCGAAGCGCTCAGCGGAATGGAACCGCGGTGCCTACATTGTCCGGGCCCTGGGCCATTGCGGTGAATGCCACACGCCACGCAATTTGCTGGGCGGGTTGGACAAGGATCGCGAGCTTGCGGGGAACAAGAATGCACCGGACGGCAAGCGCGTTTCCAACATCACACCGCACAAGAAGAAGGGTATCGGCGGCTGGAGCGAGGGGGATATCGTGGCATTGCTCGAAGATGGCAGCCTGCCGGACGGCGATTTTGTCGGCGGTTCCATGACCGAGGTCGTCGAGAACAGCACCAGCAAGTTAACGAAAGCGGATCTTAAGGCCATCGCGGTGTTCTTGCGGGCGCTACCAGCCGATGAGGGACCTTGAGCTTGCCGTACACCTGATACCCAGTTGTCATATCGCTGGCCGCGGGAACGGGTTTCAGTGTAGGTTAACGGGCCGAATGGCGCGGGCCACAAGGGTTCAAGGGAAGCGTAAGCCGGTTTGAGACAATTCCTTATCATCGGCGTTCTCGGTTTGGTGGTGATTTGCGTCGCCATCGCCCTTAACTTTTGGTTGAATGACGAGCCGACGAAGGTTGCCGAGACGCCTTCCGCGAAGCCGACGGCACCTGCACCGCCCAATCAGTCAGCGCGGGGGGCTGGGATACCGGTTCCTGCGCCACCGCCGGTCGCTAAGTACCGGCCCGGCCGGCCCGACGCCCCGAAGCAATCGAACGCCGATCAACCATCGCAGTCGATCCCCCCGAAGAAACCCGAATTCGACGTGGTGCGAATCAATCCAGATGGCGATGCGGTAATCGCCGGCCGTGCCGCCCCGGGTGCAACGGTCAAAATCCTGGACGGCAGCAAATCGATCGGGACTGTGACAGCCGACGACCGTGGCGAGTGGGTGTTCCTCCCGACCGAACCGCTCCCCTCCGGCAAGCGCGAGTTGGGATTGTCCGTCATCATGCCTGGTGGTCAGGCTCTGGAATCGGATTCGGTCGTCGTTTTGGCGGTACCGAAGCGACCAGGCGAGACGGCGGACAAGGATTCGGAAAGGGACAAGATCGCAGACGTTTCCGGTCCGCTGGCAGTGCTGGTCCCGAAGGATGGCAAAGGACCAAGCCGGGTTCTACAGAAACCGACGGAAGGGGAGGGGGTTCGCGAGGGGAACCTGTCGATTGGTGTCGTCGATTATGACGAATCGGGGAAGGTCAGCATTGGCGGTAAAGCGAAGTCCGGCGAGCATGTTCAAGTCTACCTGGACAACAAAATCGTCGGTCAGGCGAAAACGTCGCCCGAAGGGGAATGGCGGGTGGAGCCGAAGGACAAAGTTTCACCGGGAATCTACAAATTGCGCGCCGATTCGGTTGCGTCCGGCCGCGTTACGGCGCGCGTCGAAATACCTTTCTCTCGTGCGGATCGCGTCGAGGGTCTTACCGGTAAGGCGCTGGTCATCGTGCAGCCCGGCAACAGCCTGTGGCGGATCGCCCGGCGTACGCTCGGAAGCGGCATGAAATTCACCACGATCTATGCGGCGAATCGCGCGCAAATTCTCGATCCCGATTTGATCTATCCCGGACAGGTTTTCTCGTTACCGCAGACCAACTGAACCAGTTGACAAGCCTCTCGGAGGACCCAGTTCCTGCACGAGGAGCGCTCGTACTTAGTCAAAAATCAACAATTTTGCGGCTAACACAACGGCGACCTAATTGTTCCCAGTTTGGCTGTTGGGCACGCGGAAGGAACAGTGTACAACGGAAAGAAACCATCCACCGGCTGACAATAAGACTCCATGATATTCATTTTTGGCGCGCCGCGTTCGGGAACCTCCTGGCTCGGCAAAATTTTCGATAGTCATCCCAATACCCTGTATCGCGCCGAACCGGACAAAGAGCTACGCAATACCGCGATACCTTTCCTGTGCACGGATCAGGATATTCCGGCCTTTAAGGACGCGACGGCGCGCTACACGGATGACCTGATGGCGGTGCATAACTCGAACGCGCTGGGGTCACCTCCTTTCTTACGCAAGGCCTATCATTCCGATATGCAATATGCCGTGCGCAACATGACGATTTACACGGTCAAATCTTTGGGCCGCGTCAAGGGCTTATCGAGCACCTTCGGCAATTTCAATGTGCCGGATTTTGCAAATTACAGTAACAATCCCGAGATTGTGCCGGTAATCAAATCTGTCGGCTCCATGGGACGTGTCGGTCTCTATCTTGCCGGGCTGCCCAACGCCAAAGTCATCGTCATCGTGCGCCATCCTTGCGGCCATATTGCCTCTGTCATTTCAGGGCGACGGTCGCGAAACCTGCCGCAGGGTGTTGCGCTTGGTGGCATAGGCGAAACCAAACCCGCTCAAGATCGAGGCATGGACCAAGCGACACTGGATAATCTACCACTGCTCCATCAACTCGCTTGGCGTTGGCTGGTCCTAAATGAGTTGGCGATGCATCAAGCCGAAGCAAACGAGAACGCGTTGGTCTTGAAGTACGAAGATCTATGCGCCGAGCCCGAATCCGTAGCCCAACGCATTTTCGAGTTTTCCGAATTATTCTGGGCGCCGCAAACGGCGGAATTTGTTGCAGAAAGCACTGCGAGCCGTAACCGGGACGGCACCGGTTATTTTTCGGTCAACCGCGATCCCCTGGTCGCTGCCATGAAGTGGAAGGAACAATTGTCAACGGAAGAGATAAAAACAGTCCGTGATATCGTGATCGACTCGCAGCCTGGCAAGCTGTTTGCGGATGCGTTCGATTGATGCGTCCTCCGGATTCGCGCTTACACCGCGCCATCACTGCTTAAATGACCGGTTGAGGCGATCGTGCACGATATGATGAAAGGGGTCGCCGTTCCGATTCACCGCGAGGGACGGCCGTTTATCGCCATCTTCCTGGTGGCGACGGGCCTGTTGTGGTGGCTGTGGACGCCGCTCGTCGTCCCGGGCGCGGTTTTGACCTGCTGGTGCATCTATTTTTTCAGAGATCCGGACCGGGTAACGCCAACACGCAAAGGCCTTGTCATCAGCCCCGCCGATGGCGTTGTGCAGATGATCGAGGATGCGGTTCCGCCTTCGGAACTGGCGATGGGTGATACGCCGCGGACGCGGGTTAGCGTGTTCATGAATGTGTTCAACGTGCACGTTAACCGGATACCGACTGATGGCACGATCACCCGGTTGGCCTATCGGCCGGGTAAATTCGTCAACGCATCGCTCGATAAGGCGAGC
The DNA here is from genome assembly GCA_010016025.2 of Alatinidae sp. Z8VKAUB7J3. Classification (NCBI taxonomy): domain Eukaryota; kingdom Metazoa; phylum Cnidaria; class Cubozoa; order Carybdeida; family Alatinidae; species Alatinidae sp. Z8VKAUB7J3. The sequence goes on from JAAAKM020000498.1 coordinate 20,781,004, forward strand.
GTCGATAATGAACGTCAGGCCATTCGCATGGAAACGGACAATGGTCAGGAGATCGCGTTCGTACAAATCGCCGGACTGGTCGCGCGGCGGATCCTGTGCACCTTAGCAAACGATCAAATCGTTCAGGCGGGTGAAAGGTTCGGTATGATCCGGTTCGGAAGCCGGGTCGATGTTTTTTTACCTGAAGGCGTTAAGCCCATGGTATGTGTAGGGCAGACGACTATCGCGGGGGAAACCGTGTTGGCCGACCTGACATCGAATACGCTGGCTTCCGAAGGAGAGCAGCGCTGATGTTACGGTCCCGTCGTAGAAGACGACTTCGTGGAACACGCCGAATACCGCGCCTGAAGGGGCTGACGGTCGGAAAGCTTATTCCCAATCTTATCACCGTCTCTGCGGCCTGCGCGGGATTGACCGGAATTCGGTTCGCGGTCGAAGGACGGTGGGAACATGCGGTCGCAGCGATAATCGTGGCTGCTATCCTTGATGCGCTCGATGGTCGCATGGCGCGCATACTGAACGCATCCAGTGAGTTTGGCGCACAATTGGATTCGCTTTCCGATATCGTAAGTTTCGGTGTCGCGCCGGCTTTGGTCCTCTATTTCTGGTCCTTGCAGACTGCGGGCGGCATCGGCTGGGCCGTTACTTTGTTTTTCATCGTCTGTTGCGGACTCCGCCTGGCGCGTTTCAACAGCATGCTGGGGAAACTCCCGCCCTACGCCTACAATTACTTCACCGGCGTTCCAGCACCGGCCGGGGCGCTGATGTCGCTAGTCCCGATCGTTGTCAGTCTGGCGTTCGGTGTGGGCGTGGTCATGGAGCCGATCGTTGTCGGGACGTGGTCCGTCATCATGGCTTGCCTCATGGTGAGCCAGGTTCCCACCTATTCGTTCAAGCGGTTCAAGGTGCCGCAGCCCTATGTGCTGCCGTTTTTCGTCGTCGTTGGCCTGATGCTGGCTGGGCTCGCTGGGCGGCCATGGCATGTCCTGACTTTGGTCGCTGCCATGTATCTGATGACGTTTCCCTTTTCCTTCCGGTCCTTTCGCCGTTTGAAGGCAGAGGCGGAACGTTTGCACGACGACGGCGACGACGACGATTCCGAGTCGGGTTCGAATGATCAGGACCAGGAACGCGCGTCGCCAAATCTCCGATCGATTTGAGATAGATCAATGCAGCGGATTTTGCGCTGCCGATAGGGTTGCTCGTCGATAGAAAGGGAGCAATCCATGACCGATGGTGAAGTTTTATATCTCGTGATGTGCGGCCTTGCCGCCTTGGCCTTCATTCTGTCGCTGGCTTATGCGACCACCGTTGCGAGTGGCGGACCGCAACAGAAGTAGCCATGACAATGTCCGATGTCAGGTGAATTGTTTAATGCCGTATTGCTGATGGCGTTGGCAATTTCTGCGTATCCAATTCAACAACTTCTATCCCGTTCTTAAACTGTTTTTCAACCCTGTTGTGGGGCCGTGGTTAAGTCGGGTTGGGGCCACGCCGCCTGTTCGAGGGGACGCATGCTTATCGCAGGGGATGGCATAACGCGCCGTATGCGAGATTTTCCGACGCTTCCAGTCCCGGCGAGTGACGTTATCGATTGAACCCACCATGACGGACAAGCGATTGCTGGTCGTCGATGATCTGCCAGAGCTTGGCGAGGTCGTTGGCCGGGTGGCGGGGAATATGGGCTATGAGGTTCGCCTGACGAGCCATGCGAACGATTTTAAGCGTGACTATGAGAGTTTCGATCCGACCGCGGTTGTGCTCGATATCGTCATGCCTGATGTCGACGGTATCGAACTCCTCGGCTGGTTGATGGAGCGCGACTGCACTGCGCGGGTCCTGGTTGCCTCGGCGCACAGCCCGAACTACGCGCGTATGGCGGAAACGCTGGGGGCGGCGCAAGGCCTGGAGATTTCCTTTATCCAGAAGCCGATCCGGGTTGCGGAACTTCGGTCGTCGCTCAGCTGACGGACGCGTTACTCCGCAGCAACGCCCTTTATCGCATCATTGAGCACCTCATCGGTGTGTTCGCCGTGGCGCGGCGCAGGACGGCGGACACTGCCTGGTGTCTCCGACAGTTTGATTGGCACGCCGACCAGACGCGTGGTACCTGCGGTCGGGTGGTCCACTTCGGCGATCATGTCGCGCGCCAGGGTCTGCGGGTCGGCAAACATTTGCTCATGGTTCATGACGGGACCGGCCGGAATTCCCTCTGCATCCAATCGCTCGAACCATTCCTGCGTCGTCTTCGTGAGGAGTTGTTTCTCGATGATTTCGACCAGCACCTTGTTGTTCTGGACTCGGTCGGCCTTCTGTACGAAGCGTGGATCGTCGATCAGATCTTCACGTTCGATGACCTTGCAGGTCAAGCTCCAGAAGCGCTGTGCCGCGCCACCGATGGCGATATGACCGTCAGACGTGGCGAAAATCTGGTAAGGCGCGCTGCCGCGATGTCGTTGTCCCAATCGTTCCGGTGTTTCGCCCGTGGCGAAGTAGGATGCGCCTTCGTAGAACCCCAGAGCGATCCCGGTCTCGAACAGCGAGACGTCGACCTGCTGTCCACGGCCTGTCTTTTCCCGTGCGGCGAGCGCTGTCAGGATGCCGATGGCGCCGTTCATCCCCGCACAGATATCCGTGACCGGGATGGGCAACCGGTGCGGTGGGCCGTCTTCGTCGCCGCAGATCGCCGCCAGCCCCGTCATGGCCTGACTGATCAGATCGAAGCCGCCGCGCGAAGCGTAGGGGCCAGTTTGTCCGAATCCCGAAATCGAGCAATAGATCAAACGCTGATTGAGGGCCAGCATCGCGTCGTAACCAATTCCGATGCGGTCTGCAGTGCCCGGCTTGAAGTTCTCGATCAGGATATCGGCATCCGCGACGAGGCGCTTGAAATCGGCCAACCCTTCTTCCGTCTTCAAATCAAGGATCACGCTGCGCTTGTTGCGATTGGCCGACATGAACGGCGCGCTCTCGCCGTTAATGAAGGGTGGGGTTAGACGCATGTCGTCGCCCACATTTGGGCGTTCGATCTTGATAACGCTTGTCTTGGGTCTACTCCCTGCAGAAGGAAAAGAGTCTTTGCATTGAAATATGGAAGCACTCGAATAACGTTTCTACAACCAATTTACCTTTGATGGATGGCGAGTGGTCTATGTTGCCACTTGCAAGTGCTTCGAACTAATTGATAACTTTACCATTGTATTTCAACATCATTCGTCAAGAAACATTCCCTATAGATGTTGATGTTTATAAAACTTGATGATCTTTTTTTGGTTCATACACTTTTGGAGGTACCTTAGAAGTTGCCAACCACAATTTTCGTCAAAGTACTATCTTTTATACAACGCACCGACTTAGATTTTTTTTCAGCACATTGACAGTCCACCCAACAAGTTTCTTACTTGAAGCAATATAAATATCACTTCTATCCAGTTTTATGAGCCGGAAAACCTAAATATAATATACGTCACATGCAACAATAAGGTTGGTAGCATTGTCATTTGTGGATAACATTCTAAATTTTTCGCCATTCAAACGGAGACATTTTTGAAACTAAATAATAATCTATTAAAGGGGGGGCTCAGCTCCCTAAAAATCTTTCCAAATTTAAAGAAAGAGGGCTCAGCCCCCATAAACCCTCCCCACGGCATCCCTTGTTTAGGGTAAAGTAGATGAATAAGTTTCGAGGCATTTGTAGGACGCATCAAAAGCAGCATGTAAAATCATACAAAAAACTAACTTCCTGGTCAGTGACATGCTGGCGTTTAAAACAATGGCGAATAAAACATTCGACATTTTCAATACACCTTGTAACTGGCTTGTGGAAGATAAAGTAACCTATGTCTTCATAATAGTGGGAAGAGAATGAATGACAGTTAAGCAAAGACGAGTGTGACAAGACCAAGACTACAAGGCTACCTAATTTTCTCTCTAACTTTCAAAAAAAAGTTAATTCTTGATACTGTACGACGGCCAAATTTCAAAGTATACCTTTCACTATGCTTTGGTAAAATTTCAGCAAAGCAGGCACAGGCATGAATAATATGTACACTAGAAATGTTAGCCATACAGAGGACAGAATAGTTTTGGCTAGGAAGAGGACACAATTTTTTGCTAGGAAGAGGAAACAAATTTCTTTGGGTAGGGCACAATCTCTGTGGCTAGGAAGAGCTAGGACGAGCACACATATTTCTAGGAAAGGTCAAAATTGGCTAGGAAGAGGGCACAATTTCTATGGATAGGAAGAGGACACAGGTTCTTTGGCCGGGAAGAGGACACACATTTCTTTGGCTAGGAAGAGGACACATATTTCTTTGGCTAGGAAGAGAACACATATTTCTTTGGCAAGGAAGAGAACACATATTTCATTGCCTAGGAAGAGGACATAATTTCTTTGCCTAGGAAGAGGACATAATTTCATTGGCCAGGAAGAGGACACATATTTCTTTGGCTAGCAAGAGGGCACACATTTCTTTGGCTAGGAAGAGCACACAATTTCTTTGACTAGGAAGAGGACACATGTTCTTTGGTCGGGAAGAGGGCACACATTTCTTTGGCTAGGAAGAGGACACAATTTCTTTGGCTAGAAAAAGCACACATATTTCTTTGGCTAGGAAGAGGACACATATTTTCTTCGGCTAGGAAAAGAACTGTTGAGGCCTCACCCTGTGCTCTATATTTGAATAAGAGGAGTGGTTTTGTGATCCTAGGTTTAATTTATCAGTACTCTACAAATGCTGAAATTGATTATTCGAAGGGGTGGGGATGAGGTGGGGCTACGCGTCATGAAGCGAAAGCTACTAGCTTGAGTCTTGGAGGATTGGATGTAAGCTCTTGATGGCGATACATGGGCAATTTTTCAATCGAAAAGTTTTAGATGTGCTATCTTTGCAACACTTGTTATTTGTAGAAAAAAGGGTTAGATTGAAATAATTAGGGCTGACTCTTCTCAGTAATTGATTAGCACATTTCTTTCTATTTAATTGAGTTCCCTGTACAGAATGATCATTTCTAGTGCAATTTGTTTCCCATACTTGAGGAGGTAACTTGTTTTAATGTCTTGGCTGTTAAAAATACAGTTAAATCATAATCAAGGGTCCCAGAAACCACTAGATCAAGAAGGGCGTTCTTCCCCTCTCCTGACGCGCGGTGCAATAACAGAATCTGTTCCGGTCGTATTGCTGTGTTTTTGTCCCTCACCTCAAAATATCATATCTGAAAATTCTGCTGAAGACGTAGCTCATGTGAGTTCTCCAGTCGTAGCTATACAGCCCACGTATTCCCATGACAATGCAAATGATATGTTTCATATCGATGGCTTAGTCACTTGCAAGCATTTGATCCTTTCCACTCAACTAAAATGTTTCTTTGGGCTGTTGTTTGTACAATCGACTCCTGCCGAGTTACTTGAGGAGCAAGAAGCTGAGGTCACCATGTAACAACTGTAAAAATATGTAATGGGCTGTTTTTTACTACAATTTGTTTAACTCACTTGCCTATGGTAGAAAAGCAAGCTATACATCGTAATTTTATCAGAACATACGGAGACATACACAGCTGAAGTGTAGGTCTCTAAAAACCTACGGCGGAGAAAGTTCAACACCTGCATGTGCCTACCGGGAAAGTCTTTGATTTTAGGCTTTAGGTACCACGTTGCTTAGAGCATCTGTTCGTCTGGCTGTGTGATGTTGTGTTATGACCGTCATTACCCCCTGAAACCGGAACTTCCAGCCTGACTTGAGTAAGTGTTGTAAGAGACGACAACAACTCACTCTGATTGGTTAAGACGCATAGACGGGGGGAGACATACTTCCGATTTTTGAATCCCATATCCTGATTGCGGCAAGTGCAACTTGTATGAACTCCTTCCGTAGGTCGACATATTTGAAGTTGACAGGGACTTTCGATTTATGGTGGCACTGATACTGAGTGTTTGTTGTTAACTTGGCATTAGAAATGACTTAGGCTTAGCACTATAAAACCTTTCTGCTTCAGCAATGTAAGTCGAGAAGCTTCGCTCACCCCTTGTTTGACACAAAGAGATCAGTCTTCCCAAATGTTTTGAAGCACCATGCCTCGTCGAGGAAGCTTGTTTAGTTGTTTTGGAGTAGGAGTAAGAGAACCACCAGATATCCGTTTGCCAATCTCTGACAAAGATGGACAAGGAATTTTACAGCCTGTCGAGTTTGCTTTACCAATGCCTGAGGAAAATGAACTTAATAGCAAATTTGCGGAGATCGTGGTAAGTGTTTCAATACTTATGTCCATTACGGTTTCATTTTGTATCACCCAATTAGTAAGAAGACCTACAACAAGGGCATGAAAACGATGTCATTTCTGACCATAAATACCAGAGGTTTGCCAGCGCCAAATTTACATTAGGCCTTTTTTCTTCTCATAGACTGTACAAAGGTCTTTCAGCGGATTATGCTGTTTGTTATGTGACTACCAGGAGCAAAGATACTTGACATCGCTTGTGTTTTGGCTTGTGATTCACGAAATGAAAAGCAGAAAGCAGTGTGGTTTGTCGATTTAATGACAAGAAATGTTGAAATGTAATAAAGTAGTTATAGATACCTAGAATGATTTCTTACGGTGGCCTGAGTATCATTTATGGTAGATTTCAATTCTTACTCGCTCCCCTTTGAATCACAATGCCGATATTTGTAGAGCTCTTCTGGGGTGCTTGTATTCTAAGGCGACAAATAATTACTAAGAGATAGAAGTATATAAGCATAAACAAAACATAGTCTTGTATCATTGTAATGTAATTAACTGGAAGACCTTGACAGGCAGCTACAGGAGTTTATGGTTGGATTTTGGGAGCCGTTGAGTGTGATCAGCTAGTCTTGGCAGGGATATTGAGATCAAGGTGCTCGGTTACACCTTCGAAGTGGATGGCAAAAGGATTTGGTACGATACTCTCTTTACTCCACCAAAACTGAAGGCATAGCCATCGATTAAGCAGATATTTATTGGAATTTGTCGTGAACTTCATTTGGAAGCCTGAGCTGTGTGGATACTTAATTATTCTTTTATTTTCCTCATGAAAACAATCGACTGAGAGTAAGCTTACACAAGATACCTCCTGTGTTCATGATACAATATTCTCGAAACAGAGCAGACTAGACCCTAGACCGTTAGTTTACTTATGTACATTTAAAGTTCCCAAAGGATTAGTGAGAAAATCACGGAAGAACACGACTGATCCTCAGGGGAGAAGGAAGGACTGTCGATGTTGATGTTATGCTAATTTTGGATAGAAAATAGTTGACAAATTAGCGCGTTCACAGATCCTCACGGTCGAAGTTTATTTCCCTTCCCCCGCTCTGCAGAATGTCTTTGGCACTGTGAGATCTTTATCATTACAATTTAGATCCCACTGCTTTAATACCAAACACGAAGTCCTATATTCAGGCAAAGATAGGAACACCTGCATTCAGTCCCTATCTACTATTCTGTGAACACTGAATCCCAATGTAAACACTTGCTTTGATGGCTACATCACTTATGTTGGTTGATCATCAATAACTACTCGTGTAATTCTACAAGCATTTCAAGATTCACGAGATCAGATTCTTTACTACACTTGGCCCCATATTGTTTCTGCTTCACTCGTGCTGTGTACTTAACGATGTTTTCTAGGGTTTTCTAAGGGCTGCTACCGGTTTGTTTTCAATGCTACTTTTCTGTAATGCTCAGTTTTACACATGCAGTACCCCTATACGACGTATAGTTTATAGGGACCACTTTAAGAAAGCAAGATTTTCATAAAACAAAATAGCATCAGCTTTTTGTATGCAGTAATGAAAATTACTCCATTGCCTACTGTGTTTATATAATTTATCATTGAAAACAAAGTGACTACGTAACAGAGATTTCCACAGCAGGTTGTCTACTTGACGCTTTCACGGGTCGATGTTGCATTCGATCATTTTCCAAGATTTTACAGTTGTCTTGTACTATGAAGGCATGTTTAAGTCGATGCAGATTGCAAGGACATCAGCACCAGCCTTGGGATGCTTCACTACCTTCTATGAATTCAGGCCATATCATTAAAGCGATTATGACAAGTAGGTTAATCCTCTACATGCCACAAGGTGGCATGCAGATGTCTCAGGGAAACATGCCTCATACTCGACCAAAAATGTAAAGTCTAACTTTAAAGCGTTAAGATTTAGTCTACTTACTGTTTTTACACCAAGCTGCAAAATTAATTTATAACTGTTAAAGAGAGGATAAGGAGAGTTATTATTGGTTTTACTAATGTATCACACAAAATAACTGAAAGGATTTTTTTAGCGTAACAAAAAACTGATACGTTAAGATATGGAGCCAAAGTTAAACTGTAGATGGTAGTTTCTGTTAGATATTGTTGGCCGAAATTAAAACTACACTAATCAGAATTAAAATATAAACCGAGAGTATAAGAAAGTCGTCGCTTTGTTGCTTAAAATGTTAATGGCTTCTCTATTTGTTATTGTTTAGTCAAAATCCAAATATGTTTCGTGGTTGTTGTGGTTAAATTAGAGGCCTTCTTTCAAATGTAACCATACACTGCAAAACCACGTTTAAAGATTGCAACGATCTGTTCCGAGTTACATTGATACTTAAAAAGATTTGTACTGGAACCGTTTTAGAATGGGTGGACTCAATGTTTAAAATATAACATTTCCTATCATAAGTGTTTGCATTTCAGACTTTAAAGTGTTTGCATTTCAGTTTTAACATGCAGATATAAATTTTGAAACGGCAGGAATTCATTGCATTGCTTCGCATTGTTTCCAGTCTGAACTTCGACCGTTTTAACGTGTTGAAATATTGAAGATGGTATTTCATCTGACTGGATCACAAGACCTTGCGCAAGTAAACATGTACGATGAGTGAAAATGTGTTGTGTCACAAATTATAACCACGTTTAGTCACATGTTACCGGCATCCTAACAGCTTTTGCAAAGAAACCGTTCAAGAAAACAGGATTAGTTCCAAAATTTTATGTTGAGTGACAGAGTCATAGCCGATCCACGAGTAACACTATCAGCTTTTTCATTTCCTGCCAAATATTGTAAAGGTCTTCGTTAACAGCCGTCTTGAGGATATTTCTGTATCCGCGTCAATATTCTTATGTATACTATACACGATGTTACAACGCCAGAACTGTTAAATATTCAACTCTGTCACCCAGCTGATTGAGATGCAATGTTTGAGTGTGAGAAGAAGAGGTCGAACTCCGGATGGTATCCTCTCGCATATACTCTGCCTACGATCTTTGTAGATGAAGTAACAAATACATTCTTATGCACATATGATATATGATCTAGAGGATGTTTTGTTTTTCCTGCAGTTAGAGGGGAGTTGCTGCACTATTTCATAAGACTTGAGTGCCCCCACCATTTGTAAGAACCCGCGACCATTTATGGTAGGCCTTTCAGACCAGACAAATATGGATTTAGTCAACGTCACGATAAGAATTCAGCAAAGTTATCTCAAGAATGTTAGGGTCACAGGTCTTGGTTTGGGAGCTCAAAGGGTCTGCTGTGTAAAGGCCTATTGATCATAAAGTCTAGAGCACAATGGTGGAAACGGTAATTAAACCTTTCTCATTGTTCTTTTGCGGACTTGAGTAACTACATAAATTAAATGGATTAAGGGATGAATAAACGCCATATGACGTATGTACAGGTCATTTATCTTGTTATGTTGTAGCCGATCTTTGTCACACCGACCTTATAAATTTAGAAAGTTAAATTGCAACTTGATAATGAAGCAATCATTACATAGCTAAGAACACAACACATATTTGCTGTCTCTTTATTGCAAAATTTCAAAAATAGAATACGTCATTGCAAAATAGAAAAATATAAACAGGCACTAAAGTTTAAACACATTTTAAAAAGATTTTAGTCATCCAGTCTTATGATTCTTGTTTATTTGACCTATGTGTATTAATGTGTAAGGACTTCTAAATACTTTTAAACATGGAGCTATGTTCTTGAACAATTTTCATTAATGTAGAAGACCTACATGCATTGGTGTACTCAGTCTATTACTTGCCTTTCATGAGCTTAAAAGTCCGTGCACAACAGTGGTAAAAATGAATTTTAGCAAACTTGCAACAAGGAATTTTCTATGTTTATCTGGCATATTTGTACATACACTTGACTAATCAATAGTATAATAGTATTAGTTATTTAACCATTTGATGAAGATAACATTGAAATGTTAAAATAATGTGCATTTTTTAGCTTTATCTAATATACAATGAGGCAGGTCTAAGCCAGATCGGCTCTTTTGAAACACAACTGAATATTACTTTTTAATACAACCTACTGCATTATAGAGACATACACAGGAGTCTTCATAGTTGTAATTTGTAAAAGGGGGCCTCCATGCCAAAATTTGTTTCTTTTAAATGCTGTAAAATTACAAGGCAATGGAAAATAACGATATTGAAGGCAAATTAGGGTAATAGTGCATGCAGTTTGTGAGATATGAGTTTTTTATGTACATGATGATGCCACACTTGATAGGTGCAGCTATCAAGTGAACTTTATATATGGAAAAAGGGGTATCTTCCAGAACTAATGTATCAATGCCATCCTTTTACTTCAGTTAGCTCCATTTCAGACATAAACATTTGGGAGTGTAAAATCTGACTTGACCCAGTATTTGATAGCTTAAGGTCAATTCTAGTCCCAAAATTTGCAATCATTTATTCAACTTAATTCCACCAATGAACCCTGTCTTGACTCAGAATTAGGGTACACATTGTTAAAAAATGTTATGGAGCACAGTATTAACTTGTAGGGAAAATGGAGTGAGCAAATTTTAAATTTGATGTGCTATACGTAGAGGAGTAGTTGTTTAGCCTAGAAATTGCTTGTTGTAAGTCTTCACCACTATTTTATAGTGTTCACATCAAATATTGGTTTTAGTTGTCCAGATGTGTGCCAAATATAAAACAGATGGGGTAATGCCAAAACATCATTGAAAATGTGTATTCTTTGAGATTTATCTCGCTATATGTAGATCTGTATATATACAGCAAGGCCAGATTTTTAGAGGCACTATGTTTAAAAATTACATATAAACAAAGATTCAAACATTACAACTCTGCCTTTTGCTTTTGGTGACCTTTCAAAAAATTTCCTTTCAAAACCTTATCATGAGCAAGAGCCAGAGTTTTAATATTTTTATTTGTATATATGCAATAAAACTATAATCAACAGTCAGTTTCAAAACTTTGCTAAGATAAAGAATTGTATCTATTATTCTTTGTAGCCTATTACTTCAATGTTATCTTATGAGATATTGTTACCTCCCAGTGAATATTGATTGCTGACTTTGATACGTCCACCCTCATGGGAGATGTAACTCTGAATCATTCTAGGGACCAAGTATTAGCATTTATTTGCCTGTTTCTCAGACAAACACAGCAAATATTTAGATATGTTATGATGCACATTTTATACCAAAATTGGAAAGAAAATTGTCAACACATAATGCATTAATGGGTAGAGTTAGGCCACTTCTTTTTGCACAAGAGGTGCTATTTTTGGGGGTTTTCTTGCCTCTATTTTCATGGAATTGTCCAACAGTTGAAAACGCTAGTAACCAAATATATGACATTGTTAACTTAGGAGAGGTTTGAGTATCTGTACTTTAAATTTTTATAGTTAGTATAGTGACAAAGGCATGTACCTCCCTTTTGAGAAACTGTTTTCAAAGTACATGATAACACTTTTTGTTAATGGGTTTACTTTGCTAGGAGAGTATTTGACTGTTGGCTTCCCATGTTGTGGTTTTCAGTGTGTATGATTTGGGTAGAAACCCAGTTACTGTATCTGGTTAAAGAGTCCGATTGTAAGAAGCCCTGTAGAGGAGTTGCTTTAGGACTAAACTTTGTTTTCTTAACATTTTATTTTGATATTAATTACCATATCTAGGTTGCACAGAATTTTGAATACCTGCAATTTGTTGATAGGGACACCAGAAGCACCTTTACCTGTGAAAGTGATAGCAATATTTTTCTTCATTCTGTCACTATTCAAATTCTCTGTTGTCCTTCAAAGCAATTTTGTGAAACCAACCCATCTTTTTTTGGTCAAAGTCATGCGTAACGAAAGATAATACCATAGAACACTTGGACATATATTTTCTTGACATCCCTGTTGTCTATGTTCCCGGGACAAGAGTACGTTTCCTTGAATTGAGATGGGCAAACAAACCTATACATAGGATGTCATCAAGTTTTCATCTCACACTTTTGCCTGCAGTGAGCTTATTTCATGGGTGCCTTAAGCTTGTGGGGTTTAAAAAGCATGAAGAAATTTGTACTCAACTTTTAGCTGAGTGTCTCAGTCATTACTGACTGCATTTGCATT